>CM060313.1:84196599-84204099 GCA_030674185.1 Monoplex corrugatus
TCTCCGCGCTTGGAATGAATTCCATATGCCCTAACGTCACAGGTGCCATGTGTATGGTGATCATGGCACAAGCCTTAAGCCTGCACATAAACCCATGAGCTGGCCAGGTCCTGGGGCCCTACCTAGCCTGTTTTACCTCATCAACATCATCACCATGTGCCCTGCGGCATGGCGCTGGCGATCATGGCCCTCTATCATCTATCTCTTGTCGCCTTCTTTCCTCAGCCACCCTGCAAGTCCGTCCAGTATTTTCTCCCTGGGTCTGCCTGGTGTTCTATTTCCCTCCAGCTTTCCTGTTGTGACCAGGTTCTCTAATCCCCCTTTCCTCATAAAATAGCCTATAAATGTTGCATGTCTTTTCCTAATCTTCTTTATCAATGACTTTCTTGTGTCCGCCTCCATCAAGCTAAGACTGTCTCGTTCGTTTTCTTTGCTGTCCCCTATAAATGTTGCATGTCTTTTCCTAATCTTCTTTATCAATGACTTTCTTGTGTCCGCCCCCATCAGTAAGACTGTCTCGTTCGTTTTCTTTGTTGTCCATGGAACTCTCAACATTCTTCTTAGAAACCACATTTCGGCTGCCTCAACCTTGCTCTGGCTTTGCCTGTTGACTGTCCACGCCTCACATGGAAGGCAACGGGATACTAGTAATGTATCAGTTTACCATTGGAACAATCTTCGTTACACGTGAATGACATGTGTATCTGTGTGTTTTATCTGCAAAGAAAAGAACAGATATATATCTCGTGGTGACCTCGCTTTTGGTTTCCTCTGCCACGTCCATGTCTGAGGTCAAATCAATTTGTGGGTGTTTCGTGTCAAGCCGTTAGTGGAGTCTGTCACTGGAAGGCCGTGGTGGCGGTCTTCTAATCAGGCAGACACTTATTCGGTCTGCCTCTGCCATTGAATGATTGCTGTTTACAGCTGGAGGCTTATCAGAAGTTTTCCCACAAGGAGGATGGATTAAAACAAGCACTGTCGAATTCCACCAAAATGACCCCTCAGTAGTCTCCTGTCCTTGGTGACCCGGCCTAACCCTTTGACTCCCGCACCCTATTTACCAACTGCAAAAACTTAACCCTTTGACTCCCTCACCCTATCCACAGCTTCCTGCAGGAAGCTGGTGGACAGGGTGAGGGAGTCAAAGGGTTAAATTTTTGCTTTGCTAGCATGGCTGACAATGAAGGAAGCTGGTGGACAATGGAGCAGGAGTCAAAGGGTTAACATTCACTGGCTCTCATACAATTCTTGGTGCTGGGACATCAACTACAGAGACATGGGTTTGGTGGTATGGAATGAGTGCCGTGGGATCAATGCTATTTTAATGGTGCAGTATATGTAGCAGAAAAATACTGATCATCCTCATTTATTATTTATCTGAAAGTGTCATTTCACCCATGTCATTTGGTGACTGGCTAGGACTGAGAGTGGATGCTGTTCCACGTATATTGATGCCAACCTCCACCAATAATAGAGCTGACACTATCTTCGATTCTGCATGCCACGGAACAAGAAAAAGATTACTTTTCTTCTTCTTCTTCTTTTTATCATCATCATCAGCATCACATCATCATCATCACACCATCATCATCACACCATCATCATCGACATCATCATCAAGAATGTGATTATTATTATCATATTTCATTATCAAAATTGTTATTGATATTCATATCATCATCATCATCATCATCATCACCATCATCATCATCCTTGTTGTCGTTGTTGTTGTTGTTTAAAGTCCATCCGACTGCAAAGCCACATCAAGGCTGCAACCATTGGAAAATGTACACAACATCTCGATGATCTTGAAAAAAAAAAATTAGATACACATAACAATGCACTGATAGGCCTACACATAATCTAAGGATATGCCCCTGGCGCTGACCTCTCTGTCCAATTTATCATCAGGGTATTTAAAAAAAAAACGTCTACAAATGTCAATATATCCAAAGACATCTATCTATCTATAGTATTTAAAAAAAAACGTCTACAAATGTCAATATATCCAAAGACATCTATCTATCTATAGTATTTAAAAAAAAAACGTCTACAAATGTCAATATATCCAAAGACATCTATCTATCTATCTGTCTGTCTATCTATCTATCTATCTATCTATCTGTCTACCTATCTATCTATCTATCTATCGGTCTATCTATGTGTCTGTCTATCTATCTTCTATCTATCTATCTTCTATCTATCTGTCTATCTATCTTCTGTCTACTATCTATCTATCTATCTATCTATCGGTCTATCTATCTATCTGTCTACCTATCTATCTATCTATCTATCTATCGTCTATCTATCTATCTGTCTATCTATCTATCTATCTATCTATCTTTATATCTATCATCTATCTATCTATCTCTATCTATCTTTATATCTACTATCTATCTATCTATCTATCTTTATATCTACATATCTATCTATCTATCTATCTTTATATCTACATATCTATCTATCTATCTATCTTTATATCTACATATCTATCTATCTATCTATCTTTATATCTACATATCTATCTATCTATCTATCTTTATATCTACATATCTATCTATCTATCTATCTTTATATCTACATATCTATCTATCTATCTATCTTATATCTACATATATCTAATTATCCTGCCTACTCTCTGTCATATCTTATCAATCTATTATCTATCTATCTTATATCAAAGAATCTATCTATCTATCTATCTTTTAATCTACAATCATATTCAAATCTATCTATCTTTATATCTACAATATCTATCAATTCAATCTATCTTTAAAGTACATACTATCTATCTATCTATCTTTATCTATCTATCTATCTATCTATCTTTATATCTACATATCTATCTATCTATCTATCTATTTCTTCTATCTATCTATCTATCTATCTATCTTATTCTACATATCTATCTATCTATCTATCTTTATATCTACATATCTATCTATCTATCTATCTTTATATCTATCATATCTATCTATCTCTATCTATCTTATATCTACATATCTATCTATCTTTATATCTACATATCTATCTATCTTTATATCTATTCTTCTATCTATCTATCTATCTTTATATCTACATATCTATCTATCAATCCATCCATCCAGGTCTAAATGATATAAAAGGCTTCTGCTCATCACATTCCTTACAGCCAAAATGCAGTGAATATATATACATGCCCAATCATCAATCCTAATATGAAGGTATATATAAGACTTTAAAGAACACTTAAATGTGAATGGACCAGCAAGGCAGAAAACGCAAGGAAGAGATGACGGCAAGCAAAGGACCAAGGCAGAAACAAAGTGAGTGACAGAAATTTCTAACACAGGATTCCAAGAGGCTGGGATACTATTCATACTGAAAGAGCCTCCGGTATTCCCACAGGGGAAAGATGATGGTTACTTATTGACAGTTGTTGACAGGAAAGAAAAATAGGAGACCGTAACTTGAAATGAGAGTTATTCTTTAAAAATCATGGTAGCAATTGTTGATACGAAAGAAAAATAGCTGATTGTAACTTAAGTGAGAGTTATTCTTTAATAAAACAAATAGTAAATAAACGAACGAACAAACGTGACAGTTACTCACTGAGCATACTGGACAGCAAACACAGCGAGAGATTCTGCCTTTTTGACCTGCCACATGGCACAATAGGTCAGCACTGCGTGAGTCATCACCTCCACGGCAGTGCTGTGGTCTTCGGGGTCCAGTTCCTGTTAATAATGAGAGCAAGCAGTCGGTATAAGGACAGTCTGCATACAAAAAATATAAACCAGACACATATGAAAAAAGAATAAGAACACATATTTAATTGATGAAACAAGACGTGCAGCAGTAGTGGTAGTAGTAGTACTACTTCTACTAGTAGTAGTAGTAGAAACAGCAGCAGCAGCAGCAGCATTAGTAGTAGTAGTAGTAGTATTAGTATAGAGAGCAGCAGCAGCAGCAGCAGCAACAGCAGCAGCAGCAGTAGTAGTAGTAGTAGTAGTGTAGCAACAGCAGCTGCAACAGTAGCAGCAGCAGCAGTAGTTGTAGTAGTAGCAATAGTAGTAGTAGTAGTAGCAGCAGCAGTAGTAGTAGTTTAGCAACAGTAGTAGTAGCACTAGTAGTAGTAGTAGCAGCAGTAGTAGTAGCAGCAGCAGCAGAAGTAGTAGCAGTGTAGCAACAGCAGCAGCAGCAACAGTAGCAGTAGTAGTAGTAGTAGCAGTATAGCAAGAGCAGCAGCAGCAACAGCAGCAGCAGCAGCAGCAGTAGTAGGCCTCTGTCAGTCGGCGTCGACTATGGATGATGCACCGTAGTGTCGTGTCGGATCGAGTTGACGCCTCTGGAACAGCGTTGGCTGTGGCTGGTAAGGTTGATATGGGAGAGGCAGACTCTGTGACATTGGATGCATGTACAGATGCTGACCATGGGGTTGCTTTCACAGGAGCTTGCAAGACATGCAAATATTTGGCTAAATAGGATCTCTTTACCAGAAGGATTACAAACACTGTATCATGGGGACCAGAGATGAGATAGTTTACACAACAGTTACATCAATATAATTAACCCTTTGACTCCCGTACCCTGTCCACCAACATTCTGTATTGTCAACCACGCTAGCAAAGGAAAAACTTAACCTTTTGATTCCCTCACCTTATCCACCAGCTTCCTGTAGAAAGCTGGTGGATAGATAGAGTGAGGGAGTCAAAGGGTGAATTTTTGCAGTTGATGGACAGGGTGCGGGAGTCAAAGTGTTAAAGGAGAAAACAATCACAACACAAAACACAACAAACAACCCAAACGCCAGAATGTATGAACATTAATTTCAATTAATAACGCCACAAACCTGCAAAGCTTTCTTGGCCCAGCTATGGGCAGACTGAACAGAACCATATTCCAACAGCATGCTGCTGAGCTCCTTGTGCAGACGCCCTTCAGACAGTAACTGCTGTCCAAAAGACATCATCTGAATCTGGAAGGCCAGCTGAGTTGCTGAGAAGTACGAACGCTGGGCGGCCTTCAAGCTACAGCAGTCGTTACGAACAGCCATCAACCGTACATGGGCCTTATACTCGTCAGTCTTGAGGAAGACAGATTATAAGCAGAACATTATGATTTATATGTTTGTGGTGGTCGACTTTTATATGCATTGTAATAGAGAGATGTCCATCTGACAAATCAAAATATGGAACTGAGATAAAGCTGTATGTATTATAAAGACATATCCTCTCTTTTTTTTCAAACAGGAATCATAAGACATGAACACGACTATGGCAGAAAATTATGAGTAAAATCGTTATCGTCAATGAAACTGTCTTTTTGAGTATGTTTTTAAAAAACACACACACACACACACACACACACACACACACACACACACACACACACACACACACACACACACACACATCACATCACATCACATCACATCATACCACACAACACACCTAAAATTTCTCATGAAAAAGGTCTTATGTTGAGCTATAAATCATGACCTAAACGTCTGTACTACTGCTATGCTGGCCGACTAATCGTGTTAGTGGACAAATGGAGGATATTTTTTTTTTTCCCTTTTTTTTATTTTTTAGTTTAAACTACAGGGCTGTTTGTGCTTTTATCCGTTTCCAGATTGTTTTAAACATTACTGAATGAGATATACATTTTGTTACAATGTAGCTCTCATTATTCCAATGACAGACTAATACAAAGATAAAATATAAAACCCATTTACTAGGCTGGACTTCAAAGCCTTGCCATACATATAGCTTATGTGCTGGCTTAAGATTCACGCCATGATCATTCTGGATATTCTCCATCACGTGGCATCAGTGGCGTCAGCGCATATAGCATGCAGACATTATCTTTAGAAACTGAACCTGAAACAAAAACCTGACGAAAGTCATGCAGAAATGTCAACTTATGTATGTCAATGAAACGAACAACATGCAGTCATTGTCATAACACTCACCCAGTTTTCTATAGCAGGATTGGCCTTAAAGAAATTGATGATGCTACAGATGACCTCCTCAGCCATGGTCCACATCTCCAGAGCCACCAGCAAGTCAAAGAAACGGAACCCAATGCCCACCACCTGACGTTGAAGGTTGGACGTCACGTCGACCATGGCCATCTCCATGATGGTGGCGTAACTAGAGAATATATCCTTGGGGATGTTGACATCAGCTGCTTGTAGAGTTCTGATGTGTTTCAGGTACAGATGATACAGCTGGGGTTGTGAAAGAAACTCTTGAACGGCATCACACATGCACAGTTCGAATCCGGAGGGTAGCTGACGTCGACGGGCCAGGGCTGAGATGACCTCTAAACGGCGGACGTAGTGGAGGGCAGTCTGTTCTTGTCGAAACTGCTCTTGTGCTTCTGGTGTGCCGACTTCTTCTAAGGACTGTTGTAGAGTTTTGGGAAGTTCAATCAATGACCTGAACACAAACCGGGTTGATTACTGATAACATCCTAGTCCTATTCTCCCCTTCTCTCATTAATAATGATAAAAACAAACAAGCAAATACACAAAAACAATAATGCAATATGGACATCACACATCTGGTGCCTGAATGACACAGGATTGGTTTTGATTTGGAATCTCTGCAGATTGAAGAGTTTTCCACCTGTGAAGAACTTGGTGTACACACCTCTGTCATAATTTTTGAATTCATTACTCAGCATTACCACAAAGACGATGGAGAAGAGTGTGGGCGATAGAACGCATCCCTGTTTCACTCTATTCTACACTGGGAATGGTCTGAATGCCTCCCAACTTTCTTGAACCCCAGCCACCACGTCGCTGTGGAAGGAAGCAATAAGTACAGTATCTCTCACAAGTCCTTCCTGTTGATGGTGTCAAATAATTTAGTCAGATCAGGTTTTGTTCGCAACACTACTCTTGCAGCTGGTGTATGCCACCCATGCCTCTTTCACCATGAAAGCTACACTGAAACTAAGGAATGATAGACTCAGCTGCATGGGTGATGACTCTGTAAAAGACCATCTGGCAAGGACCTTCCTTGCAATGCACAAAGTGATATCCCACGATGATTATTGCATAAGGTCTTATTGTCTTTCCTTCTTGTAATGTGGACGATCATCTCATGATCATTATCACTTAAGTCTTCCCCCTTCTTCTTGTAAATGTGGATAATTACAGCATGGGAGGGATATCTCATGATCATTATCCCTTAAGGTCTTACCCCCTTCTTCTTGTAAATGTGGATGGTCACAGCTTGGGTGGGATATCTCACAATCATTATCGCTTGAGGTCTTACCCCCTTCTTGTAAATGTGGATGATCATAGCATGGGAGGGGTACCTCATGATCATTATCGCTTAATGTCTTACCCCCTTCTTCTTGTAAATATGGATGATCACAGCATGAGAGGGATATCTCATGATCATTATTGCTTCTGTATAT
This sequence comes from Monoplex corrugatus, assembly GCA_030674185.1. NCBI lineage: Eukaryota > Metazoa > Mollusca > Gastropoda > Littorinimorpha > Ranellidae > Monoplex > Monoplex corrugatus. The sequence continues at coordinate 84,204,010 of CM060313.1, forward strand.
CTGTCGCATAACATAATCCAGCATACGCCGATTCTCAGAACGTGGATGCGTCCACACGTTTTTGAACTTGTCCTTCAACTTGAAGAGAAT
>CM060313.1:84209099-84296599 GCA_030674185.1 Monoplex corrugatus
TGTCTTAGGTATTGGACACTACTATACGTACAGAAATTTTAGACTTTATGATGTTCGCTTTTTGTTCCTCTATGACCAGATCTGGCTAGAGCTCTTTTTCAGCTGGTTCTACAATTGCCTTTAGGATACTAGTCCTCTGCTTCACAAAAATGGTGGTCAAAGGTCAAGAAAAAAAGAGGCAGAGAGAGACATGATAAACACAAGATTAAGACAGATTAGGATGCCAACAGAATCCAGAAGGCATGCCTAGCAAAGGGACATCTGGTTTCTCCAATCTCACCAACATTCAACAGCAAATTGGAATTAGTCAATTGTATAATGGAAAACATCATTACCAAACCATCAGTTAAGAATCTAAATCAAAGGAACTGCCAGCGTTCATGCAAACAGAAACCAGAAACACGTAAAAAATTGAATGAAAACACGTATCTGATGTTCAAACAAAACCAGACACACACAAATGTTTGCCTGACTGACTTTTGTCAAAAGTACACAAAAGACAAGGAGCAAATACATATTCACAAAACTTATTTTTTGGTGCCTAACAGTCATACTGAACAGTACAGAAATTTGTTTTCACAGGGGAGGGGGAGGGGGACTGGGACCATTTGGATGAGGAAGCAGTCATAGAACCAACAGTTGCCTGCTGCTGCCACACCCAGATCAGCACCTTGACTTGAAATACAAAAGCCCAGTATTCTTTCCGTCTGATTTTTATACTAATCACGGATTCTGCGACGAGGATATCTGATGTCAGGATCAAATTAAAAAGCTACATGTATGCACTTAGGCCTACCGTGGTAATCACTAAATCTGTATTTTCATGTGCCACACACTGACATAGAACAAAATATTATGACTGAAAGGCTTTATCTGATCAAGTTTTTAGTTAATGAGAGTTCTGATGTTGTGCAACTTCCTTCAAGGGGAAACTCTTTTTCAAAAATCCTTGTACTTGTTTAAAAGTTTAGTTGTGCAATTTGTACACGACTGTACTCAGTGTTACACTGTGACTGTCACTGACAATCAGACGAGTGCTGTTCTTCTTTTCAGAGAAGATATAACAGTGAAATACATATTTATGCGGTTACCCAAAACATTTTCACTTACTCTGAGATTACAAACGTGTTCTTCCGCAAAGTCGAAGTCATGATAGAAATTGAATTGTGGCCGGCGCGGGAGATTGTTTACTGTTGCCAGAACGCCATGTACGTGGTTGCGGGTAGAAACCATTCGGAGCATTGATCGGTCACTCTCGTAAGTTTTCGCTTTTTTCACGGAAATAGCCGGGCATTTCCGTAAAGACAAGGGAAACTACTGTTATTACATCACCGAAGAGACCGAAAGGACACAGCAGTGTTGAATTTTCGTAACTGTGTTTGGAAAGTTTTGTTTTAATTCATCGTAATTACTGGTTTTATCGTACCGTCAACAAAATTGTTTACGATGAGAATATCTTTAGCAAAGGTAAGCATTTGTTTTGGTGCCGAATTTGTTGAAAAAGTAGCGTGATTCGATATTGTCTCAGTGTCGGGGCAGATAGAATAAGAATAGATCATAAACATGATAAAGTCATAAACTTTGAGACATAAAAACCATTTGCCTTCGATAAGTCCGATGGCAGGTTTGACTCTTGAGCTTTCAGATCCAAATGCAGATCAGGTGTTATGCTATGAAGGAGTAATATACAGAATGAACTCGTGACAATGGATCACAAAGCTATAACGTGAAGCAGATACTTACATTAATCATTTAATGATTAGTTATAAGATGCATCGCACATTTTGATTTGTTGAGTGAACATGAGGATTGCATGCATTGCTCATTCTGATGTGATACATGAACAAACATCGCACAGTGACACACTTGCACAGATCTGACCATATCGCCCCCACAACAAACAGCCTAGGAAAAAACATCAAGTATGTACACAAATACGTATATGATATATATGCACAAAGGTGACATAGTGACTTGATAGTGCTCTACGCGACATTGGACATAGTAGTTTAGTACACACGCATGCAGACATGCACATTCATAGTAAAATTAAAGTTATAAATACTTGGAAACAAGACTGAATTGAAATTGTTGGTATCACTATCAGTGCCTTTTTCAAGCAAATAAGCAAATACAAATAATAGACAAATTTTCTACTTGCCCTACAGGCAGAAAAATAAAAACTACTGATGAAGAATGATGGAGGGGGGGGGGGGGGGGAGCTTTACTAATAATACACATATATTAGTTAACACACACATTTTCAAATACAACTCAGCAGACTGGCTGGCTCATGTGATAGAGCCATAGGCTTAAGGTTTGATATATTGAGTCCTATCCCAGCACACAACATAAAAACTGACCTGTTTTATTATCCATCTTAATGCTCCAACTATGTCAGAATAGTGCTTCATAGGATCAGCCCCCCTCCCCCCCCCCCCCAAAAAAAAAAAAAGAAAAATAGATAAAATAAAATAAAACCTAACCAAAAACAAAAACAGAAAAAATTCCCTTCCATTTCAAGACTTGCAGCACATAGGGTTCTGTGCCAGCTCAAAAGAAAACAGCCAGATAACAAATTGCAGACTGGGTGGAGCACATAATGAAATCACACCTTCAAGGTTGCGCTCACATTGATTTACTAACACTGAGGACGTTATTAATTGATAATGTATTAGCAGGTTTCTTATGCTACATAGTCTTCCAAACCTATTTTAAACCAATGTTTTTCCAAGCTGTGAACCCACTTTTCTGCCATCTTCGAACCAAGATTTTGGCTAGAGAAGCAAGTTCAGTTTAACTTTAAGCCTGTTGGCTTGCGATTTCTCTTTCCATCCTTCTACAGAAAATTGTTTTTGTAAATGTCTGGGGCCTCAACGTATACTAAAGTTGGTACTGAGCTTGCATCTCTTGTCATTCTTGATTGTTGAAGTCTCATTTACAGCTGGTGTGGCCTTTGGCAACACAGGGATGATGAGCATTTATTTCAGTAAGCTTGGAAAGTCATTTAATCCGTCAGCACCTGCCAGGCATTACTCCCACATGTCTTGCTTCTGGGAGCTTAGTGGCAACCTGCTTATCTGCCAGGTGTTGCTCCCACATTTCTGGTTTCTGGGAGCTCTGTGGCAGTCTGTTCATTTGCCAGTGTTGTTCCCACATTTCTTGTTTCTGGGAGCTCTGTGGCAACCTGTTCATCTGCCAGTGTTGCTCCCCACATTTCTGGTTTCTGGGAGCTCAGTGGCAACCTGTTCATTTGCCAGTGTTGCTCCCACATTTCTTGTTTTCAGGAGCTCTGTGGCAATCTGTTCATTTGCCAGTGTTGCTCCCACATTTCTTGTTTTCAGGAGCTCTGTGGCAATCTGTTCATTTGCCAGTGTTGCTCCCACATTTCTTGTTTTCAGGAGCTCTGTGGCAATCTGTTCATTTGCCAGTGTTGCTCCACATTTCTTGTTTTCAGGAGCTCAGTGGCAACCTGTTCATTTGCCAGTGTTGCTCCCACATTTCTTGTTTTCAGGAGCCAGTGGCAACCTGTTCATTTGCCAGTGTTGCTCCCCACATTTCTTGTTTTCAGGAGCTCTGTGGCAATCTGTGCATTGCCAGTGTTGCTCCCACATTTCTTGTTTCTGGGAGCTCTGTGGCAACCTGTTCATTTGCCAGTGTTGCTCCCACATTTCTTGTTTTCAGGAGCTCTGTGGCAATCTGTTCATTTGCCAGTGTTGCTCCCACATTTCTTGTTCTGGGAGCTCTGTGGCAACCTGTTCATTTGCCAGTGTTGCTCCCACATTTCTTGTTTCTGGGAGCTCTGTGGCAACCTGTTCATTTGCCAGTGTTGCTCCCACATTCTTGTTTCTGGGAGCTCTGTGGCAACCTGTTCATTTGCCAGTGTTGCTCCCACATTTCTTGTTTTCAGGAGCTCTGTGGCAATCTGTTCATTTGCCAGTGTTGCTCCCACATTTCTTGTTTTCAGGAGCTCTGTGGCAACCTGTTCATCTGCAGGCATTACTTCAACATTTCTTGTTTCTTTTGGAGCTTTGTAGCAACCAGTTCACAGCTGTTTTCAGCCTCAACCATACCCCCACTCCTCTTCTTCAGTCTTTGCTGTGACCATGGTCACAGCCATTTTCTGTCAGCATTTCCTCAAAAAGTGGATCAGGAGAGCATCCAGCTCCTGAATATGAAAGTTCACCAGATTTCGACATGCCAAAATCGAACAAAATGCCTTGTTGGGAAAATTTCTTTTAGGGGACAACACAGATATCTTTGCTGGCCATGGGTTTTGGTCTGACTTTGTGCTCTACTGCTGTGTCATCTCCAAGTGGTCAGAAAGTGAAAAATTGTGAGCTCCATGCTGAGTGGCCAGTGTCTTCTGACTCGGCCAATTGCATTTCACAGTGTATACCAATGTTGGTGTTATTAAGTGTAACTTTGCTGATTCTAGGTGCTGTTGATCAAAAAGCTGAAAGCAAAATTTTGTTGGTGTGCGTCTCTTCCATTATCTATGATGTGAAGTATCCGAGGCCTAATATATATATGTCTTGTTTGTGTTGTGGATTTTGTTGTTTTGTTGTTGTTGGCTTGTTTGTTTGTTTGTTTGTTTGGTTTTTTTGATGATGAGTAAAATATTTTTGTGTGCAGAATCTGCTGAAAGCATGTGTGAACAGTTTACCGCGTGCTCATCATTTTCACTCATCGTCAAGGCAGTTGTTGCCCTTGATTCCAATTGTCATTGAACAGACTGGCCGAGGGGAGCGTTCCTATGACATCTTCTCACGACTACTGAAGGAAAGAATTATCTGCATTATGGGGCCTGTATGTGAACTTTTTATTTATTTATTTATTTTTTTTGTAAATCAGAAATGTAGCATTGTTTCATGCAGAAGACAGTGGTAACATGATGATGAAAGCTTTTTTTTTCACGTAAATAGCAGCATTAAGTATGTGAAAGTCTTTAAAATTGCTGTTGAATTGAAACACTTTGCAATCAAAATACATTAATGTTTGAATTTGTAGACTGTCCTGTGGTATTTCAAAGAGCAGAATTATCATTTCCTGTCTGTATGTTAAAGGGGGAATGCAGAGTTGAATTGAAAAATGTATGTCTTTTTTTGTTTTTCTCTTTGTCATTGTCATTTCATACATATCAGGTTGTATGGTTTACTGGTATTTCCTATGGGTTTTCAGTGCATTCCAAGTACTACAGAGTACAAACAAAACACAATGCAAAATCAGAGAATTACGTCAAAAATATATTTACAATGTTTCCGCACAACAGCAGCAAGCTTGTGTTGTGAATTCGCAGACGGTACAGTACTCGAATATTGTCTTATTCTCACTCTGTTCAAATGGAGAGATCTTTAATCTTCAATAAATATAGAAAGAACTTCAGTAACTGTGTTTTAAAAATACAAAATGAAACAGAACAAAACAAAACAAAACAACAAAAACAACAGAAAACCCAAACAACAAAAGTGTATCTTACTCTTTGTGTTTTTATGGTCTGATACCATGGTATGAAAGGTATGTCACAGGTATGTGACTAATTGTGACTCAAACAGTGGCTGACATGTACGTTATTTGTTAAAGAAAATATAGGAAATGTGCACTTGTTGACAAGTTTCAAGTAACTTTGAGTGTGGATTTACATACTTTACATTTTGTATAGATCTATGTACAAAGCCATGTGAAAGACCTGAGAAAGAGTCTGACAGAAACCAAAGAAGGAACTTTATTTTTTTGTGATCTTGTGCAGATAAATGACGACTTATCCAGCCTGGTGGTAGCTCAGCTTCTCTTCCTGCAGTCAGAGAGCAGCAAGAAGGCCATTCACATGTACATCAACAGCCCTGGTATATGATTGTATCTGATGTGATTGTGTATTAAAAATGAGGAAAACCATCACCTTTTTTTTTTTTTTTTTCTCTGAAAAGGGAATATAATATGAAATCAAATTTCTTCAAAAGTAACTGTATATGTTTCTCCGATTACTAAAAGTTGTTTGTCTGGGAAGGTGATGCATGTTATAAGATTATTTTGGGGTCCCAGTGGAAGCCTAAAGCATGAAAAGGATTGCTTTCATCAACTTTTAAAGAAGGAGGAGGAATTATCCATGATTCACGGTGATACTTACAATGGGTTAATAAGAAAATTAATTTGATGTGCTGGAGGGGAGCAAATTGTAGGGTGAGGCTCTTGTCAGATTTCAGTTCTTTATTAATTACTATAATTCTGTTTAAAGTACAAGAGACCTCAGGATCAGGCCAGCTCATGGTGCTTATGTACAGGCCTAAGGCTTGTGCCATGGTCATTTTGGTTCTTCTCCATCGCATGGCATTACCGATGGCATCAGTGCACATGGAATTCACTCTGAATATGGAGATGTTATCTTGAGAGACTGAATTTGGAATTGAAACTGATGGAAACATAAATGTGACATTGCATATAACTTTCATGTATAATTCGGTTGCCTAGTTTTGAGGTATATTGGAAAAATCACTTGACCCTACAAATAACAATTTTGAGATTCTTCTGTAATAAATGTGAATTCTACAACCATAAATCTGTTACATTTTGAAATAAAATGTAAATCTGTGATGGAATGATTATTTTGATTGCCCCCTTTGCAGTTTGAAAATAGAAAATCAGTCAGGTCTTTTGTCTTGTGAATGCTGAAATTACTGACAAAAATATTCATGTAATAAATTCTATTTTCAGAGGGATTTTAAGATTCTGTAAACCACAAGTGATAAAGCAGTTTGCAAATGTATAGGGAATCAATACAGTTTTTGTCTGATGAATGCATACAATTATTGAGAAAATCATTCACACAATCAGTTTGATTTTCAGGGGGATCTGTGACAGCAGGACTAGGAATTTACGACACAATGCAGTATGTACAGCCCCCTATCAACACATGGTGTGTGGGTCAGGCCTGCAGTATGGCATCACTGCTCCTGTCTGCTGGAGATAAAGGCATGCGCTACTCGCTGCCTAACTCACGTGTCATGGTGCATCAACCTTCAGGAAGTGCAGTGGTAAGAAATTCATTGTTTTATTGGTGTTGGTTTTTTTTTTTACATCTTGTCTCTCAGTGTGTGTGGAGTGTGTGTGTGTGTGTGTGTGTGTGTGTGTTGTGTGTGTGTGTGTGTGTGTGTGTGTGTGTGTGTGTGTGTGTGTGTGTGTGCGTGTGTCTTTATCTCTCTCTCTTTCTCTCTCTCTGTCTTTCATATTTTTGTTTAAAAGGAACATTTTCATCTGCATTATGGTTTCAGTCTGTGTGTGTCTCTTTGAATGAAAATGTATTAGAAATCATTTTGCTGCTGTGTTTAGATAGATTTTTTACCAGATTTAGACATTAGTAGATAGTTGTGATTATATGTTTGATGTGTAGATGGGTTTTTACCAGATTTAGACATCAGTAGATAGTTGTGACTATATATTTGATGTGTATATTTGATCTTTACCAGACATCAGTAGATAGCCATGAATATGTATTTGCTTGGTCATCACTCATTGTTTGAATTACACACATGGTGATCAGAAGATGATAAAAGTTTTCATAGTTTCAGTTTTCAGTTTTCTCAGGACAGTGTATCCACACTCAGAATGTTTTGATATATATCAACTAGTGCTGCAACAGCTATGTGATGTAAAGGGAAACCAAAAATAATCATGACACTATGTCAACAGGCAGTGCACAAACCCCGCAGGTCTTGAGGTTCTGCCTAACATATGGTCATATACTTTTGTCCATCCTTGTGTCAGTCTTTCACTAGATCAGATTTAGGCTGTGCTGTAGTGATGTGCATCTGTCATGGCCCATCAAGCCCAACGAGAACCACTATGAATGTTTCCAACTTGGCTTAGTTACTGCACTCAGCTGGTCGAGTCCCATTATTTTACAGCTCACTCAGTGTGATGTCAGCTTCAGATATCCACCTGAAATTATGTGTTTGGCATTGTGTGGATGTTGAAAAGTCCTCAGTGAAGAAAGAAATATGTATTCTGGTGAATTTATAAATCAAGAATATTTATGCAAATGTATTGTCACTGAAGCTCATATTTGATTTAAAAAAATCATTACTTTGAAAGTACTCAGATCTGTGATTGTGTATTAAAAATGAGGAAAACAGATAGTACTGTGAAACAACAAACACATCATGATAATATATTTTTCCACTTTTTCCCACAATCTGAACATAGGTATTTTTGTTTCAAACTTTTTCATGAAACAGAAACAAAACATGTAATGAAAAATATATTGAAGAAAGGAATAAATTTATGCATAAATGAATAAAAAGCTTTATTTCTGAATGTTAATCAATGTAATGATATGGCATTTCGTTTTGGTAATGGAAAGGAGAGAGCTAGGGGAGACAATATATATCTGTATTGCTGTACTTTCTCATTTTACTCTGTCTTTATTTCTGTTCATAGTGAATGAAGTATTTCAAAACTTCCAGTATGTGTAAGTTCTTGAGTTTGTTTTTATTGTCACAGGGTCAAGCTACAGACATTCAGATTCAAGCAGAAGAAATTGTAAAACTGAAGAAACAGATCAATCAGCTGTATGTTAAACATACTAGGACAGCCACTGGATGTCATTGGTGAGCGAGTAATGTGTTTACGATATCAAGTTAGCACATTGTGTCAGTGTGATTTAGATCTTAGAACTGTTGGAGTTTTGCATTTTTCTCCCTTTGCTTATATGTAGATTTTAGAATTGTTGGAGTTTTGCATTTTTCTCCCTTTGCTGGTATGTACAGTGATCAACACCAGGGGCCGAAAACAACAGGTTCAGTTAATTTGCCCCACTCATGCGACACCAACGTTCCTGGTAAAGCAAAACCAACCTCATCATTTCCGGTTTTATTCCAACCTTGACTCATAGTGTCAGATTTGGACTCTGACCAAGCACCTGAAACAAGTAATCGCTACCTTCGAGATGAATCATTTGAGAATGGCTGTCAACAAAATCAGACACGACATCAGAAACACCAGGATTAGAGAAATGGTGGGAGAACCATCGGTTTGCTATCACACTCTTCATCAGAGATAGGTGGTTTGGTCATCTGACCGCAATGCAACCCTTGCCAGCTGGCTTACCAAGCATATAACAAAATTATGCCTTGAATTAACAAAGGCTACAGGCAGACCAGGGAAGATCTAAACTGAGGGTGTCAAGATTGAGGACATAAGGGAACCCTTGATGTAACATGGCATTGTCTTTACTCCTCAGGCCTTCCAGCTCACGACTTATTGTCAGTTCTTCAGTCCCGACTTGTATGGTGGTACAAGTGGACATATAAAAGCGTGCGTGCCTGCGTGCGTGCGTGTGTGTGTGTGTGTGTGTGTGTGTGTGTGTGTGTGTGTGTGTGAGAGAGAGAGAGAGAGAGAGAGAGAGACTGGTGGTTGGTTCTGTTTTTGTCATTGTTGTTTAGTCCCAGCCCCAAACCACAAGTGTCCAAGCAAGCAGACGAGGCTTGCTATAAGGTCTAAGAGTAAGAGTCTTACCATTGAGATCATAGCACACTCATTCCAGCTGGGACCTGGTTGCAGTCGAAAACAGCCACGATGAATTTGAGTTGTCCTGTTAGGATCGTGGTTTCCTTGCTTGTTAGCTAAAGCACTAAACACTGTACTGTAGAGACTAGTTCTGCATATATGGTTGGAATCGATCTGTGTAGGTTTATTGAAAGTTGAAGGATCAGAGAGAGTGCAAGATGACGTTTACATATAACAGTAGCTTTAGTTTTCTCTTCTTTTATTTTGGCTGTCCCATCTTTTCCAACAACATTGTTGAAGTCTCTGGTCTGGGGATCCAGGTCGCCCACAAATGTCTTAATCGTGTGACCAGGAGAAGATTTGTGACATTGAGCATGGCTTCTACCCCTGATCTCAGGGAGGGATAGAGATGAGGCAAGGTATGCTCTTTTGCCTGCTTCACTCCTGTGGCACTAGCAACATGCCAGTGATTTGGGCTGTCTAACACACCTCCAAACCCACCAAAAGTGAGGTCATCTTAAGAGCAAAGCATGAAGAATCACAAAGTCTTCGACAACTTTTCACAATGCTGTGATAATGAGAATGGGAATGCAGTAGTGATGCTGTGGAATTCCATTTTTGGATTGAGACTTTGTGACAGGGCTGTAGTCTGTGATTACTTTCATAGCATTTAATATTTTGATATCAACCAGGCTTGAGAGAAACAGACATGTGTTGATCAAGAAATTCAGGCAACAGCTTCAGTGATGTGTTCGTAAAATGGATTAGGTTCAGCTCTGTGGTCCCATTCTTTCCAGTAGCACTCTCAACTCTGAGTAGAAGCTCGCAAGAGCCAAAAAATACCCCAATTATTTCTTGGATAGAAGTTCATTACTCTGATCACTTCACTGCTTCGACTGATCACTTTTCTCTAGATGGCATCGCATATTTGGACAGTTCATTCGCACAAACACATCAAATGCCATGTGAATGAAGATTCAGATGAACTGTGGAATGTGTCCAAAGTCTGGGCATAAGCCCCATTCACAGGCCAAGTTGTGGGGTTCTACCTAACGTAATGGATTCTGGGGTTTCTGGTTTTTGTTTTTGTTTTTCTCACAGCAGATTTACAAAGTGAAATCTGGGCTGGATTATGTTGTGTGTGTCATTGTGTGCGTTTATGCGTGTATGTACCGATATGTTTATTTCATTTACTTATGAGAAAGGATTTTTTGCTAGAGAATTTCTCAAGGACAACTCCCTTGCTGCCGTGGGTTCTTTAGTCTGCACTGAATGTGTGCTGCACACAGAATCACAGTTTATTGTCTTGTCTAATGGAGTCTAATGGAGGGAGGGAAAAACTTCAAATCTGGTACTTCTCGCATCCAAGATCGATGCTTTTAATCACCACTTTACTGGTCTACAGTGACAGTGTACATTAGTGGTGAAATGAAACATCAGTATATAACATGATGATGACAGACTCTCCTCTTGATCCAGTGGATGAGTAGGCATACTGGTCTTCATCATCTGGAATGTGTCTTCACATGAGATACAAGACGATCCTGGAGGCACATGTTATTATGCAAGCACGGTATGTGAAGGAGTCTTGCTGCCTTGGGATTGCTTTCGCTAGTCCCTCTTATGTTGAAAGCAGCTGTTTTTTGCTGTTTAAATGTGATTGTGCCCTGCATTCACTGCTGGCTCCAGCTTATTCTGCTGCCGACTTTAGTTGGTGGAGTTGGTGTCCCAGTTGATGAGATGGACTTCAGAGTATCCTGGCATCTCTTTACTGATCTTGCTTGGTCATTGTGTCATAACTTCCCTCTCCACATGTGTATCTTTGGTATGTAGTTATCATCCGTATGGATAAAGTGTCCTGTTTAGCGAAGCCGGCATTTGATGAGTTAGACACTCTGTACTTGAAAAGCCATACTTCAAAACTTGATGGTTGGACACTGGATCTTGCCAATCGATGTTGCAGATCTTGCACAGACATGTTTTGTTGAACTGTTCCAACTGTTGAATGTTTCGTCAGTAGGTAGTCCAGGTCTTACAGCAGTATAGCAGGGCATTCAAGACTTTGGGTCTGTACACAATGCAATCATTATGGAGAATCCTACGCTATGGTCATGCCACAGTCTTCCAATGGCGGAGCTAGTCTTGAGAAATGAAACGTCAATATGTATAATACGATTTAAAAGCTTTGCAGGATTTTGACAGCGAGTAGATGTCATTTACTTATAAACTGGGTGTTTTTTTTTTCTTTCAGAGAGTTCCATGGAGAGAGACCGTTTTATGGATCCTCATGAAGCCAAGAACTTTGGTCTGATTGACCATGTGCTGGAACATCCACCCACATTGGAAGAGGAGCAGGGATCTGGCCAAAAAGTTGTCTAGTGTCTAGTTGTGAAGTGTATGAAAATACTGAATGATGATGTGCTTGATCGATAGAATCAGTGTTCAGAGAGACTCCGAGATTTCCTTGTAACTCTTATGTCCATATATTTCTCACCTCTTATGTTCTTGCATTCATAAGCAGTACTTGAGTGACCTGCCGACATTTAATACGTAAAGGCGTTATAAACTTGTGTCCATGATAGTGAATGTATTTAAGTACATTTATGCATATAGTGTGATCTGAAGATTTTTATGTTGAGCTGATCACAGCCACATATGTTGAGAATTCTTTACTAATGTACATTTTGGTTACATTGTAATGGTGAAGCATCTAAATAAAATGTTCTTAAACACTGCCCTGATAAAGTTTCCCTTGGCTCAAAAGATGGCGTGAATGGTGATTATTTTAGGGGAGTGAAGTAAAATGCTGCCAAATAATCCTTCACATTACACACCAGTGTGTTTCACTCAGAAAAAAACCCTCAAGCCTTTCAGATGCATGCACACATGCTTACATGGTTTTCATATTCCTCACACCCCCTGCAAGGTTTTTTTGAGTCACATTCAAAAAATTGAAGAGAGATATATGTATACATTTTTACATTTTCAGTGATTTTATACATACATATATATACATATTCTTAGGTCACTGTGATTTGTACCTGTACAACCTATGGTATTTGCTGCTAGCCATTGTTTTAAATCTGAAATGAAAGACATAACTATCGCTGACAATCCATGATAATGCGTTTAGATTCTGTGGAGATGCGAATTATTTTTGACAAGCGTGTCAAGATGTCTGAAAAGTTCCAAAGTACATCGTTCCTCACATATTTGTGACTTTTTTAGAATCTTTTTAAAAAATCATCACACTTCATTTGTGCTCATATATATTTTTTTTTTCATTTTTTCATTTGCCGTTTCATTTTTACATCGCTTGAATGGCCACAGAAGCTGAGACAAATTATCATCATGCTCTGATGGGGATAATGATGGAGATGTTTATCATGATGTTGTGGAGTTCTCCTCAAGATTGAGACTGCATAACAGGGCTGTACTCAGTCGTTTACTTTCATAATGTATCCTGGCATCAGCCAGGCCAAAGAGATACAGATACTTGCAGTGTTGGTCAGAAAATTTGAGCAAAACCCTTGGTGATGAACCCAACTCTGATACAACTCTGGGTAGGAGCAGGGATAGGAGCTGGTTGGGACTAAAAAATTCTACACTGACATATAGGACCGATAGGATTTAAAAGCACAACCTTCTAGTCAGTAGTCCTTTGTGCTGACCACTGCACGATGGTGACGGGGTGTGTATGTGACTGTTTGCTTCTCTGCTTTTGTTTGTTTGTTTTTAATATTAGCACAAGGCCAGCTGGTAAGCAGAAACCTTACTGGCACAGAGATAAGACTCGATTTTTCAGTTTGCACCAGTCTACCCAGCTGTGAATTTGTACCTGACCCTGTTTATGACTGTGAATGGTAAAGTAGTTATGGAAAAAAGATGGGCAATCCCTCGTAAATCAGGTCCTGAGAAAAGTTTTAGTCTCTATCGCCTAACTCTGTTACAATCTCAGGGGCATGGGACAAACTTCACCTTTTTGTTTTCTTAACTAGTAAAAGATGATGTCTGCCATTGAAAGAGAAGAAAAGACTGAGAGGAAATAAGGGTGGTGCCCATCTCCTTTACCTCATTGTTTTATACCTTTCCCTGTCCTGAACAGGGTCAGGAACTGATTCCAGCCAAAAACAGACAGACAAACAATCACATATAAAACAGTCACCCTGGTGCTGTGGTTAGTGCAACGCACTACCTCCTAGAAGGTTGTGGGTTCCAATTCTATCAAAATCATTTTGTGTCACATATATGGGTATTTTGCCAGTCTATGACACTGGCACCAAAGATTGCAGAAATGAGTATGTTTGAATAGTTGTATGACTAATTTGGCAGCTTATGCTGGGGAAGAAAGGACTCATGGCAGTGAGCTCTGTACATGTTTATTTTGTTTTGTCGTATCTCATTCAGACATCTTGAACTGTTACACAGAGTCACTGATACATGCATCTTCTCTCACATTTCTGCTCTAGGACAGTAAAGGCACACTGACAGTTTCTGTTTTGTTGTGCTTTTGACATTATTAGTATTATTATTTTAATTTATTATCATTATTATTTTTTTTTTTTTTTTGGTACAAGGTAAAATTTGAAAATAGAACTGTCTCAGTCTATAAGTCATGAATCCTTAGATGAAATATTGATTAATGTCCATCCAAAAGCAGGTGGGAAATTCTTAATGAAAAAGTTGACATGGTTTTTTTTATTATTTTTTTTTACTCTTGTTACCATACAATAGGTCCAGAATTTACAAGAATCTGTTTAGTTGAGAAATCTCTGTCTGCACATTTTTAAAGGGTTAGTTCAGCCTTGAAATGGGTACTAAAATCATTATTTTTGTGAATACAGTAATAATTGACTGGTTACAATAAGAATTAGTAGATACATAACATATGCAACAAAGTACTGAAAAATGTTTTCAATTGGTAGATACATAACATATACAACAAAGTACTGAAAAATGTTTTCATTTTTAGGCCTAGTGATAGTGATAATACAATCAAAGCATATGCAAGAATGTTTTGAAATACATTTTAATTTTTTAGGCCGAGTTATAGTGATAATACTATCATAAGACATGCAGTAGTAGTAGGCCTCCCTCGGTCATGGCTGACCATGGAAAAGTACATCCGTTCTAATGTCTAGATGGGCTGTCTGCTTGGTCCAAGCAGCGTTGCCTGTGACTGTAGAGACCAATGCGAGAGAGGCAGTCTGTCGCAGCGGTCGCATGTGTATGCTGATGCTGGTCTGTTGGCTGTCATCCCTTTTCTGCGAACTCGCTTTTCTGCTGCAGCAGCTGACAGTTTGTCCTCACCAATCTGCAGCTGTTTCTTGAGAGTGGTTCTCCAGCTGTTGCGGTCGTCTGCGAGGTCCTCCCAGGACTCGGTGTTGATCTCAAGCGCCTTCATGTCACGTTTGCAAACGTCTTTGTATCTCAGCTGTGGGCGGCCAATGTTTCTCTGCCCTGTGGCAAGCTCACCATAAAGGATGTCTTTTGGGATGCGACCATTTTCCATGCGGCGAACATGGCCCAACCAATGCAACCGATGCTGTCTCAGCATGGTATGCATGGTTGGGAGGCCAGCGTGGGTCAGGACTTCGGTGTACTATCATAAGACATGCAACAAAGTTTTGAAATATATTGTTAAGGCTTAGTGATAGGGAAAGTATTATCATAGTATGTGCGGCAAACAACCTTGACACAGGTTAATAAGTTCAAATACCTGGGAACGGTCATTTCATCAGACGACAGATGCACATCGGAAATAGCCGGCAGAATCGGCCAAGCCAAAATAGCATTCAAGAAGATGACAAGCATTCTTACTAACAAATGCCTATCAATTAACATCAGGAAGAGAGTCCTTGAATGTTATATAGAACCAGTACTGTTATACAGATGTGAGGCATGGACAGTCAGCAAGCAAAGCCAGACCAAGATCGAGGCAGCCGAGATGTGGTTTCTAAAAAGAATGTTGAGAGTTCCATGGACAGCAAAAAAAACAAACGAGACAGTCTTGATGGAGGCAGACACAAGTAGATCACTCATAAGGAAGATTAGGAAAAGACAGGCAACATTTATAGGCCATTTTATGAGGAAGGGGGATTTGGAGCACCTGGTCACAACGGGAAAGCTGGAGGGAAAGAGAGCACCAGGTAGACCCAGGGAGAAAATGCTGGACGGACTTGCAGAGTGGCTGGGGATGAGGAGGATGGGGGAGATGCCAGGAGCTGCGGAAGTCTATGATCGCCAACGCCATGCGGCAGGGCACCTGATGATGATGATGTGCAGCAAAGATTTAAAATATATTGTCATTTTTAGGCTTGGTGATAGTGATACTAATTAAGGCATGTGCAGTGCACATGTTCAGAAACATGACTGTGATCCTTTTTTGTTTGTTTGTTTTTTTTGACTGAGTAATATGAGAAGTGTGATGTATTGCACAAAGGGAAGAATAACTGCTGAAAGTGGGTTTCTTTACTAGGGAATCTTTAAGACGGTTTGTTGATATTTGCTTTTTTTGTTACTGTCTTTCTAATTAGTGGTAGAAATTTACCTTTTCCACTCCTATTGACCTCATAACCTTTTTTCTAAACAACAGGTGTTATTTGTGATAGTCTGAGCTGGATTGTTAACCTCAGCCAAGTCTTTCTGTTTGGTTTGGTTGGTTGGTTGGTTTGGTTTTTTACGTCGACATCCACCTCAGGTGATATGGCAGATCCCAGGGAAGTGTGGGAAGGGGGACTTATCTAATCGTATACTGATACCACCAGAACAACAATGATGTTAAGATCGACACTGGGGCAGTAAAAAGGCCGGTTTTAATGTTGTGCACCCCAGGATTTGAACCCACAACCATTAGTATGTGAATCCGACGCTCAACCGAGCTATTGAGGTCCGCGTCTGTCTTTTTGAAGCCTTTACTTTCTTATTAATGCAGCTTCAACATTCACTAGGCTTAACACTGAAAACATATTAAAAAAACTTCCTTGCATATGTTAAATACCCACCAATTTATTGTGTAATCATCCAATAATTACTGTATTTACATTAAAAAAAAAGTAATTTGAGTATCTATTTCTAGGTGGTACTAAGCCCTTAACTTGCAGAGAAATAAGATATTTGGGGGTTGGTGTTGAACCAAGAACACCCTACGACACACACACAAAACTGTATGACCGTGATGTATTTCACTGCCTTCTTAAATCTGTTTACCAAGACAGAGACTGATGAACACACACATAGTTAATGAAAAAGAACATAAGTTTGCTGTGTCTAGAAAAACAAAGTGAATAATTCTGTATATGCATGTGTGAGTGAGTGAGTGAGAGAGAGAAGGAAAGAGAGAGAGAGAGAGAGAGAGAGCACTATATTTTACAGACCTAGAGATTAAAACACCTTACTTATGGATCTAGTGATGCAGACAAACACTGTTTATACAAGTACTAAAATAAACACAGAAAGACATATTTCGCTGTTTATTGCATGCAACAGGTGATTCAGCACTCACATTTCAGTAATCTGGTTCATGAAACAATTTTACCTATTCCACTACGTGTATTCATTTCTTCACAATATAGTTATTTTATATCTTATGCAAATGAATGCAAAACCCTGTAAAAAGATTTATTCACCATGCAGTTATTTCATTTAACACACGTGAACGCAAAACTCTATAGAAGGATGTGATGTCGTGATTATAATAGACTTACTTTTCCACAATACATGTAAAACCTGTAACAGACATGACTGGCTGCCATATGGTTTTCATTTCTGTTTACAGAAACTGGGCAAATACTTCACATGAAATTTCTCCATTGATACCATTTATCACAAATGACAGTGACTGACCAATAATCAGGGCTTAAAACAGGAGGAGGAAAAAACCACTGAAACTAGGGGGGGGGGGGGGGCAAATCAGGGGCCATAACTTGCGCGCCGTTGCTATGAACGCTTGCAAGCCGATCACGGATGCCTTGCTCCTTTAATTTTTTTTTTCTTTTCTTTTTTGACAAACCGAAATCGCGGAATTCCGCCCAGACGCGGAGCGTTTTAAGCCCTGAATAATGTCATCAACAATTGATGAAGAAAACTTGTATACATAAAAGAAACTATAAGTGATATAACTGCTTTGACTCCCACATCCTGTCCGCCGGTATCCTGCACTGTCAACCATGATAGCAAAACAAAAACTTAACCCTTTGATTCCCTCACCTTGTCTGCCAGCTTCCTGCTGGATAGGGTGCAAGAGTCAAAGAGTTGAACTTTATACAGAGTAATTCTGATATGTCACAGAAGTAAAAATAAAATTCTGATTTATGAATTCAGTTACATCATTCACCATTTAAAAACTGTAGGGAACAAACAAAATGATATGCCACCGTAATTGTCTGGTTAAAATGTAAACACTGATTAGGCATGCTTCAATTTAATTCATTTAAAACCAAAATCCTTGAAAAATCTTAAAATTATGAAAAGAAAAGTAAAATGAATAAAATATGCAATGCAACTGAAATGTTACATAAAATATGTCTGTGTCGTCATTGCTGAAGGGATTACTGATAAGGCATGCTTCAATAAAATTAAAAAATAAATCCTTGAAAAATCTTAGCTACGAAAAAAAACCCCAACTCAACTCTTTTCCTGCCATGGTCGCAATCAAGCGACTTCCCGTACACCGCCATGGTCACATTTGTGCGACTTGGAGGGGTCATGCTAAACGATAACTTTTCACGCGGGTACAAAGCTTCTGTCAGCTCCACTGGTGAATGCAGGTGACTGTGCTATTTTTAAACTTTACCCAGCGACGTAGTTTTTCAGCAGTAAGGCCGAAGTGTGGCTTTGTTTACTGTTGGAATTTACGTCACATTTTCTCCAAAGCGTTTTTTCCAAAAATGGTTGCAAATCGACATGCATTGTCTACCACTCCGAGTAGAATAAGCAGACAGCTGACTTTGTGTGTAGATTTTCCACTGCTTTTCCCCATTTATTATAATGATTTGTGGCGTGAAACTCACGAAATAAGGTCAGTAGTACAACTAATAAACCGTATGAAAAAAAAACGTTTTTCGTTATAATAAGATTATCTGTAGAATAATCAATCAAGCACATCAACATAAGCAAGCATTCATATATAGATACATCTGCCCTTTACACAGCAAAAAAAAAAAAAAAAAAAAAAAAGTGAAAATCTGTAATAGTCTTTGAGATATAAGCTTTCAAAAATGCATACTGTGCTCCAAAATTGGCTGTCCAAAATATACTTGGCACTGAGGAGTGCCGTTTCTGGAGAAACTTGGCCGTGAAAGAGTTAAAATGAATAAAATAACACAACTGAAATACACAACAGGTTACATAAAACGTGTATGTCATCATGACTGAAGGGGCTACTGATAAGGCATGCTTCAATTAAAATTAATAAAACAAACAAAATCCTTGAAAAATCTTACATTATTATGAAAAAAAACCAAACCCAACTAAAATGAATAAAACAAATAATGCAAAAGAAATACACAACAGTTCACGTTACATAAAATATGTCTATGTCATCATTCCTGAAGGGAATACTTTAAAACTAAAATCATTTACAAATAGAATGATTCAAATAACTGAAACTGAATGCAGTCTGATCAACACAACAATAACAAAACAGCACAGCAAACAACAAAAATAACAATACACTTACTGAAAACTGACTAGCTAGAATATGGAGAAAAAGCAACCTGGTGAATGAAGCAAAAATGAAACTAAAAACAGCCAACAGCTGATAAAGTGAGGAACTGGACAACCCTGCCTATTCACATTCAGGTAGTGAACACACGAAGTGAATGCAGAACAGTGCACCTGTAGACAATGCACTATCGTAATGCCACACACACAAAAAATTCAAAATCATGACTGAAAGCTGACTAACGCAGACAATAAAATGTCTATCTGTTTGAGAAGGATCATAGTAGTACTGTCTTGCACTTTCAAAACTTTATGCTTTAGATAACAAATAAAAAATATTTTAACGCAGACAATAAAATGTCTATCTGTTTGAGAAGGATCATAGTAGTACTGTCTTGCACTTTCAAAACTTTATGCTTTAGATAACAAATAAAACACATTTTGTTTATATGTGTAAATTACAATAGCAGAGAGGGTGGGTGGAGGAAGGGAGGACTAGTTAGCTTAACCCTCTGACTCCCGCACCCTGTCCACCAGCATCCTGCATTGTCACCCACACTAGCAAAGCAAAAACTTAACCCTTTAACTCCTCACCTTATCCATCAGCTTCCTGCAAGAAGCCGGTGGACAGGGTGAGAGAGTCAAAGGTTTAAGTTTTTGCAGTTGGTGGATAGGGTGCAGGAGTCAAAGGGTTATAGGAAATGCACCTGCCTACAAATTTGCTTGTATGCGTTTACACAATTGTGAATCTTGTCCATGAAACTTTTTGTGCATGTGGGTAAAGTCCACCCAGCTATGGATAGGTATACTTAACTGTTCAGTGATGAGTGGTAAAGCTGCTAGGGAAAGCATACAGATCTTTACCATTTCATTCTCTATAATCTCAGGATTAAGTAACAACTGAGTAAAGAAGATGGGATCAACTCAGATCTAACTATAACTGAAACATGCTGAAAGGACAAACCTGTGCTTTATCAGTAAGTGATATATATGGAATGCTGCCGTACGCTCTGGCATATACTGTTATTTGTAATTATCTTTCTACACTACCGACCTACCAACCTCTTTCTCGCATGCACACACACATGCACACTCACACAAAAAATACACACGCGCTTTCTCTCATTAATTCTGTGACCCTATCCCATCGCATGTGCACAGGTCATTGTTTTCCATATCAAATTCAGAGTCAGTATCTGAATCACTGCATAATTTGGATTTATAATGCACATCATGAAACAAAAAATACACTCTGGAGTAATTATGCATGGCCTGGGTCTATGTTATCAATATTCATTACGAACAATTCCAAGGAAAAAATGTTCATTCTCATGTACCCTACCCAATCATACAGCGATGTAATACCAAGCTATATAAAATCAAGCTGTCACCAAATTCTGCCACTCAAAATGAGACCAAAAAAAGATTTGTACCTAATCAGATTTTGCAGACACAAATTTTATTTGACAGTACATCATTATATTCTACCACCATCAGTCAAGTATAATTCAGCACAGTTTCACACTTAAACAGGTCAACACACACCTAACAAACAGTCCACCCAATAATACTGTTTTAAAGCTCTGCACTGAAAGACAACACTTTTATCTCTCTGGATTCTGGTTTTCACCTTTTCTGCTTATGCTCCCTCAGAAGCTTTGCAAGCCGTTCAAAACCCTGAAAAATATGAAGCAGAGAGATGACTTTTCTGTTGCATAAGAAAAAAAACATCCGTTGTATCTACACTGTTATTGCTGTTTAAAGCCCAGCTGACTGCGTACAGCCATATCAGGGCTATAACCAGTTCAAAACATACACAACAGGAAAAAAAGAAAAGAAAATTAAGTACACATATCAATGCATCTGCGCACATACTCTAAGGGATGATTATGGCGTTGACCATTCCATCCACTTTATCGCATAGGGGATTTAAAAAACATACCTGAATACTGAAACATGTATAAAAACAGGCCTAAATTACCTAAAATTGCTTCCACATATCTCATATCCCTCGAGCCAAAAATGCACTTAACACTTGTACCCAATTATCAATCCTAAGAGAAAGTACTAAGACTTTATCAAACACATACAGGTGAATACACCAGCTAGGCAGAAAATGATAGGAAGAAATGACAGAAAGCAAAGGAGGAAGAAAGAAACAAAGAGAGTGACAGAAAAGAGGAAATGTCTAGCACAGAATTTCCAGGTGGGGATACTATTCATACTGAAAGAGCCCTCAGCATCTCCACGAGGGAGTTGTATCAACATAGATTTCTACACAACATTTAACCAATACTATGCTCTTGATCACTTTTTAGATGTCTAACAAGCAGCAGACCTCAGCTGCCAAAGATCAGCTTATCACAAATGTACTGTCTTTTGTTGCACAGTTGTCATTTCTTTTCTTCTCAAACAAACTGGTTCAAAGTTAAACGTCTATGTAAACATTTATACAATTCATGAAGCAATACAAGAATTGTATGGCAGACAACTACCAAATGATAACCAGATGCATGCATATTTAAACAGTTCATGATAACAAAAGCTGTCACTGACCAAGGCATGAGGAAGAATTATTTTCATACTTAATATTTTGCAAATGAATACTTGTGCTTGAAGCTGCTGTACTTGATGAACAAAGGGTACTCCCAGAACTGGCCACAGAGCCATCATCATTATACGATCAAACTTTCAAAAAGAGAAAAAAAAAATGTTTCCGACAAAAAGTAGCGGCCAGTTTCTGTAAGTGCCTCTTCTTCACCACAGCTATAACTGATATTTTTATGTTACCTTATCCATGTCTTCAGGTGAAACCAATGAGTAGGAAGCACGGATATATGGTGAGGGCTCAGACTCGTCAGTCTGGAAAACCAGGCCAGGTACAAAAAGAACTTCAGCCGCTTTGGCTTTCTCCATCACCAGCTTGTAGCTGTCTTCAATGTTGAGCAGGCGCAACCACAAGAACATGCCTCCACTGGGCACAGACCATTCTGCTAGACCTGTTGACATATACATATATCTACATGAGAAAGCACGTCCATACAGATTCTTACAGAATTTCCCCATTAATAGAACGTTACATTAATAGAACGCTATAATCCAATTAATGACAGATTTCTCACTGTCAAAATAAATACCAAATATGCTGTTTTGAACATAGTTCAAGCTTATGCTCCAACATCCACTAGCTCAGAAGAAGAAATAGAAAATTTTTACAATGACCTCCAAACTATCAGAGACAAAATCCCCAAAAAGGAAATATGCATTGTGATGGGTGACTTCAACGCTAAAGTTGGAGAGGGGGCTGACACAGAATGTGGAATAGGACCATATGGTTTAGGAGAACGAAATGAGAGAGGTGACATGCTGGCTCTGTTTTGTCAGGCAAATGAGATGAACATCACAAATACTTTTTTCCAACAACCACTGCGCAGAAGATACACATGGATCTCTCCAGGAGACAGGTGTCGTAATCAGATTGATTATATTATCATTGACAGATCCTGGAAATCAACTGTCCTCAATGCAAAAACAAAGCCTGGAACAGACTGCGACACGGATCACATTCTTGTGACAACCAAATTAAGAATGAAAATATTGAAGAAGCCTAAAACCAAAACTACGCCAAAGTTCGACATATCAAAATTAGAAAACCCTGAGCTGGCGTTAGAATTCAGTATAGAAACAAGTAATCGTTTCTTAAAGTTACTTGAAGTTTGGGATGAAAATGACTCATATCCTGATGAAATCTGGACAGACATAAAAAACACACTGACCAAAATCTCTGAAGAAAAACTAGGAAAAGAAGAAAAAAGGAAAAAAGCTAAGCCCTACATAAGTCAGGAAGTGATAGATCTGGCAGAAAAGAAAAGTCAAGCTCGAAAGCAGGGAGAGCGGGAAAAATACTCAGCACTGAAAAGGGAAATAAAAAGTAAAGTCAGAAGAGACAAAGCAAATTGGCTGGCACAAGAATGCAGTAAAATCAATGAACACAACGAAAACAGGAAGTCGAGGGAGCTCTTCAAACAAATAAAAAAAGTGAAAAAAACAAATTTCAAAGCAACAAACCAATGCATCAACAACAAGGATGGTCACACTCTGACTGAACCAGATGATGTCTTGGATAGGTGGAACGAATATGGCACATCACTTTTTGGCAAGCCTGACAGCCATGAAAATAATTTAGAGCCAAATTTGGAATTGATCCCTGGAGATACGGAACCTGAACCTCTGCTCAGCGAAGTTGAATCTGCCATTAAAGATCTAAAATGCAGAAAGTCTCCTGGTCTTGACAATATTCCTGGAGAGTTGTTGAAACACTCAGGTGATGGTGGACTCAAAGTAATGCATCACTTATGCTGCAAGATATGGAAGACTTGTCAGTGGCCTACAGACTGGAAGCTCCAAGAATTTGTCATGTTACATAAGAGTGGAAATGTCAAAGACTGCAACAATTATAGAACAATTGCACTGATCAGTCATGCCAGTAAAATACTGCTGATAATAATTTTAAACAGGTTAAAGCCAAAAGTAGAGGAAGAGCTATCCGACTGTCAGGCAGGCTATAGGAAAAACAGGGGAACAATAGATATGCTGTTTGTACTCCAGATATTGATAGAAAAGATTAGAAACACAGACCAAGAGATGTTCATCGTTTTCATTGACTACAGCAAAGCATTTGATAGCGTGATTCACCAAAGTCTTTTCCACTTCATGATCAAAATGGGTTTTCCAAGACATCTGGTTTCCCTCATAGCTTCATTATATAATGATCAAAAAGCAACAATCAGATGGAATAATCAAAACTGCAAATTTTTTAACATCACTAAAGGGGTAAGGCAAGGTTGCATCCTGTCTCCACATCTCTTCAGCATATACACTGAACATATCATGAGAGAAGCAGACATAGAAGACATGGGAGTAAATATTGGTGGTAGAAACCTGTCAAATTTACGCTACGCAGATGACACAGGATTACTGGCAGACAACATTACAGGCTCTAGGAGGATCCTGTACAGGGTAGACCGGGTTGGAAAGGCAGCTGGGCTGGACTTAAATTCAAAGAAGACAAAGGTTATGCATGTTGCAGGCAAATATAACACTAGACAGGACCAGATCATGCTAAACCAAGTCCCTCTAGAAAATGTCAAGGACTTTAGATATTTAGGTTCAGTCAAGACACACGATGGAACATGCTCAAAAGACATAAAGATGAGAATTGGAATGGCCAAGAACAGTATGGTTCAATTGAACAATATTTGGAAAGACCACAGCATAACAGCAGACCTTAAGATAAAACTCTTAAAATGTCTTGTCTGGCCAGTGATGTTATACGGCTGCGAGGCATGGACAATGAAGAAAGAGGATGAAAGACGAGTGGAAGCAGCAGAGCTGTGGTTTTACCGAAGACTGCTGAGGGTCAAATGGACGGATAGGCGCTCAAATGAAAGCATACTGAATGAGTTGGGTACTACACGCAAGCTTCTAGTACTCATACAACGGAGGAAACTGAAATATGTTGGACACGCAATCCGTAATGAGAGAACAGACTTGATGTCCACTGTCCTCCAAGGTAAAGTGGAAGGAAAGAGAAACAGAGGACGGCCACCTGCATCACTTGCTAGAAACATCACAAACATCAGTGGCAAGAAACTCCAGGAGGTGGTCAGACTTAGCCAAGATCGAGAGTGCTGGAGGCAACTTGTGAGGACATCATGTGCAGCGGCCAACACTGTTCCCGGTGACGCCGACAGGTGAGACAGGTGAGACATGTTTTTGAAATGTTTTGCTTTCAAACAAGATTATGATACCAAAGTAGTTTAAGTAGTGTTCCTCACTTTGTCCATGATACGAAATGCTTCATGGACTCAGAGTCAACTGTGATAGAGAAAACTAACCATGAGTAAACTTTTCTTATTTGATTTCTAAAGTATTTTGCATTTTAAAAACTCTTTTTTTTTTTGGCCTTGACCAAATGGATGGAAAAGAATGCTTAAATCACAGTAAAGTAGATACACATTTGCAGATACTGTGGCTGCCCTATGGCATACATTTTATAATCAATGACCTTTTTTGTAACTGCAAACCAATTTCATAGCTCCAAGTGAGGAGTGAGAACCTGTTCATCTTCTTTTTACATTTAACTGCTTCATTTTTTCGACACAAACATCTACTTCCTCCATTACTGACAAGACTGATTCAGTACATCAAGGACTGAATAAAAATGACTTGCTTTATTCATCGCACAATCAGCTTGATGAGTATGTAACAAAATCCTTTTAAGAATAATTAGGATGAGGACAAGGAATAGAATCAAAAGAGAAATAGCAAAAGAACAGTGTGGATTTGTGGAAGGGAAAGGAACTATTAATGCCATATACATCCTAAGAACTATCATAGACAGGTCAATCGAGATGAGTAAGGATTTATGTTTATGCTTTGTTGATTATACCAAGGCTTTCGATTGGGTAAGATATGAAGAATTGATCAACCAACTAGAAAGACTCAATATTGATGGAAAAAATCTACGAATAATGAGAAATATGTATTGGGAACAAACAGCTGCAACGAGAATAGAAAACGATATAAGCTCTTTCCAAAATATCAAAAGAGGAGTCAGACAAGACTGTGTTTTGTCACCAGATCTGTTTTCACTTTACAACGAAAACATCATGAGAAACCTAGAAGAAGACCCTGGATTAAAGGCTGGTGGAAAAATGATAAACAACATTCGATACGTAGATGACACCGTGCTAATTGCAGAAAATGAAAAGGACCTACAAAACCTTGTGAATATACTAGAAATAGAAAGCAAAGGTAAGGGGTTGGAACAGCAAGAAGACTGAAGTCATGGTGATCAGTAAAAAACATGAAATCCCCTCATGCAAAATAACAGCAAATGGCACAACCTTGAGACAAGTTGATAAGTTTAAATATCTGGGAATGATCATTTCACCAGACAGCAGGCGCACATCAGAAATAGCCAAGCCAAAACAGCATTCAAGAAGATGAAAAGCATTCTTACCAACAAATGCCTATCAATTAACATCAGGAAGAGAGTTCTTGAATGTTATATAGAACTGATAATGTTATATGGTTGTGAGAACAAGATTAAGGTAGCCGAGATGTGGTTTCCGAGAAGAATGTTGAGAGTTTCATGGACAGCAAAGAAAACAAACGAGACAGTTTTGATGGAGGCAGACAAAAGAAGATCATTGATAAAGAAGATTAGGAAAAGGCAACATTTATAGGCATTTTATGACGAAAGGGGAATTGGAGCACCTGGTCACAACAGGAAAGCTGGAGGGAAAGAGAACACCAGGTAGACCCAGGGAGAAAATATTGGACGGACTTGCAGAGTGGCTGAAGACAGAGAGGGTGGAAGAGGTGCTTGCAGCAACACGGGATAGAAACAGATGGAAGGCCATGACCACCAATGCCATGTGGCAAGGCACTTGATGATGATGGTGATGACTTTTATTTATGTGGTCAAGTGTCACACTGTGCATTGCTTAACTACAAAAATCATCAGAAAATACTATGTCCCCTAAACTGCTTGTTGTATACGAACCATCTTCTCAGCCGATTCCATTCTAAATCTTTCCACAATTTAAGCACATACATGAGCTCTTGTTCGTCTTATTTTTATTTTCTCTGCCCTCTCCCTCCTCCACTTTCCATTTTTATTTCTAAATTAGAAAATACTTTCACTTTCTGATTTATGTGATACGAATTGACTTTGATGTCAGGCCTGCATATGATAATACAAACCTTTCCACACTCCTGTTTACTCACCTGTGAGGTGATTTTCTGCAGCAGCAACGCATGCATCCCGCTGTTTGCGATAAAAATCGGCCACAGCAAGAGCATGGAGACGTAAACCTTTTGTGCCCATAGACTCTAAAACTGCATAGAGGCATGCCTAAAAAAAACAAAAAAAAAAACAAACAAAAAATACGTACTGTATTACAAGTTAAACTTGTTGCTGGTCAGTATTAATTTTGTCTATTCATCACTTGAAATGTGACTATTTTGGTGGTGAAAAAATTTTAACTTCAAGGCCACATACCTTCAAATTCTGCTTATCCTTAAGTATTCCTTAGGCGTCAACCGAAGCCCTTCTTCATCTCTGTTACATTGATACAAAGTGACATACATTTTCTTAACCTGGGTGTCATGATTCACTGAAATGATTTGATGTTTCCAGTGTAGCCCACAATTAAAGCAGTTTGTTGTAAAAATACAGCTATTCTTTCATTATCTTGCAGGTTTTAATTTATTACCAGTAGTTTCTGAGGAATTTCCAATAAAAGAAACATATCCTTATTACCACGGTTAAACCACAATTACTGCATCATGAATACAGAAGTTAGCATGGACAAATGCACTACCCAAAACAAATATTTATTACCTGAGATAAAACCCCATTCAGCCCCTCCAAAAAATGAAGCATATAAATAAATACAACTAAAGTCAAACCAGATGCATACTACCTGTGCTAAACCACTGCTGTGCATTACAGAAGCCTGCATGTGAAGGTTAACACGTTCCACCACTGCCTTGGGTCCACTCATAATGCCCACTCTTGCCCTGTTGCAGAATTAAACAGACATGCTGCTAAACATGCGCTTACCCTTTCGCACATAATCAGCTATGTTAAGGCCAGCTTGATAGGCGATTTTGAGCGACTTTTCTTTATTTTGGTTTTCAGTTTCTAAATTCTAAATATCAACTGATTTTGTTGATTTTTGGTGATGTTACAGTTTGTTTATCATATCTTTGGGGCAATAAACAAAATTCTAGTTACATATATTTAAGTATTTAAACAAACATTTTTATTACATAACTGTAAGTGCGACCACGAGATGGGTATGTTATCCAATGTCAGCATAACTTCTACAGTTTTAACTCAATTGATTTCATACTCAGCACATTGATAGAAAGCACAGTCAGATGCTCAAAACAGACTAAAATCAATTATCTATCTCATTTCGTAAGACCACAGTGCAAATGTGAAAAACATAAAAACTAAAAATCTCTCCACCACCCTCTTTCCTCTTAGCTGACACCTTTAAAAATAGTCTGTTTAAAGGCCAAATGTGTCCTGAGTCTTTGGAGAAAATTTCAAGTCAATCTGACAAACATTGTGGATTTTAGACAGGAATTAGTAATTTAACTATCCGAAAATGCTGAAACAGAGAAAACACCATTTAATTCTTTCCAGACCATAAGCTTATCAACTTCTCTCATGCCATCAGCAGTTGTCTTCCAGTGTTTAGTATTGTGGGTTCATGAATCAGGTGAATGGAATTTGTGAAGCCTCACTCAGCCAAACTGTACTGTATCGCAATCAGAATTACGGTGACTGCCAACATTCAAGCAAATACAAACCAGAACAACACAAAAATAGAATCAGAATCCATATCTGATATGACAAAACAACAAAACAAGAGAGGCGTAAGTTTACAGTCAACTGGCTTTCGTCAAGCGCGTGCAAAAGACAACAAAGAGTAAATGCACAATACTTGGCCCCCTAACAAAACAGCAGACAGCTTCCCAACTGTGGCATTAAGTAAGAGAAAATGGCAATATTACTTAATATGTTCGGGAAGTTTGTCTATACCACGGCTGCATTTTCCCAACCATTCTGCCACCCTTCAGTTGCGAGCCGGTGTCGCCTGCATGTGCTATTTTTAGCCAGGCAGGGTTGAGACAAAGTCCGTCAGTGTAGCGCGTCTTTGTGCTCCCGCACTAGTGATAAAGGTACAGGTGAAAAGGGTGTGGGGAGTGGAAGGGAAGGGGCACGCTATTAATAACCTGCAGAAAGTGGCCAATTAAAGTATCTCGGATTTGTGCGCCGTGTCTACTGTTTTTCTTTTGCGCTAAATTTTGTGCATCTATTCTTTGTTGTCTTTTGTTCATGCTTGACAAAGGCCAACTGACCGAAAATTCGGGCCTGTCTTGTTTTGTTATGTTAAATAATTATGTGTTCTGATTCTTATTTTTGTGTTTTCCTGGATTGTATTGTGTTGATATCATGTCACAACAGGTCTCCAATGTGAAATTCAGGATTCTCCCCTGAGGGGAGAGTTTATCAACATGATACAGATCCAACATTTTGGTGTGTGTGTGTGTGTGTGTGTGTGTGTGTGTGTGGTGTGTGTGTGTGTGTGTGTGTGTGTTGTGTGTATGTGTGTGTATGTGTGTGTGTTTGTATGTGTATGTATATGTGTGTGTGTATGTGTGTGTGTGTGTGTGTGTGTGTGTGTGTGTGTTTGTTGTGTATGTGTGTGTGTATGTGTGTGTGTTTGTATGTGTGTGTGTGTGTTTGTGAGTGTGTGTGTGTGTGAGTGTGTGTGTGCGTGAGTGTGTGTGTGTGTTTTGTGTGTATGTGTGTGTATGTGTGTGTGTTTTGTTATGTGTGTGTATGTGTGTGTGTGTGTGTGTGTGTGTGTGTGTGTGTGTGTGTAAGTGTTAGTTTACAGAACTAACTGTACAAGGCATAAACTTAATAAGCTTCACCTCCATTTATGTAATGATTTTGTCTGTTTGAGACTGTTCAAAAAGAAGTATCACATGCACAATGTCAGCAGTCTTGAACGTGTTATTGATCAATACAGGAAATGTCAAATTTCTTATAAGTATGTGCAAAATGAAAAGGACCCTGACAGGTGCAATTATCTCTCTCACTCTCTCTCTCTCACACACACACACACACTCCCCTTCAAACACACACACACATATACACACTCAACATATATATACACATTAACATGTAACTACAAACACCTAGGACCACTACCATCACTGCTAACAATAACAAACTTTTTTATTTAAAAAAATTGCCATCCAGTCAGGTGAACTTTAAGCTTCTATGATTCTAAGCTTTTTTTAACATAAACAACAACAAAGAAATTTTCACCTGCATGATCCAAGTTTGACAGCCAGCCACAAGCTTTCAGCCCCACAGTGAGACCTTGATCAGATCACAGCAGAACTTCTGCCGTCATTTCTATCTGCATCAATCAATATACTGAAGACTTTCCCCCCATGAGATTTACATATCCATTAACAGACACACACAAACATACACACACTCATACCACACACACACATACATGTGAATGCAAGTGCACACATACACAAACGATAAACCTGAGAAAGCTAAAATAATTACTTACCCTCCTGATAAAACTTTAGAGAAGGAATCAAACCTGATGACCCTTCCATCCTCATCCATGAAAGAAAGCTGGGAACATATGGCTGCAAGAAAACATTCACAAATTATCACCGTAACTAAGCCTTTCACTTCCAACCGTGGAAATATGCGGTTACTGTACTCTGAACACTAATATGAAATGGAATGTAAGCTGAAATCATGTGACTGCAGTCACATGACCAGAGCACACTTCCGTGCAATGGCCTCGCACATACTTTTTTATTTTGGGAAGTTTTGGGCCGATTTTAATCAGATTTTTTTCATTTGAAAAAGTGCTGACCGTATCCAGGTCCAAGATGGCATCCAGACGCTATACTGCTGAGGAAGTAGCTCGGTTTTTGATGGATTTACCTGATAATCCGGACAGTTCTGATGATGAAAGTGGTGGCTGTGATGACGGAGATGCCATTGTTGTTCAACCAGCAGAGGATTCTAGTTCGGACAGTGATTACCCTGAGGATTTTGTTGACATTCCGAGCACCTTAAGAGGTAGGCGTGGTAGTGGGCATGTTCAATCACGTCATGGACATGTGGCTGTGCTAAGAGTGAACTGAGCTGTGTTTGTTCCGCAGCAGATGATACTTTTGATGTCGACATTCCAAAGGAGTACCCCACTAACCACGGCCGCCATGGACGTACTGATTTCCTGCCACCGGATGCACGTTGTGTGGACTTTCTTGACTTGTTGTTTTCTGATGAAACTGTACTGCTTGTTTATAAAATTGTAAAAATTCTGAAGTCTTTGATAATGCCAAACTCCTCCAAGATTATAAATTGTACACCATTTTTCATCATTTCTGCCAACAATAATCTTTATAAAACATTCACATCAATTTTATATGTATTTTTTTTTTAAATCAACTCCTAATTATCTTTTGAAAAGTAAATTATCCCTCTTGTTCTGGAGTTATCTGTGCCTGGATTGATGAAAAAACATCTGCAATAAATAGCCAGTTCATTTTCCTTCAAGAAAATATATAGTTTATTAGATATTAGGTAATTTATTTATTTTTTATTATTTTTTCTCTAATGTAACCCATTTTTATGCAAAAAATCTATCTGAAAAGTAACGGAAGTCAAGGGGTTAACAAACACAATGGAGCACTTTACACACAACCCCTGTCCCCCTCAAAAATGACAACCACCACCAACCACACTACTGGTCAAAATCAAAATGCCTTGCAAATTTTCTTTACAAAAAAACCCCAACAAATTCTGGCAATAAACCATTCCACAGTGTTAAACCCTATCATAACTTTAATGAAAAGATAAAAATTTTAAACTATGTCAGAAAATGGTCCGCTAGAAATGAAGAATCATTCTTTCTTTATCATACTACTTGACAATGAGAAACATGACATTAACATGCAATGAGAATCCTTTTCTATGTCGCATACCCATGTATCGATTACTCATTAAGTATTTGCTACACAAAACTGGCTGTCAGTTACACACAAAAGGAACTTTGGAGAAAAATATTTGTAATGTAAAAATTGATGATAATTTTGAAACATCTGTCTGCTGAAGTCAACAAAACTTTTACTTTCTTATCTTTCATTCATTTCTTTTTCACTTAGAGTGATATCAGTCAGAAATTGTATATTTAATTAAAGTAGCCTGCTTTTAGTCAAGCGTATTGGCAGCCACAGTCCAGCTTCACTTTCTGACACCGAGTAGTCACGCTAGTACATGATGGTATCTATTTTCATGTTTAATGATAATCATTTTAACCCCTTGACTATTGTCATTTTAACCCCTTGACTATTGTCATTTTCACCCCCCGACTACCACCAACGTAAAATCTACAGAGCTCACTATGCATTGTGTGACGCCTACAAACGTAGAATTAATCAAGATAGTTTATAACACTTTTCAGCATAGTGTAAATGGGAGAGAACCACTGACTGATGCTACTGGTCTCAGACAGGGATCATAAAAGTGACTGGCTTCCTTTATATGACAGTAGTAATTACCCACTGCTGGTAAGAAATGTGCGATACACAGAGCAGACACTGAAAGTCGATCTGCACACAGTCCAGCCATGAAGGGTTTGTGGCCACAGTCGATCCTGGTGACCAACCAACAATCTCAGAGTTTGTAATGTGCAGTCTCATCATTTGTAACACTGTTAGTGAAATCATTTACTGCAAGCAAGTAGTATTTCAAGAAGGAAGGAGAGGAATACGGTGATGGAGGTGGGTATGGCACCGGGGAGGCATGACCTGGTCAAGCCATTCCGTACATTGTTAGGCTCTGTGTTTAGCACAGCAGTCCATGGTCAGCCTGTATGTGGTCATTCACAGTGTATCATGAACACTTTCACAATAAAACTTACTTGTTAGGAGGGCCGTAGCTCCTTTCATGTTGTTTTTCTGGTGAGCGCTTGTGAGTTTTTTTGTTTTGTTTTTTTGTTTTTTTGGTAGGGATATTCACAAAAGATTAGAAAGATGTAGTAATTTCAAGAAATTACTAAACAAATCATCTAAAAGTAGAACTTTTTATGCCTAGTACATCAGTCTGCGTAATTTCACGCAGAAATTCCCGCAAATATAGACACTACAGTTGTTTTAGTGTACACGGTACTGATGCAACTTTTTTTCCTCGACATACGGAAAACACCAGACCCCAAAAAGCACTGGCATCCAAGGGGTTAGTGATAAAATAAAAAGTATTTCTGTGGTCATTAGTCAGCAAAATGTCATGAACTGGCTTCACCTTATTGAACTGAAGGAAGTAGTATGGATCATCCTCCAAAATCAGCAGGTCGTACGTGCGTGCAATTTCATAGATTTCCTTCTTTCTGTCCAACGTTAAGCCGGAGCCAGTGGGGTTCCCACCGTTCGGGATCAGATACAGCAGTTTGGGAATGTTGTTGGTGTTGTTTTTGACATCACTTGGCTGCCACTGGGACAGAATCTCGCGCAGATGGGCAGGGACCAGGCCATCTTTGTCATTTCTGACACCCAGTATCTTGGGCTTCAAGGGTCTTACCTGCAGACAAGTGTGTGGTAATTTTGACTGCAGATAAAGAAAGAAGACAAAATTCAAAGTAAGCATCTGACTCCAAATATCTCCATACCCACACACAATCTCACAATCTCTCTATAGTGCACGCACACAAACACAAACACACACACAAAGACACACACACACAGACACACACACACAACACACACACACACACACACACACACACACACACACACACACACAGAGCAAATTTTTTTGCTTTTTGTGTCTAAGCACACACAAACAATACAAGTTAGTTACTTTTTTGTTTCATTGAACTGGAAATTTCTTTTTTTTTTTTTTTTTCTTCTTTCATTAGAGATCATTTTTGTTCAGTAATCTTAAGACAAATCCTGGTATTAACTGAGTTTCTTCTGATAAGAAAAATTATTGCAAGCATAATTACTGCAGGTGTAACTTATTGCTGTCAAATTATTGCAAACATAATGAACTGCTGCTAAATTATTACAAATGTAATTTACTAATATCAAATTATTGCAAACAGGACTCACTGTTGCCAAAAACACTGATTATACAACTTACCACCCCCAAATTATTGCAAACAACTTACCGCTGCCAAATTATTGCAAACAACTTACCGCTGCCAAAGTACCAGAGTAAGTTGGACTTTCCAACAGCACATTCTGACCTTCCTGAAGACATGCTTCCATAGTCTGCACAACAAGAAACACAAACAGAAACAGTTCACAAGATATTTCTAAGCAAAGAGAAAAATTCAAATGGTATACGAAAAAGCTTAAGATGGGACTAGAGACTGTTGATACGTATGAAACTTGCAAAAAGCTTTCGAATTATTCTTGACTAAATTCTCCCTTTATTTCCAGTGAAAGTGTCTGTGCTGGAGGAAAAATGATGAAACCATACCAAAAACTATAGTCTTCCTTCTAACATCTTTTTTTGACCCAGCAATATTGAAATAAAACTGACATATAATGCAGTCAAATGGGTAAATGCTGGACTTCCAATTGGAAGATCTAGATTTGATCAACCCATACACAAAGTTTTTAAAAGAGATCAATACAATTCACCTTACATGATATTATGTATAGGGAAGATTTAGATTTGAAAGGATAACTGTGTGACTGGCTTTTAACTGTTGTCTATTTAATCAACTGGAGATGTTTTTAAGATGATGTTAGCCCTGATATGGCTCTAGTGGTCGGCTAGTCTATGAGCAATACGAATTATGAACCAGACACCTCTGGTCAGTTAAGGGTACAGATTTTTCCCATCTTCCAGGTGAATAAGTGCACAGAACTAACAGTCCTTAAACCTTCTTCGTGCATATGTGTATGCAAAATATCATATAATTACATACATGTTAATGATCCTGTAAGCCATGTCAGTGGTTGGTTTATGGTGACTTGGAAACACCCAACAGTATGCACACCCACCAAAGATGGAGCATGCAGACTCTGCAGCAACATATTGACTACACATTAAGGGCAAAACAATGTACACACATGCATCCCAAAAAATATCAGAACACTCTAAAGAAAAAAAAAGTAATAACAACAGCAACATTGTTTCCCATTGCAATATGGCTCTGCTCTCTGAACGGTTCTACTTCATCAACAAAAGTAATTATACCACACAAGCAATCTCCATTCACAAAACTGTTAGTATTTTCTTTACCATTTGAGTTTGATAATGTCAAGCGCAAATGGTCAGTATATGCAGCCAAGTCATGATTGTGTTGGCTGACAAATGCACATACATGTCATTCTAGCATGCTGACCCACACAGAGCAAGTAGCATAGTACTGCTCTACAGTCTGCATACTCTCTTCAGCACATAGGAAAAATAAAAATGGTGTGACATGAGTGACAGTCAAGAGGAAAAGATGTCAGATTTCGTTAACCCACACAATGTAGGCAACATAGTGCTGGTCTACAGTCTGCATGCTGTCTTCAGCGCATAGGAAAAACCAGTTTATATAGCTTATAGTCCAGCCGACTACTAGAACCATATCAGGGCTAAAACCATGTCAAAAACAATAACCAGGTTAAGATAAAAGACAACAGTTAAAAACCATGCTCACCGTTAAGTAGGAAAAACAAAAATGGTGTGACACAAGTGAAACTCAAGAGGATTAGATATCAGACTGTGTTGACCCACACAGGCAGGCAACACATTGCTGCTCCACAGACTACATACTCTCTTCAGCGTGTGGGAAAAACAAAAACAGAGTGACACGAGTGATAGTCAAGAGGGTAAAATGTTAAGACTTCTAATCAACACACCTGGCTACCTCACACCGGTGGATAACAGATGCAAATTTCTCTGACCTCCCAGGTCAACATGTGCCCAGGTCTGCTAATGCTAAGATTCCCCTCATGTATGTGCACTGTCCATCAGATATGCATGTGAAAGATCTTTTAATTCATGTGTGTCCAGTAAGATCCTTTAAGTCATGACACTGTCCAGTGGCTTATGGAAACATGGAAGCCCCCAGTATGAATGCCCAGCAAAGAGACAGTATGCTGGACTGTGCATCACCATACTACCTGCACAGCATAAGCAAAAACAACAAGCATCTGAAAAACAAAAGAACAGTAGCAAAATGTTGTTTAATAAATAAATGATGAAAAGAAAAAAAAAACACATTAGAAGACTTGTAAAGCAGAAAAAGAGAATGTATGAGACAACAGAAAGAAAAGACGACGACAGATACAAAGAGTGACAGAAAAGAGGAAAGTTCCACTTGTGCACGTAGACCGATACTCAACTGCGCCCTAGTATATTTTTCAAATCATCAGACCCAGCAGAAACAAAGGTGAGAAATAGTGCGACAGACTAAATCATAACAAGAAGAAGCCGCACAGAGTTTGTGTTTTTTTCTTACTTTTTTCCCTTCATTCTAGAGAAAGAGATTGACCTGACCTTGCAGATACCATCTTGACTTCCGCTAGTTATGATGACATCTAGCTGTCTTTCAGGATCTTCTATGCCCATGGTAGGGGGGTTGTGCAGCTCCTTCTGCAGCTTTTTCACCCACTGAACCAAATCTGGCAGCCTGTTTTGACAAGTTAGTTCGTGTTAATATATAGAATTCAAAAATCTGATATGTGATTTTATCTATCATTGTATGTATGTATGTATGGGTATGTTGTATGTATGTATGTATGAATATGTATGTATGTATGTATGTATGAAGTATGTATGTATGTATGTAATATGTATGTAAAGTATGTATGTATGTATGTATGTATGTATGTATGTATGTGTGTATGTATGTATGTATGTATGTATGTATGTATGTATGTATGTATGTATGTATGTATGTATGTATGTATGTATGTATGTATGTAAAGTATGTAGGTATGTAATGTAGTACGTATTATGTTGAGTGTATGTATGTATGTATGTATGTGTATGTATGTATGTATGTATGTATGTATGTATGTATGTAGTGTATAGTATGTATGTATGTATGTATGATGTGTATGTATGATGATGTATGATGTATGTATGTATGTTGTATGTGTGCTATGTATGTATGTATGTATGTATGTATGTATGTATGTATGTATGTATGTATGTATGATGTAGGTATGCATGCATGATGTTGTATGTATTAATGTATGTATGAAATGTAATATTATATATATGTATAGTATATTATATATATTTGTATAATATATATATATATATATTAAATAATATGTTTACCTATTTATGCACACGCACGCACGGATGCACGCGCGCACGCACGCACGCACGCACGCACGCACGCACGCACGCACACACCACACACACACACACACACACACACACACACACACACACACATACACACACACAGCGTTAATCTGAGCAATTTTCCCATTCTTCAAAACACGGGAGAAGAAAACATCAACATATCAAATTTTCACAAATTAGAAACAAAAGCCATATTATTTCAACACATTTCAAACCCGCCTTTCATCATTATTTTAACTATTGTTTAAAGCCCAGCTGACAGCATGCAGCCATGTCATAACTTCTAAAATATTTATACAACAGCTTGCTGTGCATTAAAAGTAATAACAATGAAAATCAAGTACAAAGCAAAATGAAAATAAAGTACAATATCAATTCGCACATACAATCGAAGAATTTGCCACTGGCATTGATTATTCTGTTTAGTTTATTACAGAGGGGTAAAAAAACAAACAAAAAACTCCCTGAATGCAAATGTA
The DNA here is from genome assembly GCA_030674185.1 of Monoplex corrugatus. Taxonomy (NCBI): domain Eukaryota; kingdom Metazoa; phylum Mollusca; class Gastropoda; order Littorinimorpha; family Ranellidae; genus Monoplex; species Monoplex corrugatus. The sequence continues at coordinate 84,246,693 of CM060313.1, forward strand.
TCTAAACATAACTAAATACATAAAATATGTATTTAGTCATGTTTAGATACATTTGCATTCAGGGTTTTTTTTTCTTTACTTCCCAAAATACATAAAGCCAACAATCCTGGCCGTCCTATTGTGTCAGCTTGCAACTGCCCAACTGAAAATATTTCTCAGTTTCTTGACCACATTTTGCAACCTATAGTCCAGTCTTTGCCTACCTTCATCAAAGATACCAACCACACGTTGAATCTGATTCAAATGATAAATAAAGACCGCACCTTCATTCCCAAATACTTGTTCACTTTGGATGTGACCTCTCTGTATACAAGCATACCCCACTCTGACGGGTTGAAAATTCTCCAGCATTTTCTAGACAAACGACCTGATCAAACATTGTCTACATCAACTCTCGTCCGACTTGTGGAGCTCGTCCTGACAATGAATACATTCTCATTTGGTGATGAGACGTTTTCATAGGTTAGCGGAGTCGCAATGGGTACAAAGATGGGCCCCAGCTATGCCTGTCTGTTCATGGGATATTTGGAGGAACAAATCCTACAACAATACAAGAAACCCAAACCTGAAGTTTACAAAAGATACATTGATGACTGCATTGGCATGACATCCCTCGATCATGACCAACTCTTGCAATTCGTCCATTACGTTCAAACTTTTCACCCATCCATCAAGTTCACATATGAAATTTCAAACACATCCGTATGCTTTCTCGACATTGAAGTTTCTCTTCAATCTGAAAAACTAGTTACTACAGTCCACTACAAACCTACAGACTCACATTCCTATCTGGACTATCGATCATCTCACACTACCAACACCAAAAACAGCATTCCCTAGTTGCAGCTCTTGCGACTACGACGCCTCTGCTCAGATGAGGATGATTTCCAGGACAAAGCAGATGAAATGACTCGATTTTTCCTACGCAGACATTACCCACTCAGTGTCATCAATGAAGTCCAGAAAAAAGTCAACTCTGTCTCACGGCCAAATGCCCTCCATTCTGAGCCCAAAGCTGCCACAGAGGATCGGCCAGTTCTCAGTTGATTTACCACCCGTCTATGCACCATGTGAAAAGGATCATCTTATCCAATTGGGACATTCTGCAATCCAGTCCCACTATAGCTGGAACTTTTGACCAGCACCCTTTGATCGTCTACAAGAGAGACACAAATCTCTGCGACTTGCTGGTACGTTCAAGTCTTAGCAAACCAGTCAACCAACCTCCAGGAACCTCTCCATGCAACAAACCTAAATGTAAGACATGTCCTTTCTTGTGCACAGCCACCACAGTCAAAGACCCCAAACCTCATATGAGAATTACAAAACATTTCAACTGTCAAACGTATAACACTGTCTACTTGATCAGCTGCTCTAAATGTTCCCAACTGTATATTGGTGAAACTGGACGCACCCTTGATACACGTTTCAAAGAACACTTGGCTGATATCCGTCATCAAAGGGATAAAACTATCCCCAATCACTTCAACCAATCAGACCACTCAATCAATGACATCCGAGTGAAAGGTCTGTGGCTTCTATACAACTGCAGAAACTTAACCCTTTGACTCCCTCATCCTATCCACCCGCTTCCCTTTGACTCCCTCACCCTAACCACCAGCTTCCTGCAAGCTGGAAGCTGTTGAATAGGGTGAGGGAGTCAAAGGGTTAAGTTTTTGCTTTGCTAGCATGATTGATTATGCAGAACGCTAGTGGACAGGGCAGGGGTGTCAAAGGGTTAAAAGAAAGTATGGAAGGCTTTATGGAAAACATACACATGAATGGACTAGCTAGGCAGATAATGATAGGATGAGATGACAGAGAGCAAAGAAAAAAGAAAAAAAAAAAGAGTATCATTTTTGTTTCTGATTAGTTCTTGAAAATATTTTAATTTTCTAATACGGTTTTTTTTTAGAAATTTATTGTAGTTCTTATCTTTCTGATTCATTATGGTAATAAATCTTTTCAAGAAAGTCTTTGAGAAAAATAATTTCTTGAAGTTCTGGGGTTAATCATTTTGGTTTGGGTCTCTGATTCAATCCCACAACATACAGCTGTGAAAATATCATGCCAGAATTTTGAGGGCATTATATGGATCAGTAACATCATACAGACAATTGAAAATGGTGATACAATCACATAAAATTAGACGTAGGGGAAGTTTCAACAGTTGGGGGTAGACATAATGTTACCAATTTTGAAGAACAAGGTCTCCCAACAGTGTAAAAATCGCTACTCACAGTTCCGTAGCTTTCGATGGCGTTCTCGCCATCTTCGTCAGCGCTCTAATGCTGTCTGCGTGAATCTCTACTCAGATCTCGCGAACATGGGATGAACCCATTTCTTAAGACCAAAGAGAGGTGGGTGATCAATCTATCAGATCGCCAACTCACTAAACCTGAACAGGAAGTACTAGAGAAAGGACTAAATTTCGCCGTAGCCCCTAACAAGCTTCCAGTGGTAGACCTCATCACAAGCATTGAAACAGCTTGCAGGTATATTGGCCCTAATTCAGAAGAAGCCACACACTTAAGATCAGACTGTGTCAGAATCATGAAACAGGCCAAACTACCGAAATCCAACTTAACACCGGACCAAAGACGGGCTCTGGCGGATTTAAAGAACGAACACGCCACGATGATCCTACCAGCTGACAAAGGTCGTGCCACAGTCATCATGCCTAGACCCATGTACTATGAGAAGGCAAGCAAACTTCTGGAAGATACTACAACATATGAACGCCTCAAGAAAGATCCTACTTCCAAGTTTTCCAACAAACTGAAAGACACACTGAAACGCCTGAAAGAGACGGACCGCCTGTCATTAGAACAGTACAGGAAATTATACCCAACTGTGTCCGACGTCCCCAAGTTCTATGGTCTACCCAAAGTCCACAAGAAAGAAGTCCCCCTCCGTCCCATAGTCGCATCCAGAGGTTCCATCATGTATGAGACGGCTAGATTTGTGGCGGACATCCTATCACCTCTCGTAGGACACACAGATCATCACATCCACAACAGTGCTGACCTAGTGGAAAAACTGAGTAACTACACCCTCGCTCATGATGAACTCCTTGTGTCATATGATGTCTCTGCCCTATTTACCAGCGTACCAGTGAAAGAAAGCATAGAGATCATACGCCGAAGGTTACAAAACGACCAAACCCTCCACCAACGTACATCTCTCACAGTGGACGACGTATGTGAACTCTTGTCCTGCTGCCTCACCACCACCTACTTCACCTTCCAAGGTGAATTCTACCAACAAAAAGAAGGAGCAGCCATGGGCTCCCCAGTAAGCCCAATAGTAGCCAACCTGTTCATGGAGGATTTTGAAGAGAAAGCATTGGCTTCTTTCCACTCCCCACCACGATACTGGGGGCGCTACGTAGACGACACCATGACTATCCTCCCCCAGCAACGGGTCGAACAGTTCACAGAACATCTGAACAACCAACACCCAGCCATCAAATTCACGAGGGAAGTGGAACAGAACAACTCCATAGCCATGCTGGACACCCTCATCACCAGAACTGATGGCATTCTATCCTTCTCGGTCTACCGTAAACCAACTCATACGGACCAATATTTACAGTTCGACAGCCACCAGCCCCTTGAACACAAACTGGGAGTGATTCGAACCCTTACCCACAGAGCTAACACCATATGCAGTACCCAAGAGGCAAAAGACAAGGAGACAAACCACCTGAAAAAAGTGCTCACCATCTCGGGCTACAAAAAGTGGGCCTGGAACAGCCCGGGAGGCAGGAAATCCAACACCGCATCCCAACAGCCAGTGAAACAACACCAGCGCAAGGGACACATCACCATCCCATACGTAGGAGGTGTGAGTGACGCTCTGTCCAGAAAGATCAGAAAACTGGGGGTGGCTGTACATTCCAAACCTTCCAACACCATACGCAGCCAGCTGGTCACCCCCAAGGACAAAACCAGCAAACTCGACAAAGCTGGCATTATATACAGAATAGACTGCCAGGACTGTAACCAACATTATGTCGGTGAAACTGAACGCCCCCTTCAGAAGAGACTAACAGAACACAAGAGGGACTCTTCTCCAGTAGGAGCTCACCTACACGCCGAAAAACATCAATTCAGTGCGGACAATGTCAACATCCTGGACAGAGAAAATAAGTGGTTCCAGCGAGGAGTCAAGGAGGCCATCTACATCGCAGCCACCAACCCCCCGCTCAACAGGGACCGGGGCCGTTACACCCTGCCCCCGGTGTACCATTCTCTGATTCGATCTCGTGAACTGGGTTCATCCCATGTTCGCGAGATCTGAGTAGAGATTCACGCAGACAGCATTAGAGCGCTGACGAAGATGGCGAGAACGCCATCGAAAGCTACGGAACTGTGAGTAGCGATTTTTACACTGTTGGGAGACCTTGTTCTTCAAAATTGGTAACATTACACATAAAATTACACTATACTATAATATTGTGCTTCTACAAATAACTAAAAATGGTCATAGCAATATAATCATATAACATTACACCATACTATAACATTATTCTTTTACAGATGTTTGGAAATGGTCATATACATACAATATATCTTACTATAATATCATATTACATATACTTTACCCTGGAGTAGGGGAGTATTGCAGAGCTTTCTTCATATGTACAGGATCAATCGTCAGTATTGTGCCATCCCTGAAAAGAACAATTTCATTTGTTCATTTTTCCCCATCATAGAAAAAGAAGCAGATACTTTAAAATACTTGTTTTCATCTCTCCAAAAATTATGAAAATTTTTTTTCAGAATTTATAAAAAAAGTTTAGCTGCATATTTTTTCTTTCCTAAATCTTATTTTTTGCCTTCACTAAGCGCTCTGTTGGTGGGTATGGGCTCTACACTTTGCAGAGTACTACCACAACCTGATAGCTCTACACTTTACAAAATACTGATTGGGGGGGGGGGGGGGGACTCATTCTGCATGTGTACTGGTGCTCCTTCCAGCTGCCATCCCACACAGCAAGCCTGACAAGTTCTGCACTGGAAAAATGAGCATCACTTGCTTTGGGAACATTGTTATTTTTTCTTAAAACCCAGCCGACTGCGTAGAGCCGTATCAGGGTTATAGTCATCTCAAAACACACACAATATTTCAAAAGAAAAAAAAGAAAAAATTAACTAGAGAGATCAATGCATTTGCACACATAATCTAAGGAGATACCCCTGGCGTTGATCACTCCATCAAATTTATCGCACAGGGCGTTTAAAAAATATACCTGAATACAAATTTAAACATAACTAAGGACACTAAAACATATATAAACAGGCCCAAATTACCAAGAATTGCTTCTGTATATCTCATTTACCTAGAGCCAAAAATGCACTTAATATATGTACCCAATTATCAATCCTAAGAGAAAGTATGTAAGACTTTTATTGAACACATACAGATGAATGGATCAGCAAGGTAGAAATTGTTAGGAAAAAATTACAGAATGCAAAATTACAAGGCAGAAACAAAGAAAGCAACAGAAAAGAGGAAATTTCTAGCACAGGATTTCCAGGTGGGGATACTATTTATACTGAAAGAACCCCCAGCATCCCCACAGGCAGCTTTGGGAACACACTGGATCTTTCTTATGAAAGACCTCAAGTCTGACAGAGCAATCTCAAGTTCCATAGGACCCTTCTCTTTCCTTCTTTCATTTGTTTGTTTGTTTGTTTGTTTGTTCTATCTGCCTGAAGGGTTTCTATTGTTTGTTTTCTCAAAGACCAGAAAATCAAATCTGTCTCAGAGGTCTTTTCCTTTGTTTGTACATTTCTGCTTGTTCAGTGCTTGTATTTCTTTTAACGACAGCAGAAGACTGCTCTCTCTCACCAATTAGAGTGGTGAAGTGGTTACACAACAGGCAACTGACTGAAAAATCATGGGATCAAACCCCAATCATCCCCCCCCCCAAAAAAAAAAAAAAAAAAATCAATATTGGATTTTTCTGACTTGACAGACTAACACCCAGAGTTGAACCTGCTGTGAGCTTGATGTGAAGACCGCGATCACACAGTCGAGTCTTATCCACTTTACTGATGTGTCCCTGTGAGTGTTACTTAGACTGGATCAGAACAGGCGCTACTGAACTCCATCATAGTGACCAAGCAGCAGCGCAAGATCTTCTCTGGTTGGTGGTCCCGTGGTGTCTTGACAGGTGTGCTTACAGTTGTCCTTCTGACACTGGGACTATAACTGAATAAACTTGGGGCTGGTAGTGTGTTCTAGAGACTCAGCAATGTGTCATCAAAGCCTGTGAGGATGTGCAGAATTTGGGACAGAGGAAAAAAATCCTACTCTTTCTCTCTCTCTCTCTCTCTCTCTGAGTCTCTCTCTCTCTCTCTCATGAGGCTGAGATTTACCACTCTCAGTGATTATTTTCTCAGAATAGTCATACATCTTGCTGGAACAAACAGAAACATAGTCTCTTAGAGAGAACAAAAACCCTAACTGTACAGCCAAACATTACAAAAGATATATTTCATGATTTATTACCAATGTTCCTCCTCCTCCTCATCATGAGTATTTATTAATGGGCACTCTTATACTGACTGGCATGTTAAAACTCCAGGTACTGCAAACACTTTCAAAACGCAATCACTAGAACATTTAATAGTACCCTTCCATACACACAAGCAAATGCAAACACATGTGTACGCAAACACACGCTTATACTGACTGGCATGTTAAAACTCCAGGTGCTGCAAACACTTCTGAAATACACTCACTTTAACATTTACACTAACTTTCCGTACATACACACACACACACACACACACACACACTCACCCACACACACATACACACACACACACTCACACACATGTACACATGCACACACACACACACATGCACACACACACATGCACACACACACACACATATGCATGCACAAAACCACACACATGTTCAAGTTCACACTGCCCATAGACCAGCCGACTATTACTAGAGCCATATCATGGCTAACACCACGTCAAAAACAATAACCAGGTTAACATAAACCACACACATATACACAAACAAAATAAAGCATGATTGTATGATGACAAACTACCTTAGCTTTAGTGAAGCTTCCTGGATCGGAAACATATCAGCATTGGGCATGCCCCCTGCCATAGAGATGAACGAAGAAGGCAGACCTGAAGACACTATGCCAGCTGCAAAAATATCATCATTTCAAAATTAACATCTTGCCAGTTTCAGTCTCTCAAGATGCCTTCTTCAAGTTCAAAATGAATTCCATATGCACTGACACTGCATATGCCATGTGATGGATAAGATCCAGAATGATGATGGTATGAATTTGCACATAAGCCTCACACACTGGCAAGGTCTTAAGATTCTACTTAGCATATCGATTCGATGTCTAGCTTCCCATCAGTCTGTCACTGAGAACAACCTTGGTTACATTATAGGAAATGCAACCCTTTGTGTGGAATGTCTCAACTGGGATGTATTGAACCTGGAGTGTGCTGAACCTGGGATGAACTGAACCTGGGATGTACTGAACCTGGTATATACTGAACCTGAGATGTATTGAACCTGGTATATACTGAACCTGAGATGTATTGAACCTGGTATATACTGAACCTGAGATGTATTGAACCTGGGATGTATTGAACCTAGGATGTATTGAACCTGGGATATGCTGAACCTGGGATGTATTGAATCTGGGATATATTAAACCTGAGACATACTGAACCTGGGATTTATCGAACCTGGGGGATGTATTGAACCTGGGATGTATTGAACCTGGGATGTATTGAACCTAGGATGTATTGAATCTGGGATATGCTGAACCTGGGATATACTGAATCTGGGATATATTAAACCTGAGACATATTGAACCTGGGATTTATCGAACCTGGGGGATGTATTGAACCTGGGATGTACTGAATCTCAGATGTATTGAACCTGGGGGATGTATTGAACCTGGAATGTGTTGAACCTGGGGGATGTATTGAACCTGGAATGTGTTGAACCTGAGATGCATTGAACCTGGGATGTTCTGATCCATGGATGTACTGAACCTAGAAGTACTGAACCCGGGATATACTGAACCTGTGATTTATTGAAACTTGGACGTATTGAAGCTGAGACATATTGAATGTCCTTGATCATATCCCACAAGGGATGAACCTAGGATGTATTGAACCAGGATTATTATCAGATACACTTGAGAAAGAGAGAGCGAGAGAGAGAGAGGAATAGGAAAGAAGGGAGAGGGGAGAGAGAGGGAGGGAGAGGAGGGGGACGGAGAGGAGAGAGGGGGAGGGAGAGAGGGAAAGAAATGGAGGAAGGGAGGGATAATTTATTCAAATCACAGGCCATAGCCCCTTATGGAGAGGTAGATGAACAACGTAATAGTATACTACAATACATTCTGAATGATTACAACAATGTTCTACAATTACAAATCAATCACTAATACTATAAAATAGCTATTTCTCTAAATTTTAGTGCCCTACTCAACAAGAACAGATACATTTTGCACAATGTCAGTGTCAGATGATGACATCAATAAACTCAGTAAAAACAGGCAGGAATATACTTTATATAGTTATAATGCTTCAGTTTTTCTTGTATAAAGACAGTTCAGAACAAAATAAACTTCATCCTCTTTAGATTGTTTATGTTACGGACATATTAAGTCACATTTATTATGTCTGTGACTCCCAGATTTATATGATCCCTGTAGTTCTCAGTTACATTACACAATCGGTTGATTATGCAAGTCAAACAATTTAACAAAGTGTTATTATTTAGAATCTACAACTTATACATGATACACAACTACGCACTTACTTTGCAGTTCTGGGAAAATCTTTACAAGCAATGACAGAATTCAAACATGTACTGATGTAGTGAAAAATACCCTCATGCATATGTAAACATCTGCAACAGCACTGCGGTACAATCATACAATCATCTTTCTACTGCACCTAAGCAACCATCTTTCCAAAATACAAAAGTCTTGTGCTCATATTAACTGATGTGAAGCCGCAACACACTGTAGTTAAATTTAACTGGTTTTGTAAGCCAAGACAACAGCTGTTTCAAACAAGAAAACATCATCCAATAAAATAATGAACAGCTCAAATGCATCACGAGATAGAATATTTCCACAATTTCTGCAGCTAATTACTTTAAATACCGATTTGTTACTAAACATAGAAAACAATACTCAACTAATATGCCCTATTCAAGGCTATTGCCTCACTCCAGCTGTACCACTGATAGTCAGTTAATTCAAAACCACATTTTGTAACTGAGTTTACGATAATAATAAATAATAATAATAATAATTTACAATATTTATATAGCGCAAAATCTTGATAAAATCAAATCTAAGCGCTGAAGCAGACACACACGCACGCACGCACGCACACACACGCACACACACACACACGCATGGCTATAAATGGGGAGAAAGAATAAAAGCAATAAAAGCAATAAAAGCAAGAATAAAAGCAATGGAAAATTATAGAGAGCATAGCATATACAATTATATATTATAACCATGTGATTCCCCTCCGAGCGGAGACAGGCTGCAGAGGGGGGAGGGGGGGTTGAGTGAGGTTAGGATTTTATGCAGAGGAGAAAAGGTGGGTTTTGAGAGTGGACTTGAAGGAGACAAAAGTAGGTTGCTGACGGACTGAGAGAGGAAGTTTGTTCCAGGAGAGTGGACCAGAAACAGAGAAGGCTCGTGGACCATAGGTATTGAGCTTAGTGCGTGGAAAGCGAAAAGTCAGAGGATCGGAGGCAGAGCGGAGGGTACGTGAGGGAACATAGATCTCAAGTAGGCTTGACAGGTAATCGGGGGCTGTGTTATTGAGGCTTTTGTAGCACATGGTGTCTAGTTTGTATTGTATGCGCTTTGATACAGGGAGCCAGTGAAGTTGTGCCAGAAGAGGAGATATGTGGTCAACTTTTTTCTTTTTGAGTACAAGGCGTACAGTATTGTTTTGAATGCGCTGTAGGATGTGAATGGTGGAGGCAGGAAGACCAGACAGGAGTGAATTGCAATAGTCAATGCGAGACATTATGAAGGAGAGAACGAGTTTTGCAGTTGTTTCGACAGAGAGATACTTCCTGATCAGCCTTATACGATGGAGATGATAGTAGCAAGATCTGGCAGTTTGAGAAACAAAGTTGTTCATGGAGAGGGTAGAGTCAATGCAGACACCAAGGTTTTTAGCTGAATCAGAAATTGGGACTGATGTGTTACATAATGGGAGAGAAAGAGGAGGCAGCTGAGAAAGTTTCTGACGGGTGCCAATGAGGATAGCTTCTGTCTTGTCGTCATTAAGCTGAAGTTTATTGTGTGTCATCCAGTTCTTAATGTCCGAGTAAAACTCAGTGGTGCGAGTCAACAGGCGCTGTATATTATCAGGTGAGTCACTGTCTAGAAGTTGGGTGTCATCAGCATAGAAGTGGTGTTTTATAGAGTGGGAGTTGATGATGGTGGACAGGGGGGAGGTGTAAAGAGTGAAAAGAACAGGGCCAAGGACAGATCCTTGTGGAACACCACAGGTCAGGTATGCAGGTTGAGAGTAAGTGCCATTGATGAGAACAGTTTGTTTTCTGTTTGATAGGTATGAAGTGAACCAGGACAGAGCAATGTCAGAGATGCCAAAAGTATGATGAAGTCTAGAAAGGAGAATACCATGATCAATGGTGTCAAAGGCTGCAGACAGATCAAGGAGTGTGAGGAGAGAGACTTTGCCAGTATCAGTTGCAAGGAGGAGATTGTTGAGAATGTGTAGTAGGGCAGTTTCAGTGCTATGGCACTGGCGGTAGGCTGACTGGAAAGGATTGAGGAGATTGTTGGCAGACAGGTGAGAGTTCAGCTGGTTGAGGACGACTTTTTCAAGGAGTTTCGACAAGAAAGAGAGATTAGAGATAGGCCGATAATTTTTCAGTTCATTTGGGTCTAAATTGTGTTTCTTGAGGAGAGGGTGAACAATAGCAGACTTGAAAGAATCTGGGACAGTTCCAGTTTGAAGAGAAGTGTTGATGATGTCAGTGATGAATGGGAGGAGAGTAGGGAGACAGTCGGAGTAGAGAGAACCTGGAAGAGGATCCAGTTCGCAGGTTTTGAACGACATGGATCTGATTGTGTTGAAAATTTCTTCTTGTGAGACTGGGGTAAAAGTAGTAAGAGGTGTGCCAGAGAAGGAAGGGTCAGGTGGGCATGGTTGACAGGGTGTCCTGTCAAGCCTGTCACGAAGAGTTTGTATTTTGGTGGTGAAATACTTGGAGAATACAGATGGGAGTTCTTCATGTAATGTAATTACAAGATTTATCTTTAATGCTGTTTTTAAATAAACAGATCAGAGTTAATTTCTATGTATATGATCAATGGCTTTTTCAAAGTCTATAAAAGCTAAATAATCTTTGTGATTGTGAGAAAACTATTCCTGTATAGATGCTAGTAAAAGTAAACACAGATTATGATCTACTGTTGAATATCCTTTTTTTAAATCCTGGTTGATGATCACTAGTAATGTTATTTACCTCTATCAATTCTTGTGATCTACAGTTGATAATTGTATTGTTAAGTTTATTACTGACATCACTGAAAGAAATACTCATAATTATCTGAAAATTTTGACATATCCTTTCTCAAAGAGTGGCAATAGCATCAACTTTCCGGTTTAAAGGAACTCACCAAAATTTTTATCACATAATTCCAAAAGAAGAAGAACAACAACAAAAACAACAATAACAACCAAAACCGCTATACTTCTCACTCACCCGAATTCCTAATAAGCTCACAAATGACACCATTAGGTCTGTGATTTCCTATTAAGCTTTCTGATTTCAAATAACATTTCTTCTTTTGAGACTGGCGAATATATACATCAACCTCATCAACAAGTACTTCTTCGTAATTAATACCATTAACAATCTCAAGTTCTAGTATGGCTTTGAAATGTTTGAACCATGTGTTGATTAGAAGATTGTTTCTCCATCCCCAAATCAATTGCTTTTCTCCACCCCCCCCATATCAAATATCAATCGCTTTATCTCCACTACACCCCACCCTCCCCCACAAATCAATCGCTTACTTTCAAAGTCGTAAAACCTTTGTCATCAAGTCAGAGCTGGTTCTTACTCAGCTTCTTGTTCTCCCTCCAAAATTCTTCCACTTTTTCCCTCATACTTCAAACACAGTCTTGTAATACTGTCTGTATACTGTTCATTCACATTCTGCCTTTTCCTTTCTAGAGCCTCTTCTTTTTTTTATACATGATAGAATTTCGGCTTCATGGTAGCCCTGCATCTTCTGTAACTTAGTTATGCTGTCATCTAGGCAAGGTGGCTAAGTATGAACTTATAGTTCATGGTGCTCTGCATCTCCTATCGCTTAGTTGTGTCATCATATAGGCATGGTGGTCAACTAGAGTGAAAAAAGAGATGGTTTAAATAACACTAAACTACAGGTCAGAGGTGATAGACAGATACAATACTAGTATAAAAAATGTAAGCTAAGTAAAACATAGGCTAGGTAGGACCTCAGGACCTGGCCAGCTCATGGGTTTATGGGTTTAAGGCTTGTGCCATGATCACCATCACATGGTACCTGTGACCTTATCGCAAATGAAATTTATTCTGAGTGCGGAGACATCACCTTGAGTCATTGAAACTGAAACTGAAACAGTGAAAAAAGAGGTGTCCTGTCAATGCATACTCAGTGTTGCATACCTCAGTTTCCTCTATCTTGTCCCATGTGCAGATCCAGAATAGTGTTGCATGCCCCCACATCCCAGGAGAATGCAGACCCCAGAAGAAAAACAAAAAGAAAAGTCTAAAGAATGAACTGTTTACTCTGCCTCTTCATTTCAAATTGGGGACTCGCATGGCTGTATGTTGCATCGCTTGTTTTAACATGACCGCGTTAAAACACAGACAGGATGCAGCCACAGACCATCTGATATACCATCTGTGCCGAAGGCAAGGTTGGTTCACTATATGGCGGTAAACTCTCCAGGCAAAGTACCATTTCTGTCCAATGTAATTCTCCACCAAAGCAGGTGTTTTGATCTACGACTTGTATGGGTCATTACACCATTCATACCCCCTCGTCCACCCCCCCCCCCGTGAAAGCCAGAGAGTTTCTGCAAGGGGATGGGAAAGGAATAAAGTCATGTTTGCATTTAATACATGCATACATGTCAAAGCTAAAAGACCTGTCTGAAAATGGTATACATATTCATGTGAACATAACTGTACTTTAGTTTAATCATTCAAATAATCTATGTAAAAATCGTTACTATTTTAAAAATCCATCCATACTTATCACACGAATTGCTGACGGTTGTCGTGCCAGGCTTGTTGGATTGAGAAAGCGGTTGTAATTCATTGTTAAATCTGAAACAATGCAGAAAGAATGTGATAAGATCTTTTGTTTTGTTTTGTTTTGTTGGTTTTACTTTAGCTTGTATGCTCAAAACTATGCCATAATGCACCCAGGGCTCCATAGATAAATTCAGGTAAATGTCTTATATTCCAAATGTCTTTGGGAAGAAAGGTGGCAAACTGTGACAGTTTCTACCTTTCTGTATCTGTTCAGTCACGCTGATGGCAGAATTCATTGTCATAGTAACTTTGGCTAATATGTGACTGACACGTCTTTTTGATTTATGTACGTAGACTGATACTCATTGATACTATATGGATACTACACACAGAGATCAGTACTTGAACTGAAAATCTAACCACCAGCTACAACACAAATGTCATGTGGTTATGATCCTTTTTCCACAGGGTTCATACCATCTGTACAGAGAAATTTGACAAGGATTCAAATGAAGTGGAACTACAAGATGAGAGAGAGGCCTTTAACTAAGAGACAATGGCCTCTTGGAAAAACATTAGAATTTTGATGTTAAAAAAGATTGAATTTCAACTGAAACCAAAAAAATCAGAGAAGCACCAAAAATCATGGACGGCAAGCCACGATAATAATAACAACAACAACAACACCGCCACCACCACCAATAATAATAATAATAATAATGATAATAATAATAATAATAATGATAATAATAATATTAATAATAACAATATTTATATGGCACCAAATCTTGACAATTCAAATCAAAACACACTCACGTACCAAGCATACGCTTACAATCGACAACGAACACTTACAATATTTTATACACAGACTGAAGGAAAGAAGTAGTACAAATTCTGTTGGGAAAAGAGGTGGGTTTTTGAACTGGAAGTAAACGCAGGAAGGGTAGATGTTAACATGTTAGGCGAAGGCAGACTGGAAGTGCATTCCAGGCTGATGGTCCTGAGACTGCAAAAGAACTCTGGCCAACACTAGTCTTGATAGTTTAAATCTAGGGACCTGAAGAAAATTAGGGACCTGAAGGGAAAAAGTGTCTGAAGCTGAGTGCAAGGTGTGAGTTAAACAGAGACAGCAGGGCTGAGCTGTTTACATATACACTGAAGTTCTCACACCAAGCACACCACTCAGTCAAAAAAGACAGAGCCAGTCATACAGCCATCCACTTATCCTGACAAAGGTCTAAAGAGGAGATCAAAACATCACCTCAACTAACTAAGGTCAGGAATATTTCATTTATACACTGATAGACATTTGTCGAGTACTGCATAAATAATGGATAAAGGTGTAATTTACGTGAACATAGTGTGTGTGTGTGTGTGTGTGTGTGTGTGTGTGTGTGTGTGTGTGTGTGTGTGTGTGTGTGTGTGTGTGTGTTGTGTTGTGTTGTGTTGTGTTGTGTTGTGTTGTGTTGTGTTGTGTTGTGTTGTGTTGTGTTGTGTTGTGTTGTGTTGTGTTGTGTTGTGTTGTGTTGTGTTGTGTTGTGTTGTGTTGTGTTGTGTTGTGTTGTGTTGTGTTGTGTTGTGTTGTGTTGTGTTTTGTGTGTGTGTGTGTGTGTGTGTGTGTGTGTGTGTGTGTGCGAGTATGCTTTACACATCACAAACTGAAACACACAGAACAACTTAGCAAGAGTGTGCATCATGCATGTGTACAAGAGAGAGAGAGCGAAAGAAAGACAGAAAGAAAGAGGAGAGAGAGAGAGAGAGACACACACACACACACACAGACAGGGAGAGAGACAGGGAGAGAGAGAGAGTGTGTGTGTGTGTGTAAGTATGTGTGTGTGTATGTATGTGTGTATGTGTGTGTGTGTGTGCATGTGCGTGTGTGTGTGTGTGTGTGTGTGTGTGTGTGTGTGTGTGTGTGTGTGTGTGTGTGTGTGTGTGTGTGTGTGTGTGTGTGTGTGTGTGTGTGTGTGTGTGTGTGTGAAATATCATGTGACAAATTTAATTAGCCATACAAAATCACAGATGTACTGTATCATGACCATGAATTTTCCATACTAATAACAACAATAGTTTGGTGCAATCCCTCGGTGGTTATGTCTGGTCTGCCAATTGTAGAATACAAGGTGCCATGTATTGGACCATTCAGAGGAAGTCTTACAGCTGTGTGGGATTCTTTGGCATAGTATGTTCTGATGTTCCCTTTAATATGAAAGAAGAGAATTTTCTTTGCTATTTGTCTTCTCTCTTTATCTGCAGTCAAAATTACCACACACTTATGCTTTTAATATGTCAGAGTAACCTGTTCCTGCTGTCACTTTCAAGAGTTAAGAGAATTCATGCCAGGGGGGTAAAAAAAACATGCCACCAGAAGCTCCAGCAACCTTCTGTATGGCAAGAGAATGTAAACTGCGGCCTCAAAAAGTGTGACAGTTGGAGCATGAAAATGGACCTACTGGATGGAACAGATGACTGGGAATGTACAGCAGATCGCCCACAACGCAAAAACACCCAGAAATCTTCAGCAAAAATGGCATGAGACCCGATATAGAACATTACTCCCATTCATTAAAACAACCGATTCCAATCACTCACTGTGCCATATCAAAGTAGAACGTACAAAACCCATTCCAACAAGACTGAAAAGTATGCCAGTCTAACAAAAGTATGCCAGTCTAACCAGCAACTTGAGTAACCTGGCTTCCAAGCCAAAGTCCTCATCACTGAGGTAACTGGAGCAAGGGGGTTGTTAGACATGTCTGCCTATGATTTCATGAAACAGACTTCTAAAATAAGAAAAGACCAAAGCCCTAAAGGTAATGGCAGAAGCAGTTGAAGAGTTCCAGCTAGCTCTAAGCAAGAACGAACAAAAGTGAACTTCATTACTTCATAAGACTTAAAATTTCTGTGTACAGCAGGTGTTTGACAATTAAGTGGTTAAGATATCCGTCACAAGAATGACTTAGCCTTGAGGCACCTGACAACTTTGGAGGTGCTGGTTCATAACCAGGTGGAGTAAAAAAGAAAAATGACAACAACAGAGAGGTATCCAGGAGCTATGATCAGGATGCGGCCCAGCCTTCTCAGCCTGCAAGGAATTAAGAGCTGAAAAACTTGCTTGACAGGGACTTTTCATCTGAGGACCTTCTGTTCTCCAGCTCTCCCCAGAGTTTCTTGCTACATACAGTGATACACACATACTGATTATGCTCGGGGATACACAATTTGTAGAAAAATACATAGGCCTATAATTAATTATACATGTACAAGAATACAAATTATTATATACTAACATACATATTATTTTCTAGTTAGTAATGTACCCATGTCTATAACCCCTCATGTCTCGCTCTCCTTCTACTTCGTCCTGCAAATCAGGTACTGCTTAAAATAAAAATGTAAGGGAAAGATTTTCCACGACACAAAAGATCACTGAATAGAAAGGTATTAAAACCATGAGGGAGGTGTCAATCTTCTCTCCATCACTACCTTATTTCCCTGTCCTTCCAACCACGGGAGATGTTGAGAAATTGAAATCCTGTCCAAAGGTGAGACTGATACTTGTTTACAGTTGGGCAGACTAAATTAATAAATATGTCTATAGATCTATATCTTATTATATTCTTAATCATTTACTTCTGAATTCTGCAAGAAACCTCAGTAAATTTATCGTAACTGCATCGCAAATAAATTAAAAATCTTTGTGTAACTGTGTGGAGATGAACTCTACTTGCGGCTTATAACATAGTTTACTAGATGATAGTAGATCTACTAGTAAAATAGCATCATTGGCTGCAATTAGTGCAATAGATCACCTGTGCCTGTGGTGTGGACAGCAGACCACATCAAAATAACGCGTACTTATGGATGTAAACTCTAGGTCTAACAGTGTGCAGACTAGGTTAACAGTTTGCCGAGCAGGTCGTCAACAGCTGCACACACTATCAACATGATCAAATAAATCATGCACCCGACCTCAGTTGACCCCTCAGAATCTGGGGTGCAACAATGTTACGTACTGATAAGGGTATGTAACCCGTCAACAGTGCACTGAACCATTTTTCTGTTATTTTGGTGATTAAAAACTTTGAATCCCAATTTTTTTGCGGCAGATCGAAAGAAAAGACCCTTACCTCTTTTTAGTCTACTCCGCTGAAAAATTTGCAGCGATTTGTGACTGTTCTGTTGTCGTGTTTGGGTTTTATAAGCGAAGACAAAAGGGAGAGCACTCTAAGAAACTTTTATATCGAACTGTTAAGTGCCGTGTGAGTGCATGTGTTCCTTGTTTCTCTGTTTCATTTCAGTACTAAAGTAGAACGTAAGTCTTAACTATGGACAAACTGTATGAGTTACGTTACAGTTATCAGATATATACTCGTTCAGTCTTTCCTTTTCATGATCAAGAATAAGGGAAACTTTTATCCTGTGCCGACTGCTGGCGTTCCCAGGGCCAGGCGAGCCGCGAGGCATACACTGAGACTGACTTAGTACTTACACTACTACAATGATACACATGAGCACAAGCTACAGCACACGAGCACAGGGCAGCAACACTGATATGACGATTAGTAATTATTCATGATTCAAGTTGATAGGTACATAGAAGAAACTCCGATTGGCGACGGAAAAGGACACTCTGCTTGGTATATAATATTAGGTCAGGATACTGATCCATGTGCGGAAACAGTTGATGATGCTGTGACTCCTACTCAAACTTGTCTAAGATTAGTGTTGTTTTTAACCCTTTCGGGCCTTTGACTCCCGCACGCTGTCCACCTACTGCAAAAACTTGGCCTTTTGACTCCCCCACCCTATCCACCAGCAGGAAGCTGGTGAATAGGGCGAAAGAATGAAAGGGTTAAGTTTTTGCTTTGCCAGCATGGTTGACAATGCAGGATGTTGGTGGACAGGGTGCAGGAGTCAGAAAAATGAATGTCACACTGTGACTGTCGTCTGTATTGAATGTGGTTGAATGTTCAGGATATTGAATGCTCAGCTGTCATGAATTGACAGTTTGGTAATCAAATTTTGGCAATTGTCTTAGGTTCAAGTCCTACTCTTCTTTTGCCTGTTTGCAGGTGTGAAGAAAGCATTAGCAGGCTTAGCTGGAACTTGCCCTGAAGTTTTGTTAATTGATGATTTTTTTGGACTCAGATCTGACAGGCCAGTCCTATTGATTGCCTGTGGCAGTTTTGTTTCACACAGTATTTTATGTGGTTTACCTAAGCAACAGGTTACAGAGCAGCTGTAAAATGTTTGCTGATGGTACAGTGCCTATGTGGTTTCAAGATTGTTGTCTGATTTGTAAGAATAAGACAATGTAGGCGTAAATGGGGTAACACAGGGTTGTTGTAAGTTAGTTTAAGTGTACAGCATCCAGAAGATGAAACGTTTGTGAGATTGTAAGATGGCAAAAGATCTCTAATCGGATTACTAAGTTTTGATCATTATTATGGCAAACAAAACATGATTATAGAAACATTTGCATTTTTAAATATAAATCATCACTATGGAATGTGTGTTTTTTCACTTGTTGAGTGTAGATTTTGTGCTGCTGATCAGGTTGTTGACTAGTTTGACACACTGTCCATGATCATCTTTCAGAGCGCCTCTGAAGGAAGCTGTGACCAGTTTTGACAACAAGAAGAGGTGGATGGTAAATACTGCATCAATTTTAGTATGCTTTAACAGCTTGCTGCTGCCATCTGGAGACACACAGATGGAGGATCCTTCTTTTGCAGCATGCCATCAAAGTCTGATGATGATGATGAGGGACACTCCTGTTGATCTGATGGATAAGTAGACATGTATACTGATCCTCATCGCCTGATATGGGTCTTCATGTGGGATACAAGACAGATCCTGGAAGAATACGTTCTTGTACAGATGCAGCACAGAAAAGAGACCTGTGGCTTTGGGTTCTGTCTCTACCCATCCGTCATAGTATACTGTATTATGTGTCTGTGGTCCCATGGGTCCTACCTATGACCACACTGGTTTTGGGATTCTAAAGATGAAGATGATGATTTAATTAAAATCTGTTATATTGATTTAGTGGGTATTGATGTTTACCGTTCTGTTGCAGGCACAGGGTATTTATTGGTAGTGCCACTGGTTTTTGTGTGAGGATGAGGCCAAAGTTCCTCTTGGTGAGGTGGATTGGCGACATTCGTCTCTTGGTGCAGTATCGTCAGTACAGCCATCGACGCTTAGTATCTCTCCTTGGGGCCATCACAGTGCTATGGATTTTCTACCAAATTGGTGATACTAATAGTTGAAAAGAAGACCAACCCACATTCACATATATGCATGTACATGCAAGCATGTCTTTATACATACACATGCTTGAATAGCATTTAAACACACACACACATACAACACACACACACACACACACACACACACACACACACACACACACACACACACACACACACACACACACACACACCACACACACACACCTGCACACTCACACATACACACACATACACACAGCATCTGACACTTGCACATACACACACACATGACACACATACATGCACACACTTATAGTTTGACAGAATCTCACACACACAGATAGTATTGTGTCTCATGCATTACACACACTCTTCCAGAATCACACATGAATGCAGGCATGCACATGCAACACACACACATGCATGCACATGTACATACACACAGAGGCGTACGCATAGTGTTGCACCCATGCATGCATACTTACACATGTGTTTCATACATACTTAAAACAAAGAGGCATATGCGCGAGTAAGCACACATTTATATTCACACACATATGCATGCTCACACGCACGCACGCACACACACACACGCACGCACGCACGCACGCACGCACGCACGCACGCATGCACGCACGCACGCACGCACACACACACACACACACACACACACAGACACACACACACACATACACACACACACACACACACACACACACACATATTCACACATACATATGTGTGCACATACACTCTCTCTCTTTCTGTCTCTCTCAGACACACACACACACACACACGCACACGCACACGCACATGCACACACACACGCACGCACGCACGCACGCGCCACACACACACACACACACACACATACATACACACACGAGGATTATCCAGTAAATAGCGAGAATGCCCTAACAATTTAAAAACTAATTGTGGCCAAATGATTCACTGATGTAATTACGAAACTATATGCAGAGATATTGTGATGTCATATGTTATGATGTTAGTTGTCACATTTACATTACATTGAAATTGAATTTTCTCAAAGAAGTTGTGGTGCTTATGTATCAAGAACATTACAAAAGTATATGTGGTACACAAGCTGTGTGTCTTTAAAGATGGATAAAATGACACAAAAGGCAGGCAAACTTCAGGGAAGCCAGTTGAAGCTACTAATGAGAAAAACATGCGAAAAGTTAGAGAAATTTTCAGTAAAGACAGCCAATAATGTGTGAAGAGATCATGCATGACATTGTTATTAGATATGAATCAGTTCATGGGGTTTTGACAAGTCAATTTGTAATGAGAAATGTTGCAGCAAGATGAGTCTGCACTTCCATATTGAAGATCAAAAAGAGGCATGTGTCAGTGTTGCAGAGACTCTCTTAAACAGGCGTAGTAAAACAGATAGCCATCGTCAGAACCTGGGATAGAAGCTGTGAACCAGAGTTAAAGAAATAATTACCAGAATGGCACATGTCCACCTTTGCAATACCTACCAACTTCAGAAAAAAGCAAAGAAATTTAAAGATGATGATGTTAAGTGCCTATGATAACAAATGTTTTGATGGTACATCACATCCCAATTGGCCAAGCTGGTAATCAGAACTACTGCATTTTGTTTTTGATAAATCCAAAAGAAATGGAAAACATTGTTAAATGATTTGCTATTGATATTACATGACAACATGTCTTACCACAAAACAGAGACGGTGCTGTTACTTATGATGTCATTTGGATTGTATGCTCTGCCACATCCTGCTGTCCTCCAGATATGAGTCTCCCAGAGTTTGATGTATTCTGCATGTTGAAATAATTCCTTGGTGTAAGTTGCTACAACTTGAGATGACTTGGAAGTGGACATGGATGGCCAAGCAGTAACAACATGACAATTCTGGTTGCCTAGCAGCAGACATTTTGGATCTTCACAACAGACAGGAATTGGTCATTTGGGACAAGGGATTTTACATAAAAGGAATAAGAAAAATACTGATCATTATCTATCTTTTACTCTGGTATAGACATATTCGCACTATAGAGGAATAAGGAAAATACTGATCATTATCTATCTTTTACTCTGGTATAGACATATTCACACTATTTATTAGACAACGATCATATACATAGAGACATCATGTCAGGGTTGTACACAGCATGTAATAATCCAACAGTAGTTCTGTTCCTTGTAATCAGTTGTTGATTTTCTTATTCTTCTTTCATGTTTTTTCTGGTTCCTGTTTGCTGGTAGTCATACTTTCTTTTGGATTTTGTATTACCTATTTCGTTGAAAGTTGGTGTTCTTTTTTCAGTGCAAAATCTGTTCCTTGTAATCAGTTCTTGATTTACTGATTTCATTGAAAGTTGATGTTGTTTTTTCAGTACACAGCATTTTCCAGAGAGGATATCTACAAGGCAACCCCAAAGTGGTAAGCATCTTTGTATGCATGTAAAACAAATGATGGGTGGAAGGTAAGGGGTTGGATAACTTTACAGTGCTGTGATGATGATGGTGATGTGGATGATTATCATAATGCTATGGAGTTCTTTCTAGGATTGAAACTATGTGACAGGGCTGTACCCTACACTTATTATCATAATATATCATGGTGTCAGCTGGTCTGAACAGCACAGATGCCTGCAGTGTTGGGTCAGGAGATTTGAGCAACACCCTCCATGATACATTCTTGAAGTGGATGAGACTCGACTGTTGTCCCCGTGGGGATGCCAAGGGCTCTTTCAGTATAAACAGCATCCCCACCTTCTGGAAATTCTGTGCTAGAAATTTCCTCTTTTCTGTCACTCTCTTTGTTTCTTTCTTCCTCCTTTGCTTTCTGTCATTTCTTCCTTTCATTTTCTGCCTTGCTGGTACATTCACCTGTACGTGTTTGATGAAGTCTTAGGTACTTTTGGCTTTAGGAAAATGAGATATGCAAACAAAAGCAATTTTAGTTAATTTAAGCCCATTTTTGTATATGTTTTAGAGTCCGTAGTTATGTTTGAATTTGTATTCAGGTATGTTTTTTAAATCCCTTGTGCGATAAATTGGATACAGTACAGTAGTCAATATTAGGGGCATCTCCTTAGATTATGTGCATGAATGCATTGATATGTGTACTTAATTTTCTTTTCTTTTCTTTTTCTCCTGTTGAAGTATTGTGTATGTTTTATAGCAGTTATAGCCCTGATATGGTTCTGTGCAGACAGCTGGGCTTTAAACAAAAATAATAGTAACAGTAACAGACTTAACTGTGTGGTCCCACTGTTCCCAGCGAACCCATAGCACACTCAGTTGTGGGTAGGAGATGGTATGGGCTGAAGAATCTCACAATGATTTTGACAGGACTGATGAGATTCGAACCCACTGCCTTCCAGTTGCTGGTCCATTGTACTGAACACAGCTTCAGTGTTTCTTATTTGATGTCGTAATGTACATGTCTGTCACATTTTTGAAGAAGCGAATGGGAATAGTGGGGTTTTGTTGTTTTTATTTTTTGTTTGTTTTGTATGTTCCAAATAATGTCTAAGATATGTGTGTGTGTGTGTGTGTGTGTGTGCGTGTGTGTGCGTGCGCGCGCGTGTGTGTGTGTGTGTGTGTTATATAAATATATATACAAACACTCATTGCTCTAGTGTGTGGCCCACACCATGCAGATGTTGTGCTGGTCATTTGTTAGTGGAGTATATAGTCTTCTTTGGAGAGTTATCTCACCATAAAGGCAGTCACACTCCTCTTTGGGGGGGTGTGCATGCTGGATATTTTCATGTTTCCATAAGTCATAGACTTTCACATGACCTGTGCTATCTGCAGGATCTGTAATGTGCATGTGTGATTTTTACTTGCATATTAAAAAAACAAAAAACAAAACAAAAACACAAACAAACAAACAAACAAACAAACAAACAAACAAACAAACAAAATATATGTATATGTATCAGGTCTGCAGATATGTTGACCTTGGGGATTAAAAGAAATTTGTTTACACACCAACTGCTAATGCTATGTCTTGGGTATGGAGCACATAAGTGGATTCTGGTGTCCCAGTCAACTGTTGAAACAATGGGTACTTTAGGAATGTGTTGCTCTGATTAATTTGGAAACCAGCATTATGAAGTGGTTGGTATTTGGCTCATTCTCAGAAAAGGTGTACCAAAAGTGGGACATACACAGACAAAAATAAAAGTGCTTCAGATCTGAAATACTTGACAGTTTTGTAAAGTATAGTATGTAAACTCTGCAATCAAGCCAAAAAAAAAGATAGTTCTTTGTCAGATATTTTGTATGTAGGGGGTCAAATGCAGCAAGATGCACGTACATTAGTCGCATAACCGGACACCAAACAGCATCCAATGTGATCAATAAATCCACTCTAAATAAGATTTCCAAAGATTTGTTTAGCTCAGTATCATGTCATATAACAAACAAACAGAAATAGTTCCCTTTCATGTGTAAATAAATGAATAAATGAAACAAACACAATGTAGCGACAAACAACAGCTATCAGACGCTTCTGAACATTTACGTTGCAGAAAAAAAACTGTAGAAAACCAAACTTATTGCTCACTTTTCCTGACTTTTAGATCAGACAATGTTGTTTTCAGTACAAAATCTGATCTCCAATCCTTTTAATGTGACTGGAGCTGGATTAGTCCATAAAAACATTACTTTTGTAACATGGAAACCAAACAGGCTGAAGAACACAGTTCTGTGGTTCAAGTACCACATGAATACACAGGCATTCCTATCACTTGTTTGATTTGCTCATTAGATACAGCGCTTTTGTCCTTTGTGTAATGATGATATAAAGATGAACTCAAAATTCTTATCTTCAAGATTAAAAAAAAAAAAAGACTAGAGTGTTCTGTATTAATAGATCTCGGTTACACACACACACACACACACACACACAAACACACACGCAGGGAGGCTGTTCAAAACTGTCCACCATCAACTTCAAGTCACTGTCTGAAAGAAAACACAATGCCCCCAGAAGGCAACAGGGCTGGAGAGTCCACTTTCTCCAGCACTTGATGTGAAGAAACCCAAACTCTCCAGAGTCTGACCAAACATACATGTCAGTTGACCCCAATTTCAGTTCAAGGTATCAACTTTTATATCAGCTTGTCAAACAGGCTGGTCTGCCAATGAGCATGAAATAAGTGTTGTGCCAGGAAAGCCATGTCCATCCTCAGCTGGGACACTAGATCCTTCATGGTGCCTTCCTTCCTCACCAGCCTCTTGCGATCTGCCTGCAAAATAGCACTTCATTCAGAATCAGGATGCCCCCCTCTTACAATTGTACACATACACATTCTCACAAGGACAGACACAAAGTACAGTCAGTAAAATCATTCTGATTCATGGATAATGGATAATTCCTACAATACTGTAAGATTAAGAGGCTCTCGATTAACCTTACTTTGACACAAAGAATAGAAAATGAATTAATAAACCAGACATGGTGATCATGTTTCAAGTTTCAAATTTCTGTCCAAAATATAATTCACAAAATTAAAATACATCTGATAGCATAGTTATATGATAGTGTGCTCTCAGTGTCATAAAAGTTTTCCCACACTGGCCCTATAGTTTCCTTGTTACAATAACAATATTTTTTTTACATGAAAGAACGGTCCATTTCATTAATAAAAAACAGGACATAGTTATTATCTTTCAAACTTATGACATGTCAACCCCAAAATCACACTACTGTAAATGAATTATACATCATAGTGCACTATCAGCAAGACAAGATTAACTTTTTATATTACCTGCTAAGTGTTTAACATGGAAGCAAGCAATGGAGTTTCCTGGTTACAACAACAACATTTTTCTCATTTTTAATGCCTGTTATTGTTTTGCTCATAATGTTATCAGTTCCATTTCAAACAAAAATAATGTATTCAACTTTAATAATTTTAAAAAGTTATCTCTGGAAAATTCAATGCATTTTTGGTTCACAGACTGACAGTTGATCTCTGACCTTATTTTTGTAACAAGAAAGGTAAATGAAATAAAATGAACAGGAAAATGCATTAATGTTTGTCTTTTTCAATTATTGGAAACCTGATAAATTAACTGAAATGTGTTAGTCAACATACAACATGCAGTATTAAAAAAAAAAAACACACCAAAACTGTCAGATATCTCTTAGAAACGCAACAATGATGCCAGTTTTTTTTTTTGGTCTATGTGTTACAAGTATAATGGACCCATGACAAATCCATCTTGACATCAAAATACTTTGTTTAAAAAGTTACTAGCTGGCATTCCTTATCAATAAATATGTAACAGACATAACTAAACTGGTTTGCATGTAACACAGTCCTAAATGAAGTTGAAAATGAAGTGAATTGCCGGTTGCGTGACATCTCATTGTCCAATTGTTGCTCGTCGAATCTTTCAAGAAGGTTCCAGTAATCCTCATTGTCAACAAAAATAGGAAATCACTTCGTTAAAATACAACAAAAAAATCCTTGTGAAATACGTTACTTACATCAAAAAGGCAAAATCATAATGAAATAAGCCTAAACTTACCGCTCAAAGTTGGCCGGTGCTCTTCGTCATTTATTTGTTACAAGCGCCACAATGTCGGACACCAAACACGTTTGATCGATGCTGTCGCTAGCGCGCCCAAAATTAAGAAACAGAGGAAGTTGAACGAAGTTCCTCTGATGTGGTAGTCATACGCAAGAGAAAATAGTGCAGTTTCTTTTTAAATTAATGAGTGAGTGAGTATTTTTCTGATTTGAAACGTTACCTTAAATTCCGGACACGACGCACGAAGATGATACTAAAATCGTATTTTTTACAAGTTACAGCGATTTTGATTTAAAATTTTTGCTTGTACTGTTTCTGGAACTACTTTTATGAGTTTATACAACAAGCAGGTGTGTATCTCTGCGCAAACCGATATGCACGACCGGCGATCTTGGAGGGCGAAAATCGGACACGATTGGTAACGTTTATAATGAACTTTTGTATTTCTAATAACTTCTAAATTATAATTCCAATTAAAGCAAGCGCTCCAGGGAATTTAAATCAAATCCTTACTGAACAGATATGGATGAACAGATTCATTTTATAATGTCATAGCAAAAAGTTTTACATATGATTGTTACTGATGCTGTGCCATGTCCCAAATCAGACTCACATTTTATTCACACATTGCTGCATTTTCACAAAATTACAGCACACACATTCACAGCTGCTGTTTGAAATTATATGTAATATTTCTTAAAAAGAATAGCAACAAAAATCAACTGACACAGTAAACTTTAACCCAGTATTTTTTATGGAAATATATTTTGAATGACATCACCCTTGGTGGTACATGCTTTTTGAGAATGAGCCATTTCTGTTACCATTTAGAAATTAGGCAGGCAGGAATATTTTGTGGCTTTTTTGTTGTTGTTGTTTTGTTTTTTTTGTACATGAGTAGATCTGTTTTATGGCAGTTCTTTTTGTATGTTTTGTTATTTTGTTTTGTGCTGTATCATTTTTGTTCTGTTACCACTTAATCAGAATTACAGCAAATGCTGTTTTCTAATTCGTTACTTGAGATGTGCCATGAAAATGATTTTATTTGTCACTGTTTGCTTCAGCTTAACTAAAAAAATCCATCTTTTGTATAACATTATTTTTAAGCTGAAACAGTTTCTTGCGCATATTATTGCCGATGAATAAGTATACCCAAAACTAAAAGTGGGCTATCTTACAGGATCACTGGTGCGACACAGAAGAACTGCCAGCATATTTCTCCAAAGCGGATCCTGAAGAAATCACTATTGTGACAGCCTTCTTCAACCTCGGCTCTTACAGAAATGGTCCTAACTTTTGGGACAACAGCAACCCATACCTACAGAAACAGTGGATGCGACCTTTGGGAAGAGTGGCCAACCCTGTTGTTGCTTACCTGGAAGATGATGAGGTTATTGAGTATTTCCGTGACATTCGATCTTGCTTGCCTGATACAAAGACGAAAATCATCAAAGTGAATAGAAAAGAATTGTGGAGTTTTAGGCTGAGGTCGCATTTTGAAAGAATCTACAGCAAACCTGGATATCCACAGCATCACCCAAATACTGTGTATCCTGAGCATACGTGTGCTTCACATGCAAAGTACGAACTTTTGCAAGCGTCCATCAAAAATAATTATTTCAAAACCCCATTTTTTGCCTGGTTAGACATCAGCTATTTCAGGAACTTGGATCAGACTAGTTTTGAGATATTCAAGTTGGTGCCACCAGCAACTTTCAACGAAGAAATGGTGTCTATGTCCCAAGCCTACCCTCATGATCCTAACATCCCAGCAAAAGATGTCGTTGCACACAATCTTGTGTGGGTGTCTGGGGAGATGCTTCTGGGCTTGGGAGAACCTTTAACCAATTTTACCATGCTTTATAGAGAAACTGTCGAGCGGCTTCTCAAAAATGGCGTGTCAGGTGGTGATGAACAGATAATTTTTTTGATGTACTCCACGCCTTTGAGAAAACAGAAGCAGGTGATGATCAAGACTTACATGTGTATCGAAGGACAGTTAGGACTGTATGGAAAAGACACCAGATTTCTGTGCCTTGGGTATATCTGCAGGAACACATGGAACAAAATACATAAGCCGGGCCACAACTAGAAAATTGTGTCATTTATCGATGTATGTTATGTCATTTGTACAAACTTACAGATTCTGCTATATCCATGTATTTTTAAACATATCAGTCCAAATGATATATATATATATATATAATGTATAGATTGTTTATTTTTTGAAGTGCACATTTCTTAACCCTCTGACTTCTTCCCCTGTCCACCAGCTTCCTGTATTGTCAACTGCTAGCAAAGCAAAAACTTAACCCTTTGACTCCCGCACCCTGTCCACCAGCATCCTGCAGGAAGCTGATGGATGGGGTGAAGGAGACAAAACGGTTGATTTTTGCAATAGGTGGGTAGGGTGTGGGGGTCAAAGGGTTAAACATATCAGTCCAAATAATATATATGGATTGTTTATTTTTTGAAGTGCACATTTGTTAACCTTTTGACTCCTGCACTCTATCCACCAGGATCCTGTTTTGTCAACCGTGTTAGCAAAGCAGAAACATAACCTTTGACTCTTTCACCGTATTCACCAGCTTCCTGTCAGTGAAAATAGGATGAGGGAGTCAGTGGGTGAATTTTTTTCAGTTGGTGGGTAGGGTGCAGGAGTCAAAGGGTGGATATCGTGGACCTAAAAATTTATTGACATCGAGATTAAGTTCAGTCTGATGAGGTTGTGTACATGGACTTGAATGCACATTATGTTTATTATTTGTGTGTGTGTGTGTGGTGTGTGTGTGTGTGTGTGTGTGTGTGTGTGTGTGTGTGTGTGTGTGTGTGTGTGTGTGTGTGTGTGTGTGTGTGTGTGTGTGTGTGTGTGTGTAACATATACCAGCAAATATTCTCCGCTGTTTAAGCCCAGTTGCTCAGTTGGTCCAAGCGCTGTTCTCATAATGCAGGAGTAATGGATTTGATCCTCAAGTAGGCCTCTTTTTGTGGTCCATTAACTCCGTTGTTAGAGCACGATGCTTGTAACTCGGGGGTTGTCGGTTCAACCCTTAGGCAGGACATTTTTTTTTTCTTGTGGGCCGATTATTTTGATGAATGTTGATTCTAAATCTGACATCTTTAGTTCGGTTCCAGCCCGCAACATTAAAAACTGGCCTGTTTGCTGCCCAGCTTAACCCTTTGACTCCTGCACCCTATCCACCAACTCCAAAAACTTAACTTAACCCTTTGACTCCTGCACCATATCCACCAACTAAAAAAACAACCCTTTGACTCCTGCACCCTATCCACCAACTCCAAAAACTTAACCCTTTGACTCCTTCACCCTGTCCACTAACTTCCTGCAGGAAGCTGGTTGATAAGGTGAGGGAATCAAAGGGTTAAGTTTTTGCTTTGCGAGTATGGTTGGCAACGCGGGATGCTAGTGGACAGGATGCAGGAGTCTGAGGGTTAATGTTACCATCATTCTGTTGATGTCAGCTTTGTGTTTTGTAAGTCCTTCTCCTCCTCATTCCCGTTTCAAGACCTTGCCAGTGTTCAGGGTTTTGCACCGACTCAGGGAATCAGTTAATAATTGCTGGTAGAATTGGGTGGAGTGCAGATGGAACTGTCCGAGTAGAGTGACTCCTCTATATTACATACAGTGGCTTATGCTTTTAAGTCTGCAGTGTTGCAAAAGATGTTTTCTGTATGTGAAGTTTTTTTTTTTTATAGAAAACGATGCTTTTTTCTGAAATAACTTTTTCAAAACATGCGGATACAATCCCTGTAGTTTCTTTTGATTTGTTTTTATACATAAAATTCATCGATACATTTGCTGGTTTTTCTGAAGAAAAGGTACATTCTCTCTCAGAATGTTGTGAAATTTTGTACTAAAGAGATCTTTACTGAATTTAGAAAATGACAATTCACTTAAAACCTTCATAATGTCTCGCATTGACTATTGCAATTCACTCCTGTCTGGTCTTCCTGCCTCCACCATTCACATCCTACAGCGCATTCAAAACAATGCTGTACGCCTTGTACTCAAAAAGAAAAAAGCTGACCACATATCTCCTCTCCTGGCACAACTTCACTGGCTCCCTGTATCAAAGCGCATACAGTACAAACTAGACACCATGTGCTACAAAAGCCTCAATAACGCAGCCCCCGATTACCTGTCAAACCTACTTGAGATCTATGTTCCCTCACGTACCCTCCGCTCTGCCTCCGATCCTCTGACTTTTCGCTTTCCACGCACTAAGCTCAATACCTATGGTCCACGAGCCTTCTCTGTTTCTGGTCCACTCTCCTGGAACAAACTTCCTCTCTCAGTCCGTCAGCAACCTACTTTTGTCTCCTTCAAGTCCGCTCTCAAAACTCACCTTTTCTCCTCCGCATAAAATCCTAACCTCACTCAACCCCCCCCCCCCCCCCCCCTGCAGCCTGTCTCCGCTCGGAGGGGAATCACATGGTTATAATATAAATTGTATATGCTATGCTCTCTATAATTTTCCATTGCTTTTATTCTTGCTTTTATTGCTTTTATTCTTTCTCCCCATTTATAGCCATGTGTGTGTGTGTGTGTGTGTGTTGTGTGTGTGTGTGTGTGTGCGTGTGTGTGCGTGCGTGCGTGCGTGTGTGTCTGCTTCAGCGCTTAGATTTGATTTTATCAAGATTTTGCGCTATATAAATATTGTAATTATTATTATTATTATAAAAAGAAAGCAAATATCATACGTGACGTTTGGTTCTGATTATTTCAAGTGACAGATGGTTTGATGCCATGTTTTGCTTTTTAGAGGAACATTTAGTACAATATTAAGTTGTGACTGTTGTGAAGTTATGAATTGGTATGTTAAGTTATGAACATTTTATAGAATAGCCAGTTTTTCCCCCTTATTATTAATCCCAAATGCTGATACAATCCCCTGAGCTCTTGTACCCCTGTTTTTGTAGAAATTAATCAATACAAGCACTGTTTTCCTGAATAAAAGGGAGATTCTCTGCAAGAATGTTGTGAAGTTATGTACTAAAGAGATCTTTCTGAATTAAGCAAGCCACAATTCACTTAAAAAGAAACTGACTGTCATGTGCAGCATTTTGGTTCTTCTTATTTCAAGTAAAAGATAGTCTGATGCCAAGGTTTACGTTTTAGAGGATGCTGCAGCAATATTTTGTTGTGACTGTTGTGAAATTATGTACTGACAACTATTTGGTGCTGTTCTGGTATGTGTCTTGTAATATTTTCATTTTCATAGCCTATTTTTGCTTGCAACATGTCTTTTGAGTTACTCATAAGCTATTTTGCACGACAGTAAGAATTTTCAGCTTTTGAGATCTTTTAAATGTTGGAGGTGAGCGGGACATTCCAGTAACGTACATATAGTAAGCCTTGATATGAAAACATTCACAATTAGGCATTACCTGAGTGCTTGACATAATTAGTTTGTAGCTCTCTTCACACTGCTTGTCTTCAAAACAGCAGAAGTCTGTTTTATCTTTGTGGTACAGCTCTAAAATTTACACACTAAAGAATTGTTGTGAAGTTATGCAGAAAATCTTCTCCTTCATTTTCTTGTATTTAGTGTGTTTGATTTTCTTGTCCTGCCTTCAGATGTACCAACTGGACCTGCTGTTAATGTGTTCACATTATTTTGAGCAAAATATCTGTTCCTTCTCAGGTTCTTTCCTTTGCAAGGTTGTGACATCGTGTGATGTTATGTACAAAGAGCATCATATTATCTCTGTTTACAGGAGTGATAAATGTCTGATTGACTTGCAAGTTGGATTATTTGTCATGGTTTTTGTCCTACTGTTTGGTTTGCACAATATTTTTCCATAGACAGATGTTTCATTTTGTTGCTTATGTGTCACACTTTTTAGACACCATTTCGTAGCCATGACCATATCCATTTGTATTACTTTGCCGATACTTACTTACTTACTTAGGCCTTGAGCCCCAGGAGGGGCATAGGCCATCCACAACCGCCCGCCATCGTCCACGATCCTGGGCTATTTGCTCAAGTTCTCGCCAGGAGTAGCCGGTCTGCTTGGCGTCCGCCTTCAGTTCTCTTCTCCAGGTGTTTTTTGGTCGGCCTCTCTTTCTCTTCCCTTGAGGGTTCCAGGTCAGGGCCTGGCGGGTGATGTTGGTTGATGGTTTCCTCAGGGTGTGCCCTATCCATCGCCATCTCCTTCTTCTGATTTCTTCTTCCACTGGCACTTGGTTAGTTCTCTGCCAGAGGTCTGTGTTACTGATGGTAACTGGCCAGTGGATCTTCAGTATCTTTGCCGATAACTCCTTTAAAAAATTTTTTTTGTATCTTTTGTGCATTCCCAAAGTAGGCCTATTTTATAATTCTTTTATTTCTTAATCTATGTTATAGATTAAGCAGAATGGCTCTTAGTTCCAATAGCTCAACGAATGTTTCTTAGAAATGAGTTTACTGAAGTAGTTGAAACTGAAAATCTCATCTGATATGTTTAATGTTTTGAGTGATGCTAATTACTGGTATAATTCAAACTGAATATCTCATTTAGTATGTTTAATATTTTGAGTGGTGTTAATTATTTTTGGAGGAATGATTTGGTGTGTTTGTTTGAGAAAGGCTTTTGTTTTTGGCTTCTAAATGGGCATGCGTGATCAGCTAGACTGTAATGAATGCAGTTTAATGTTTTACATTCCATTGATATTTAAAGAGTGAACTGGATGTTCACTTGAAAAAATTTGTGAAGAAATAACATGTCAAAAATCATTACTTAGTTACATTGGACTGTTATGATTTTTTTTCTTTTAATGAACATATTTCAATCTTGGATCTATTTTCATAGTACAAGAATATTTTTGCATTCCAGTGTGTTTGTCAGTAATTCATTACCTGCGATCATGTTGTTTTATTTTTTGTGCATTATAATATTCCTGTTGCTTTCTACTGATGACTGTTAGTTGCTATGGTGCTGCCGGACATGTAGAATCAGTGTTCTAGAGGTGATTGTAGTCTATACAGCAACCAGTCTGTGATGGTGTCTGTACCACTTAGCGTCCTGTTGCCATGTAGTGAGACTTTGTCACTGTGCAACGACATATTTACTATTATCTATCTCAGGCATGTGTCCCTGCAGCTGCATCCCAGATGGCTGTGGGGATGCCGGGGGCTCTTTCAGTATAGATAATATTCCCACCCTCTGGAAATTCTGTGCTAGACATTTCCTCTTTTTGTCACTCTTTTCTTTCTTCCAGCTTTGCTTTCTGTCATTTCTTTGCATCATTTTCTGCCTTGCTGGTCCATTCATCTGTATGTGTTCCATAAAGTGTTACATGTAAAGTGTTACCCGGAACATACTTTCTCGTAGGATTGATAATTGGGTACATGTATTAAGTGCATTTTGGCTCTAGGGAAATGAGATATAGGGAAGCAATTTTAGGTAATTTAGGCCTGTTTTTCTATGTTGTAGTGTCCTCAGTTATGTTTAAATTTGTATTCAGGTATGTTTTTTAAATCCCCTATGTGATAAATTGGATGGAGTGGTCAACGCCAGTGGCATTACCTTATAATTTTCTTTTCATCTTTCTTTCTTTTTTTTCTGTTGAAGTATTGTGTATGTTTTGAAATTGTTACTTTTCTTTTTCCTTTTTTTTTTTCTTTTTGTGGTTGAAGTACTGTGTATGTGTATGTTTTGAAATGGTTATAGCCCTGATATGGTTCTATGTAGTTGGCTGGGCTTAAACAAAAATAAAAATAGCAGATAGCTGTTGGAGGTCTTTCTCGATCCTGATGGTGGTGCCATTGACATGAAGGGCAACTGTAAAGATTCTCCATTCCAGTCTGTTGTGGGCCAATCTGTCTGTGGAACCCTATGTGTATTTTGGGGTCTCCTTCTGTTGTTTATTACCTGGTGTTTCTGGATCTTCTTTCTCTAGCATCTTTCTCCTGTTCTCCAGCGGAGGGCAGTCCAGTATTCATTCTCCATCATCTCTTTATGATGATACTGTCTATACGCTGTTGATTGCATTAGACAATAGTCGTTGGTTGGACGTGGTGATGGACCAAAAGATCTATATGATTTTTCAAAATGTTCTTTGTGCGGAAGTTTGATAGCTTTAGTAAGGTCGTTTTCTGTCATCCTCCAGTCTTCTAAGCCATAAAGTAGGGTGGGACAGACAGATCTGGTAACAAAAGAGTATCAGCTAGGTGTTTATACTGTACTAGGTGGACCTCCACATGTTGTTCAGCATTCTGAAGGTGTTTATTTTGCTTTGCTGATTCGGCTCTTAACGTGTACATCATCAGAAAAAAATCCTATTTAATTATCAAGGTATCAAGGTTCACCTTGGTTGTTTAAGAGTGTACTGAAAAAAAATTTAATGGTAATTTTAATCTTAATGGTATATAACACTGTGTGTGTTTGGTTTTTGTGGTTGTTTTGTAAAACGTTTTGATAAATCTTTAATTTTATAAGCAATATGAAGTTTTCTTTAGCGGACACATTATTACACCAGTCATTTCTTTTTCAAAATGAAATGTTTATTCATATCAGAAATACACTGGCAATGCAAATACAGAAACAAAATAGTAGACATGTACTAAAATGGAACTGTTCTCATTGGTGCACATGCTGAAATGCACTGGTAATTTTAATACAAACAAAATAAAAACACTCACATTAAAGTATATGTACTGACATGGAAACCATTCTCATGTATATGCAAAAATGCTCCTTCAATTTAAATACAGATCAAAACAATTCACATTAGTGTGC
This sequence comes from Monoplex corrugatus, assembly GCA_030674185.1. Classification (NCBI taxonomy): domain Eukaryota; kingdom Metazoa; phylum Mollusca; class Gastropoda; order Littorinimorpha; family Ranellidae; genus Monoplex; species Monoplex corrugatus. Next base: position 84,281,541 of record CM060313.1, read on the forward strand.
ATGTGTGTGTATATATGTAATTGGAACTGAGCTCATAGATTTGCATGCAGAAATGCGCATTCAGTTCCAATATAGACCAAAATGAAATAACGCTAGTGTGCTTATATATATGTAAATGGAACTGTTGTGATAGAAATACATATGCAAAAACTGCACCTTCACTTTAAATACAAAGTGAAACACAGGGATTCATGTAAGCATACATGTACTGAACTGGAGCTGTTCAGTGAATGTACTTGTTCTGAATAGGTGTATGTTGTGTTCATGAACAGGTGGAAACAGAAAATGTTCTCTAAAAATGAGGAATATCTTTTAAACATTAGTATTGGAAATAAAAATTATTCAGGTATTTATATTTTGTTTACACAGAAATGTCCATTGATTTGGAACAGTTTGCCAACTGTGTGAAAACAGACTTGCCACTGCATACAGCATACACAACCTTCTCATTTGCATGAGTCTTAATTTGAAAAGTACAGGTACTGCCTGTATCATACGAGTATGTGACAAATGTCCAATGTATTTATTCATGTACAAAGATTAATATGTGAGTGTCAAATAGACACACAAAAGAATGTAAAATTCTTAAGAAATAAAGAGGGGGATGGAGTGTACACATTTAACTTCAGTTAAGGTACCAAATGTTGCATATCAGTACTAGTATACAAAAAAATGGGCCCAATCTCTTTGAAGAATTTCTCATCTCCAACGCTTGTCAAAAAGTTATTCTTCTGATTTTAGTTTCAATGTAAAACATTTCTGACTGGGCACTGGCTGAATTAAAGCTGGACAGTGAAGGCAACACATAGAAAGGCTCAAAACGCTGTCAGAAGATTTCCTTATCTGATAAATTCAAATAGATTTAGAAGGCAAATACTGCAGATCTTAAGCTTTAAAATGTTGCTACAGTAGCAAGCAAAACCAGTGATGATAAAACAGTGATGCAGGTTAGCCCCCATTGATGTTTCTTCCTCTAAATCACTCGTATTAAATATGTTAAGACCAAGTAGGCCTAATATCAACTGTATGATTACATCAAAACTCATGACATATACATATATATATTGCAACCAAATAATATCACTTTTAAAGACATGCTTTCTGACATACAAATAAGTATATGCATTGAGAATAAGAAATACACATTATTTCTGTGTGAACTAGTTATCTATGCCTGACTTCAGTCAGACACTTCTTGCTTCTCTATCTCTGCCATTTCTTCATTAACCAGGCACTTGAAATTTTCAACAAAGACAGTCTTTCACTTGAATGAGAACACTTCAGCAAGTGCATGCTTACAAGTCTGCTGGCAGAAATTATGTGAAGCTATGCAGAATTACAAAATGGAAGGTAGTTTCCTGAGTTTACCATTTAAATCAATCGTTCAAACCTGTAAAGTCTAGAGTTTACCATTAAAATCAATCATTCAAACCTGTAAAGTCTAGATTACTGGCTTGGCATTTTACTCAGGATAGTTTTTCAAAATGTAGAATCGATATAAACGCCTCTGATGTAGGTTTTATAAATGCATGGGGTGTCTGCTTGAAATATTCATACACTGTCTGCAGACTAGAGATTCTATCCCTGTACCTTGTAAAATCAAAAGAATAACCATCTTGCGCTAAGTTGTGCAAACATCCAGGTTAAGGACTGAGCACTCTTCTCATTTTGTTCTTAAGCAGCAACTTCAAGTTTGAAAATTTAGTCTTGTGTGGGGCGGAGAATATGTACTTGTCAAGGTATGACTTCAGCCTATTCCTGAAGTATTACAAACGAACAAACACTGTGCACCTGAAATTCTATTTACATGAACTGTCATGGAAAGCGTACTTTTTAAATGACTGTACATTGTCATTGGAACATTATTATTTATGGGACAGCTGATGTCGAAAAGAAATGTTACAGACACTCATCTCCTTTTTTTGCCCTTCCCTTCCTCCCTCTCCCTCTCTCACACACACACTCACATACATGTATATTCATTCACACATGAAGTTGTCTGTGTAAACAGCAAAAATCTTGTATTGTGAGGTATACTTTCCTTTCTTCCATTCCCCCCTAATCAGGCCCAATGTACTTTTTTAGTTGAATCAGTTCACATACCTTTAATTTTTTCTTAGATCTTAAAGGCACTCCTTCAGACTAGTTACTAATGACAGAAATGCCATTGGTCTGGATGTCCACAATATTTACATACCTTGTCACAACAAATTACACCGACAAAAAGAAACATGCAGTTGGTTAAAATGTAGAGTACAGCAATGTTTGGTAAAACTATACAAACAATATCAGAAGGTCCTTTTCATGATATACATGAGCCACAACATCCAGATCACAACGTTTAACATTCATATTTGTCATCCTTTTATTCCCAACCCCCATACCCACTCAGAAAAAAGGTCAAGCCATACTTAACATTCCTCATTCGTATTCAAATATAGATTTCGTGTTACTGTGTGACAGTCTTCTCTCCTGAAAAAGAGTGAACTTGATTTTGGTTCTTGTTTTATGTGTCCATGCTCTCTCAAAAGTTGAGATGAAAATTGCGTACGATAGTGGCTGGTAATTTGTGTTGATTATCTACACATGCTCTGCACTGGTTTTGTTCTGTGGCTGCTACTGACCTCATGCTTCTGTACTTATTTTGTTCTACCATTCACAACGGCTTAAGAAACTCCTGTCTCTACATATAATTTATGATTATGTGCTTATGTTACACAGGCACTCTATTCCATATGCACATTGTGCAACTTATTTGTTGCGGTACCGCTATGTCACGCTTTCTTGTGGATAAGCAGTAACTGATAAAACCAGATTCGAAAACTGACATATTTTCGAGTTTAAAGTAAAAGGTAATGGTTGTCCCATAACCCTGGGGTTCTCAGTGGTAGCGACATCAACTTTTTCCAGTACATGCAAAGAGGATGGTACCCATCTCCTGTCCCTTGCTGCTTCACCTTCCTCAGATTCGAAGAAATTTTTTACGGGGTACTGTCACTAAATATGGGATCACAATGATCTCTTACACGTACACACTCACAACCTCCCAGTTCACCAACTGGTGGTCTAAATATGGTAGCAATTAAGTAATCTTCTCTGTATTTAGGAATGGTAACACTTTCCTCACATGATTTTAGGTAAGAAGAACAATGAATAGAATAAAAGCAAAATCAATTGGCATTTGAAGATTTAATAAGGCATACAATTTCTTGCTAAGATGGCGATAGTCTTACATATATAAACATAAATGACAACACAGATTTACAAGACATGCTACATGTATTTGTCCGGGATGGGAAATGCACACGCCGTCTTCATGATGATCAACAGTATTACATAACCGACATTATTCACATCTATCAGTGTAATCAAACTGAAATATAAATAACTGTACCACTCAAACATTCAATGACAGGTTTGTCTGTCTCCAATAACCAAGCAGACACACATGAGTAATTGTACAATATTGTTTGTGAAAGTAGTTGAACATGCTGAAAGAACAATCAGTAAAATAATGATCTCGGCATTTCAGTTACAGTATTTGATGACTAAAGATGGACAGAATGATTTTCAATATAAATATAGTGACTTTATGTGGATGCATCTTTGGAAAAGAAGAAACAAATTTTTCATGTTGGCGTAAAATGAGGGTAATTTCTGCATGCATTACAGATCAGACAGTTTTGGATTCATGATCTCTTTTTGGTTCTGATTTTGGAATGGCCAACAGAAATGATTCTGCGTGTATACAAAAGCAATTTTTATGACAATGTTAAAACAACAGCACCACATGGATATTTAAGTGTACTATGTAATGTGTTAATACAACAAGATTGTTTCAGATGGATTTGAAGGTGGGAATCGATATTGAACAGTATCGGCAGTTTAATCCTGTAAACAATGTAGTATCAATACATTGTCACACTGGCTCATATACACAACAGTTTCAAGAACAATAGAAAAAAAACAGGGAACCAAAAAAAGAAAATCTATAAGTTACAGGTCGCTTTTTACATACATATGTGGAGAGTTTGATGTACACAGTATTTTACATGTATTCTGAACACAATTTTCCCATGCTTTCACACCCATTTTATGATGAAGCAAACACCATGTTATGGTTTCCAGAACTGACAGCTATGTGCCAGAAAACAGTTGATTTGTGTCCCCAAAACTGACTGCTATGTACCACAAAACAGTCGGTGCTCTTGGTTCTTGTCTCCAAAGCCGGTTGCTTTGTCAGTTTGTGCCATTAAACAGCTGGTGCTTGTCTCCAAAACTCATTGCTATGTGCCACAGAAAAAGTCAACACATTGCAAAGAGAGGAATCCCTTTAGATTTGTCTCACTTTGGTATGATGATTTTCTGCGTGGTGTCAATTAACAATCCTGACACTGATTCTCAAATGAGAAGTAGACATAGAAACAAGTCTTGTAGCTGTGAATGAGTATTGTGACATACCTATTGCTACTCTCGTGTAACAACACGAATGATCGTCTGTCTTTTGGTCGAGTGTGATGAGAATGCCTTATCAGCCTTTCTGGAAAGACATACTAACTGATGAACCCTTTTTTCCCACAAGAAGATAGGAAGATGGTGGACAGGATAAGGGATCAATGAGAATAATTAATGAATTGGTAGGAAGCAGCCAACCAAATTTCAGCCCATGAAATTGTAAAGCCACTGCAGTTCAAAAGCTTCTTTTGATCAGATGGAGAGCATTCATATAACACTATATACAATCAAGCTTATTAATCATGATTTTAAGGTATCCCGGTATTCTAGTCTAAGTACATTGGCACAGAATCACAAGTATCAAGAAAACTTTGCTCGGTGAACATTTTGGTTCTCTGGAGCAAACAAAACAAATTGCTAAAAAGAAAATGATCATACTATTGAACTTTGACTTTTACAGCTTTAAGGGCACCCATATGCAATCAACCCTGATCGAGACTCTATCTTTGTGGGGAGGAGTGGGAGGGGTGGTGGTGCATGCATTCCTGTGCATGCAGATTTGCATTCAGGTTATTAGCATGTTATTGGCTATTTTTTGTGTTTTTTGTTTATTTCTTATAAGAAATTTTTGGTCAAACCTTTTATCATTTTAAATCCTTCAAAAAGGGGAAAAGATATCCAAACTTGAGATATCAATAAAACAGCGAAATGGAGTTAGACTTTGGTCCATCAACGAGAAACGTTTATCACGTTTCCATTTTCTCTATTGGTTTTATTTGTGTAAAGTATTTCGACAATATCACAAGTCAATAGAATCTGAGGACACCATCAGAGAAGAAAAAAGCTTATGTCCGTTCAGAGACATACATGTATAGGTCAGTGGTCCGAAGAAAGGCATTGCTGAACTACGGATGACATTGAACAACCACACACTGCCTGCCTGTCTGGAATGACGGAAACATGACTACGTGTCTCGGCTGTTACGTCGCAGCAGTCTCTGCCTACTGGGCGAGGTGAGGATGGGAGAATCCTCGGAATCAACGTTGGAAATGTTGTACATGTACAGTTTGGGGTCCGCAGAGTCGTCTTCGTCCAGGTCTTCATCATCATCTCCGATAGGGGTGATCTCGTCTTCCGTTATCTCTGGCCGAGACTCTGCCTCATAGCCGCTGTCACCGTTCCCATCCAGCAGACTGTTCTGGTTGCGTGGAGAGTCCCCTGCTGATGTGTCCATGTCTTCTGGTTTCTGTCATAGGGTGGACAAACAACAAATCATTTGATGAATATCCTTTTCTTTCTCTCTTTTCATTAAATCAATTGGAATAGTTCTGGACCAAATGCCAAAGCTTAAATGAATTTTTTTTGTACACACTCACACACATTATCTATCTATCTGTCTATCTCTCTCTCTCTCTCTCTCTCTCTCTATCTATCTCTCTCTCTATATATTTCTCTCTCTATATATATCTATCCATCCATTTATCTATATGTGTATTATATATATATATATATATATATATATATATATATATACACACACACACACACACATATATATATATGTGTGTATATAATATATATATATATATATATTTTTTTTTTTATATTGTTATAAAACAAACGACCAAACATCTACCACTTTTAACAAATATTGTCATTCTGTTTGCATCACATTTTTAACAAATACAATCATTCTTCATGGATCACATTTTAACAAATGTAGTCATTCTGTGTGGATCACATTACATCTAGTAACAAAAAAATATCTAACATTTTAGCTCCCATGTGTATTTCATTGTCTCTAATAAGTAATATGTCATCAGCAAAATACTATCATATCACATTAAATGTGAGGATAGTGGGAACCGGACAATACGTGGAAATGAATGCTCCTCCCCCCCAAAAGGGTTGAGAAACACATTTGCTCATATAGTTAAAGTGCAATGTAGCTGCTCTGCTGATAAGAGCTGTGAACTCAAGATCTATTGTTTCAAGTTCAATCCCAGTCTGCAGCATAGAATCTGACCTATTCGCTGCCCATCTTAATGCTCCCATTGTAGTAGTAATAGTATTTCGTGGGTATTGTTTTCTGGCCCCCCCCCCTCTTCTTTACCCCATCCCTTCGTATTTTACTATTTTCAAAACCTTGTCAGCGTATAAGGTTTTTATGCTGGTGCTTGGGATCTGCCAGGCAGATTTGGATGGAGCGCATATGGAATCGTCTGAGTGCGATGAATCCCTCTTAAACAAATGTCAGTCTCAAAGAGATGGTGATCACTGTTGATGGGACGAAAGGATTTGGATTTTCTAGGTTTTCCAAAATTTACCAATGCTCCTTTACATCTTCTGTCAATTCACTCACTTCTGTCAGTACCCTACCATCAAATATCTCTGAGTTACAACTCTTTGTCATCACCAGAAAAGGGCGATTGTACGTATGGTAAAACATAATGCTTACGGTGAACTATAATATTTCATACTCTTTCTTAAGATTGTGTTACTAAGTTGTACACTTTCACAAAAAGATCACAAACCAAGCTTAAAAAGAAAAAAAAAAAAAGTTCATAAGCAAATTTTCTGCCAAGGCGAAGGGAAGAATGCAAATCCATAAAAAAAATAAAGCTGGTTAAGCATGTCATTCAAGAATTTGAAACAGCTATGGACATAACAAGCTTCAGACATCAGAGGTAAAAGACAGGATATCACACACACACACAAACAATACACACATACGCATGTGCACACACACACACATACATCAATCCGTTTGAATCAATGTCCTGTTTCTTAAAAGAGATTACAAGAAAACAATCAAAATGAGATAACAAGAAAATGACACTTTTCTTGGTGAAAAATGAACAATAAACTTAATCAGCCGACAAAAGCATGTGAAAAGTTTTGCAGATTTACTGAGAGATAATTTTCAGCATATGAAATATAGCAAGAACCGTAAATGTGAATGAAAACAAAATGAGAAACAGAAACTAATAACAAAACTTTCTCAAATGAACAACGTTAGCGTGTTCTTCATATACTTCTTAAAATCATTCAGAATTTGATCTATTCATTGAAAGAACCTTCATAATTTTTTGCTTACGTGGTCAGCCTACATGTTTTACTCTGTACTTTACTTTGTTAATATAATAATAAAACAAAACAATGTCAAGAATCTCCACAATCTTTTGCTAACGTGCTCAGCATACATGTTTTTCATATTTTGCTTTGTTAATAATTAAATAAAACGAAACAAAACAAAAAAATCAACAACAAACATTCCATGTGCACACTGTGCATTATCACCTAGTCTAACAACATTTCAAATTATCCTAAGTTTTAGTGGGCACAAAATTAACAGTAATTTTATGAAAGATTATGGCAATAGCAACGCATATCTACAACTGATACAAGGGTCAACAAATTTCAAATAGAAAAAAAAAGCTACAACTATCACTTCAGTTTTTTTCATCAAAATAACGCAGTAGTAATCAATTAATTGTATCAAAGTACTGGTGACATCTACATGGAAATAAAGTATCCATCTAGTGACACCTGAAACCATCATTTCAAGTATAAGTCTGCAAACTTCCTTTAAGAAGGAATACCAACATCTACATGGAAAACGTGTCTATCTAGATAATCATACCTATAATGAGCTCTTCAACTATACAAACCTCCTTAAAGAAGGAATGGCAACATCTACATGGAAAACGTATCTACATGTATCTAGATACTCACACCTGTAATGAGCTCTTCAACTATACAAACTTCCTTTAAGAAGGAATACCAACATCTACATGGAAAACGTGTCTATCTACATAATCACACCTGTAAAGAACACTTCAACTATACAAACCTCCTTAAAGAAGGAATACCAACCTCTACATGGAAAACGTATCTATCTAATCACACCTGTATAGAACACTTCAACTATATAAAACTCCTTAAAGTTAAAGAAAGAATACCAACCTCTACACGGAAAACGTATCTATCTAGATAATCACACCTTTAAAGAACACTTCAACTATACAAACCTCCTTAAAGAAGGAATACAAACCTCCTTAAAGAAGGAATACCAACCTCTACGTGGAAAACGTATCTATCTAGATAATCACACCTGTATAGAACACTTCAACTATACAAACCTCCTTAAAGAAGGAATTTTGATCAGACAGGCTACTGACATGGGAGTCTTCATTTTCATCCGGAATGGGAGCCAAAAGAGGCGTGTTGAAAAACGTTATGTCTTCCTACAAGAAAGGCACATAGGTACACATCAATATCAGAAGGCACATGGACACACGTCAGCAACACAAACCCGATCACTGCGTAGAAAGCACAGGCTGTCAAAAAAACAACAGAAAGCAACAATATCACACACAAAGCATGGTGCACTAAGAATGCTGAACAAAGAATGACCGAGAGACAGAAATAAAGGGTCATTGTAGAAACTATCAAACCTTACCCTGACAAACAGACACACAAAACATATTAATAAATAACAGATAATAGCTGAAGTGATCTTAATAATGATTATGTAAACAATTAGCAGAAAAGAAGAAGATGCCATCCCCTCCACCAAACGATACTTTCTTTTAGGTACTTTTCCAAATATATTTTTCGTTGACATACGATTTTTAATGTAGACCACTATAAGGCAACGTTTCCAGATGTAGTCATACTAAATACAAACAAGAAAGCATACGCTTTTCGTAATTAAGTTCACACTCAAAACAGCAGTACACTGAAGTCAAGTTACCGATCAGCGAGCGTTCAATACAGATGTAGACATCTTTCTAGCTATTCTTTGGGCAGTTGTCCATTTTTAAGCTGCTTTATTACCATTACAACCCACTATCTAGTTTGCTCAAAGATAAAGTTCTCGGCTTCCAGTTTGACTAAACAGGTTCCACCCTGATCTGCGAAAACTCCGCATTCAGCCTTCAGTCCACCCAACTGCGAATGGTTTGGAAAAGGTACAGAAGTGTGGGAGAGGCAATAGGCATCTATCATATAATACTGACCTCACCCACCCCACCCACCCCCTCAAAAAAAGAAAAATACTGAGGCCTTTCTATCCCCTCTCTCCCCTAGACATGAAGGTCACATTCTTAACCTTTAAATCCCCAATATCTGTCCTACGAGATTTGTGGCAAAGGTTAAAAGAGTTTCATAAACATAAATGTTATTTTTTGAAAACCTTTTTTTCTGAACGTAGTAATTTGAGTTATCTGCCAGAATGATGTACAACAAAAAGGAAAAAAAACCCGGAAGACAGATACTTATAACATCATTAAAATTGGTCTAAAAATCTCGAATGCACTGACAATCAATGTGTTAGCACAACGTGACTCTGGAAGCAACTATTACGGGTACCATCAACACTGTTCTAAAGCTTTTCTCCGTTTTCACTACAATTGCAAGATTACCGCTGTATGCATGAGCGGCTTCTTTCATTCAGACCTTCAGAATTGGTCTTCGTGCATTACAGAAGTAAGCAGGACATGCATGTACCGGCAGAACAAAATCAAGGCAATGTCAGGATCTCCTTCAAATCAAAGCTATAAAGAGTAGCGCATATGATAAGTCCTGACTGTCATGCACAGTTTTAAAATTGAAAGCTCCAGAGATCGGATTCATGCAAAACTGTAAAAAAAATATCAGTCAAGGTCTTGAAAAAATATTTAGCAGTGTCAGTCAGAGAACTTAATATGCCGTGAAGCTTACACAGAATCACGCTAATGTTTTATCTGGGTACAAAACCACAGGTGATACATAAATGTTTTGTCCAGACCAAGATCGTGTGTGTGTGTGTGTGTGTGTGTGGTGTGTGTGTGTGTGTGTGTGTGTGTGTGTGTGTGTGTGTGTGTGTGTGTGTGTGTGTGTGTGTGTGTGTGTGTGTGAGTGTGTGTGTGTGTTCGTTCGTTGCTTGATTTAACGTCTTTTCACTATAAGTGATATTAGACGGGGAAAAATGGCATGGAGGATGAAATAGGGGGGGGGGGGGGTGGAGGGGAGAGGGGAACAGAGTAAGGGACGTAAAAAAAATTAAAAGGAAGCGGCAAGGTCTTAAGAAAAAGGATATGGATGAACAGAGAAATGAAACTAGAACAACGCTAACATCAATAATGTAAAAGAAAAATCGTCATAAAAACAAAACAAAACAAAAATAATCATAATTATAATAATAATCTTAAAGTAACGCATTAACAGGACTGTGAACCAATGATTCTGAAATTTTAACTAACAAAACTTGATCCGATACTACTTCTTTAAAATGCGTTTCAAGATAGTTTCCTTGTGTAAACGTCTTTGGTAAAAAGGAACGAAGCTTTCTGCAGTAAAACAAACAGTGATACAATGTGAATTGTTCGCCACAAATACATAAAACGTTGTTACAATATTTTGTTTTCAAAGCGTTCAGTTGAATGCGAAAATATGTCATAACAATTAATCTCAAATGATATAACGAGGAATACTGCAAATTTTTAGATATTTTGAACTGAAAGTTTGATTCTTTTTTGAGACACAAATTTTTCATTTAAATGTTCATGAAATCGAATCCATGATGCTAATTCTAGCGAGTTGTAAGCTTCTTTTACCGAGGTGTTAACATGTAATTCTATGGAATTTTCAGAATGGAGGGCACCGGATTTAGCTGCTCTGTCAACTACGTTGTTGCCATGAAGACCAACATGAGAAGGCACCCAGCATAAATTGATTTCCGAACCATTTATCTTTAAACAATGTATTAGATGATTTGCCTCAATAATTAAGTCAGGTCTTGTGTCTGTATCAAAAGACTGTAAGGCATATAATACAGATTTTGAATCAACAAAGAGAACTACTTTGAATGACACAGGCCGAAGGCTTATTAAATAATGCAACGCTTGAACAACAGCGACCAATTCTGCTGTATATATAGATACATTTGCCCCAATGAAAAAAGACTTTTTAATGTTAAATTTTGGAACATAAAAGGCTGCTCCAGCGCTCTGGTTTGCTAAGACTGACCCATCGGTAAAAATGTGGAGGTGGGTACTGTACTTTTCATCGATGTGTTCACAAGCTGTGGATAGCGTAATGTTGACATTATCATCTTTTTTAACTTTTGCATAATCGAGATCAAATGTGGCATTTAGCATTTCCCATGTAGGGATAGGCGTTATCGTTGGTTTCTCAGCAATTTCATCCATTGTTATGTTGGACTGTTTGATCAGGCCAGATATGTAAGTTGCGGCTGTAATTTGTGATGAAATGTTTTTTGCTCGTTTTGGAAAGTCAGTATCAGACCTGATCTTAATTTCTTTGCTCACAAAATTATCCACTTGTGAAGTAGTTCTAATTGCAAACTTTGCTGTAGCTAACTCACGATGGTTGTTTAAAGGTAGAATTCCAGCAACTTTGTACGTTTCCAGAGTAGAAGCATGAGTTGGTACACCTAGTGCAATTTTAAGACTTTTGCAGTCCAAGCTCTGAATCTTTTTTAGTAAATATTTGGGTGCATTGAAGAAAACTTCTTGCGCGTAGGATAATTTAGACCTGACCAGCGCTGTTGACAGATGAATCAGTACATTTGCATCCATTCCCCTGGGTAATTTGCTTATTATCTTTAGAAAATTTAAGGTTTTTCGCGCTTTTGTTAAAATATAATCAAAATGGACATTCCAGCTTAATTTGGACGTGATGTAAACTCCCAGGAATTTTACGACCTGTTTGTAATTTAACACTTCACCAAGCAATTTGAAAATAGGCAAGTTATTTGAGTTACCACCAGGATCAAACAGCATCATGTTAGTTTTTTCTGCTGACAACGACAGCCCATTTTCTAACATATAGTTTCCAAGATTATCAAGATCAATTTGATACAACTTCCTGATGTAATTTCGCGTTCTCTGTGGAGTTGTCTTTTTTAAAGTGATATTCATCCAAGTGCATATATCATCAGCGTACTGTACTAAAACAACACGATTTGAAAGAGCTTTAGGAAGATCCTGAATAAGGATATTAAATAAAATAGGTGCTATCACTGAACCTTGTGGAATCCCCATGTCGAGGCATCGTGAAGAAGAATAACTAGCTTCCCAAACATAGGCCTGAACATAGTGTGTGTGTGTGTGTGTGTGTGTGTGTGTGTGTGTATGCGCGTGCGTGCGTGCGCAGACACGCATTACAAGAAAAAGACTGTGAAACAAAAGCAAAATGTAGAGCAGTTCTCTCTGATATAAAATCTGAACCAGAGTAGTTTAAATCATCTATGAAGATGTCACACACTACATAATAATAATAATAATAATAAAAATAATAATAATAATAATAACAATAATATTAATGATAATAATATAACAAGAATAATAACAATACAATACAATATTTTATTTGTATAGCGCAAAATCTTGATAAAATCAAATCTAAGCGCTAAAACAGACACACACGCACGCACGCACACACCACACACACACACACGGCTAAAAATGGGGAGAAAGAATAAAAGCAATGGAAAATTATAGAGAGCATATTATATACAATTATATATTACAATGTGATTCCCCTCCGAGTGGAGACAGGCTGCAGAGGGGATTGAGTGAGGTCAGGATTTTATGCAGAGGAGAAAAGGTGAGTTTTGAGAGCGGACTTGAAGGAGACAAAAGTAGGTTGCTGACGGACAGAGAGAGGAAGTTTGTTCCAGGAAAGTGGACCAGAAACAGAGAAGGCTCGTGGACCATAGGTATTGAGCTTAGTGCGTGGAAAGCGAAAAGTCAGAGGATCGGAGGCAGAGCGGAGGGTACGTGAGGGAACATAGATCTCAAGTAGGCTTGACAGGTAATCGGGGGCTGCGTTATTGAGGCCTTTGTAGCACATGGTGTCTGTATGCGCTTTGATACAGGGAGCCAGTGAAGTTGTGCCAGGAGAGGAGATATGTGGTCAGCTTTTTTCTTTTTTAGTACAACAACAACAACAACAACAATAATAATAATAATAATAAACCGTACATCTGCTGCAAATAGATGTGTGAGATCCATCATATCAAACAAAACACATTTATCATGTAAAACATATAACAAACGCAGCTGCACAAAGTATTCGATACTCAGTCAGCAAAACACAAGCACTAATACATCACAATGGCACTGGTATATGAAAACAACATAATACATAGTATATGTTTGGTAGCAGCACCGAAAGATCATAAACAATTCAATTCTGAATTCCTAAGAGATCATTCAACATTCTTGGTTTTCTGATTGCGTGCATTTTACACATTAAAACTTCAATCATTGGCTACCCACCATGACCACCCTTGACCAAGTGCTGAAAATAGAACTGGGCACTGTTCAAAGGATCTATTAAAGGCCTGCTGATACTAAACAAGTCTGTAATAGATATACGCCTATACAACTACCGACACTAAACAGGTCTGTAATAGATTATACGTTTGACTTCCACTATAATTCTAAATCTGCCAATGAATAACGGGATAAAGCAACCCTTTTCCCGTGACATTTTGCTGCCAATTTTAACCCTTTCACTCCCAGACCCAAGCTATCTGAAGCTGGTGGATACTGAAGGAGTAAAAAGATTAACCCTTTGATTCTCGCAATCTATCCACAAGCAGCAAAAACTTAGCCCTTTGACTCCCTGACCCAATCCACCAGCTTCCTTCAGGAAGGAAGCTGGTCGATCGGGTCAGGGGGTCAAAGAGTTTAGTTTTTGCTTTGCTGGCATGGTTGACAATGCAGGGCGCTGGTGGACAGGGATCGCGAGTCAAAGGGTTAAAAATGGCACCAACATATCGGATGGCTCAACGAAACGTGGGAAAAAAAAATGCAAATGCAGAATAATGCTGGGGGATGCAACACTAGAAGCAGGCACAGACAGCCGAGAATGGCAAGCCGATAACTCACGTAGGTGAGCGGTGTACGGTCAGCCTGAGGATCCCACTCCAAATCTCCTTCCCCGTGTGGTCGGCCCACTATGTTCTCTGCTGAATCTGCCATGATTGTTGTTTTTTTTGGAGAAAATATTATCAATAGGCCATGCATGTAAATGTATATCTTATAACAGCACAACCTATCTCATTAATTAGCCATGAGTTCAGAAATGCTGTCATGACCAGGTTACGCATATAAACTATGTCATAACAACCTAAGTTATCTCACGTGATAGCCCTGAGTTTAGAAATGTTGTCATGAATAGGTTACGCACATAAACTATGCTGTAACAGCACAAGTCATCTCATCTATCTCATCAATTTGCCTTGAGGATTACAGGTTGTACTTACTAATTTTAAACACCCTAACACATTCATATGAATGCATGCATGCACGCACACACACACACCTACAGACACACACACACACCTACAGACACACACACCTCTCTCTCTCTCTGACACACACACACACACACACGTACACACACATATACACATGCACACACATACACGTACACACAATCTGACACACACACACACACACAATGTACACATTATTACGGACTGAGGAAGACTGATATTACTTCTTACATTCAAACTCATAATACTTTCATAATACATTCTGGCGCCGACCAGTCCCAAGAGATACAGAAACCTGCGGTGATGGTCAGGA
>CM060313.1:84299099-84349099 GCA_030674185.1 Monoplex corrugatus
CCGTGGTGACCTCCTTAGTTTGGGTTTTGTCCGTCGCTTCCATATCTGAGGTGAATTCACGTTGTTAATTGTCTTTGGCATCGATGGTTTCGTGGACGACGTTGTTGGAGGGCGGTGGTGGTGGTCATCTTACTGGGGTCTCTTAACCCTTTGATTCCCGCACATTGTCCACCAGCATCCTGCATTATCAACCATGCTAACAAAACTAAAACTTAACCCTTTGACTCCCTCATCCTATCCACCAGCTTCCCGCAGGAAGCTGGTGGATGGGGTGAGGGATTAAGTTTTTTTCTGCAGTTGGACCAGTCGCCGTGGTGTAGTGGTTAGCGCATCGGATTACCGACTGGAAGGTTGTGGGTTCGAATCCCCGTCAGTCCCTTCAAAAATCATCGTGGGGTTTTGCGGTTCTAACCGGTCCCTACCGAGGATTGGTCGTGCTATGGGTCCATTGGGAAGACGGGGATCACACAGTCGAGTCTTATCCACCTCACGGATGCGTCATTGAGAATGTTACTCAAATCTTCTGACCAGCACCGCAGTGTCTGTGTCTATCTGGCCTGGTTGACGCCAGGATATATCATGATAGTAAGCGTAGCGTACAGCCCTGTCACGCAGTCTTAATCCTAGATAGAAAACTCCATAGCATCGTGATTGTCATCTTCATCGAATTTTCATCATCGCATTGTAATAAACTGTGTCAGCTTCTGTGGCCATTAAGCTGGCGTAGAAAACGGGACGAACAACAACAACAACAAAAACCCCAAAACAAAACAAAGGTGAGTACAAAGGTAACCTCCCTGAGGCAGAAACAAAACAAAAAGATGTAACAGGGGATATTTCTAGCATAGAATTTCCAGAAGGTGTGGTTTCTCCCAGCACTTTGCGGAGATAAATGTACAAACTTACCTTTAGGCCCAAGAGTGACAGATATAGTGCTAAACTCGTCCAGTTTGGCTAAGTGGTCAGGGGGCACGGGACTAGACTCTGTAGCTGCCACGGACTGGTAGTTCAGGGGCTGCTTCAGCTCAATGTCAGGGTCCTTCTTGGCTTCGTACCGTTGCCGGCGTTTGTAGAACAGCAGCAAGGCAACGAGGGCAGTAATGACCAAGATGGCAGCAATAACTGACACTGCGATAACTGCAGGAGAACAACAGTCACGAAACAGTCACGTATTACTACCGCAACAAGGAAATGGTAACCGTCTTTAAACCTGTTGCTGGACCAGAAAAGAAACACATGAACAAAAACAACGCTGGAGCCAGCATTAAGTAGCAATGTATTTATTGCCAAAAACACAACAATTTTGAACCAGAGGGTTCTTTAAGTTATGCAAGAAAACATCAACGCACAAAGATCAGTATAGGCAGTACACTTCAAACAAACAACAACAAGAAGCAATTTTCTAGAAAAATTACAGCTCTCACACTCAAAACCCATCTTCAATATCTTTGTATGTCAACATGACGCACACCAAACTTTCACAGTTTTGAAAAGTATTAATAATGTTAATAATAATGAGACTTATACGGCGCAAACTCTTGATATATAAATCAAATCAAAGCACTCGCTCTCATCATTCACCCAAGAATTCACTAACAGTGACAAAGATTCACTGATACAAAACACACATGGGGAGGGGGGGGGGAGGACGGGAGTAGGACAAAAGGGTGGGCACATATAGGTGACATCACTCCTGGACAAACAGGTGTCTTCAAGTTAGACTAGAAGCAAAACAGAGTGTGTTGACTGACAACTACCCAGTGGAATCTCGTTTCAGTTGTATGGTCCAGACACAGAAAAAGAGTGGAGACGGGCTGTGGAACATCCGTACTGAGGAATCTGTTTTTAACAAGTAGTATCAGAAGCAGAACAAAGAGTTGAACTGGGGTGTACATTTGGAGGTGGCAAAAACGTAAATAGGCGCTGTGTCATTGATACACTTGTAGCATAAAGTATCGAATTTATATAAAATTCTTTTGTGAAACAGCAACCATTAGAGAAAATGAAGCCCGGGGATGATGTGATCATGCCTCTTTACATAGGGCAAGACGGGCCGCAGGATTCTGAATAAGCTGGAGGCATGCCACAGAAGAAGCAGACAAGCTCGAGAGCAGAGAGTTACAATGATCGATAAGAGACAAGACAAGAGAAGTCACGAGTTCAGATGCTGCACGAGTAGTGACACAATCTGAATTTTTGTGTGCTACACTGTATATAGAATGGGAAATATAATGAGCACTGCAATTTTCATGTGCATCGAATGATGGCAAAATGAGGGGCTGAAACTCTGGCCGCAAGAAGTGGTCCCAAATGAAAGTGACAAGCCTGGCAACTCTAATCACTTTGGTACGTCAATACTGCTACCTGGAATTTTGACAGAGGAACCATAAAAAAGTGGTCACATGTTGGTGTGACGCCATGCAAAAAAAAAAAAACCACCCTCCTACAACACACACACACACATGCACGCACGCACACACACACATGCATGCACACACATGCACAACACACACACACAGAGTAATATATCTTAACAAAAGAAATCATGACAAAGTGAAAAGCAAACAATGTGACTTACTAATGGTCAGGTCATTAACACCGGCTTCCTGGCTATGTGCCACCAGGACCCTGGTCTTGTTGCTGGTGGTAATGGCGGGGGTTGAGGTCATGGCTGGGACGTCTGTGAACACTCTGAGGGGACTGAGTGTCACCAGCTGGGCTGGGCCCACTTCCCACGGAGGCATCGTCAGAATCTGTAAAAACACAAAGGCACATTTTGATCTTCAACAAATTCGTCACTTACGTTTAGGTTGAATGTCCCATTCAGTTACGAAAAGCAGTGAGTCAAGGGTATGTTACTAAATGAACGCTTCTTTTATAAACAACAATGCCCTTAGATGTGCCTTTTCTGAGGAGCAGGAGCAGCAGCAGCAATAGCAGCAAGAACAACAACAGTAGCAACAACAAAATCAGCAGCAGCAGCAGCCACCACCACCACAACAACAACAACGACGAACATACAACAACAATTGCAACAAATAACAGCAACATTAACAAGAAAAACAAACAACGAAAGCAACAAACAACAGCAACATTAACCACCACCGCCAACAACAACACAACAACTACAAAAACAACAATAACAGAACTTTAACAAGAAAAAAAACAACGACAGCAACAACAACAGCAACATAACCCACCACAACAAAACAACCAACAACATACAACAAACAACAACAACTGAAATCACAGACAGCTTTATACCTACCTCAAAGCTTTGAGCTGTGACTATCACACTTTCAGGGGCCTCAGTGACGACCTTCCCTGTCAACATGGCCTCCGAACAGCTAACCACATCTGGTCCATGAACCGTAATCTCTGGTTTGTCCAGATGGAACTCTTTGAGTGAGCGTATTTTCAGGTCAAGATTAGCCTCGGGAATGAACACAGTGTCTGGAAAGGAAAACACATTTCTTTCAGAATTTCCATATTACTCAGAAATGAGAAAGGGAGAAGAACCCAACTAACAGCGACTACCATCACCATCCCCCCCAAAACAAACAAACAAACACACAAAAACAAACCCCCCCCCCCACAATACCACACGCCAATATACTGTAAACAGACAGTTTCCTTGCAGGATGTTTGGTCGTGACACAATCTTTCAGTTCTAACACAGAGCCATCTTCACATGTGTGGAATTTTGGTGGTTAATCATAGGTGCAAACACCAGTTTGTTTGCATTTGGTGATATGTGATACACCTTTGAGCACTCGCTAAGCATGGATGAATAGTGCTTAAATCACCTGCCTGAAGGATGCGAGCAATCTTCGGTACGAGTCATGCACTGGACAAAAATTTTGCTTCCCCCGTCAATAAACCTTGAGTAATCATCTAGGTGTTAATCTTTAAGATGTGATGACAAGCTGATGTCCTAAGTGCAACACATGCTCAGCGCATGTAAAAGAACCCAAGGACACATGGGAGTTATCTATGGCAACATTTTCTTTAAAAACATATATCTATACATACATACACATATCTATATATCTATATCCTTCTATCTTATCTATCTATCTATTTATCTATCGATAAATACATGTATACATACATACATACATACATATACATGTATACACACACATAATATATATATATATATATATATATATATATATATTTATATTACATGGGCAAATAAGAATTAATGCAGACAGAGAAGAGTTAGCACAGTACTGTGACAACATGTTCTCCCCAGAGAGAGTATCGTTGCATTCACATGGTAAATCTGTTGTGACAGATAAAAAAAAAGAATGAAACAAAATGCCCAAAAAGTTTGTTGTTCAACTATGCAAAGAGACCCATATCATGTAAGGAATCCACCATTGAATGAGATGCTGGATGTGAAGAACGCTCATGGCTATATCACATGCCGCTAGACTGAGGTATAACCAGGACAAAATGTGTCATCAATGTGTCACCACCTCAGCCTGGTTGGTGCAGGGGGGTGGAGATTATTTTTCCGACCTCCCAGGTCATTATGCGTGCAGATCTGCCATGCCTAAACCCCATCGTCTGTACACGGATGCAGAAACATCAAATATGCACGTTAAACAACCTGAAAGTCATCTCAGTGGCTGGCTTATGGAAACATGAAAACACCCACATGCATGCATGCCCACCAAAGATGCAGCTGTGCAATAACATAGTGGGGTGTGGTCAGCTGTCTAACTTAACAGCTTGAGTTCTCCATGATCCAATCAGACTGATCATGTGTACATGTAATGCGCAGTGGTTCAAACTGATTCCGTAGAATAACACTACAGAAAAACAATTTATATAATGACGACGATGACAACAACAACAGCAATAATAATAATAACAAAATAAACAACAACAACAACAATAATAATAATAACAATGGTACTACTACTACTACTATTAATACCACTACCATCACAACTACTACTACCACTACTACTGACAACAACGACAGCATTAAACGCAACAACACCAACACCAACTACCACCGTCAACAACAACAACAGTAACTGTGATTGTCCGAGAGTTAATGTATTTGCCGACAAAATATTGCTTCATGCACACAAGATCGATCAAAGCAACCCAAAAATCATACGCAGTCATGTTGGTAAACCGCGTTTACTGTCATGCAAGAAGTACATGAAATAAGTTCCTATATCACAGCACCGAGTCTATCCCCTGTCTCTGGACACACAACCCCCCCCCCCCCCCAGATACTGGTGAGGATTTCCTGAACGCACATACGTACTTGAGATACACCCAGTGAAGTTGGAAGTGTTTTCAAATGTGTTCTCGTCATCCATCAGCAACCCGCCGATGATGATAGTGTCGATTTTCTCCAGGTCGTAGTCAGGGTAGACAATCATGGCTTCCTTCACGCCATCCATCTGCAAAGTAATTATGATTGTCAAATACACAATCTCTTCAGCTTACAACCCTAAACATTTCACTGAATGAAAACCAATGCTTAAAACATCAAAAATTCAGTAAAGTTGTTGTTGAAGACAAAGTCATAAATGTATCTGACCATTATACACCAGTTGCTTATGAAAAAAAAAGTTAAATTGATGGCAGAGAAATGACAGGAATGATGTGTGGCAGGCTGATTATTTTACATCGAATACATTAACTGCCTCTAAAACAAATGAAGTTAAATATTGGATAAATGAGAGGTACAGATATATCCATGCTAGCATAACCCACTGTTCAGATATGCAGATTTAATGAATAGTTGCAAATTATGAAAATGAAAATACCTGTTTCGAAGAAGTCCACAATCTCCTGTCAATACATGTACATATCATGCAAAGAAAGATCCCCTGTATATCGACCCATACTGGTTGCACAAATTCATGTGTGCATGTTTGTATGCTGTTTGATTTACTCATATATGCAGTAAGTGTACACACACACGCCCACACACAAATAAAATATGTATGTACATAAATATACGTACCGCAGACATTCTCTCTCCCCCCCCCCCCCACCCTCCATTTTCTCTCTCTCTCTCTCTCTCACGACGCAGAGCACAATAAGAAATTCCATGAAGGAAAAAGTAGTACAGACAAGGCAATGGACAATAAAGCACTTTGACAACAGAATGGTGTCAGTTCTGCTTAGTTTATTAAAAAGAACACACATATACATAAATCAGTAATGGCAACAAGACGAGAAAAATATTATGTAAAAACGAATAGCAAAAAAATCGAGTGGCAACTGTTTTATTCACTATCAAGAAAGAATGAAAGAATCTCTACACAATGTGTTAAATCGTTAATGACAGCCACAGAGAAACTACTGCGCTTCTTAAGTCTTTTGGAAGCCTATGCCATATTCAACTTATTGATGAGAATGAAAGTGTATCCTGACATAACAGCATGCGGATGCATTAGATACTTGCGTACGTTTCTTTTCCTTCCAAAACTGACAAATATACAGGGATTTTTCATATATAAAAACTGTATATGTTCTATCTTTTCCCCCGTGCTATATTCAGCTTTATTAATGAGAATGAAAGTGTGTCAAGATATGACAGCAAGTGGATACACAGATGTTTAAACAAAGTTCACACTTTTTCAAAGCTGACAAATGTACAGGAATTTTCTTATATGAAAACTATATGTTCTATCGTTTCCTGAACATCTGCAAAAGATTCCTTTAGCAAGTAACTCTTCAACAGAAACAGGTTTAGTTTTCAAAAACAATCTTTACCTGCACACTCTTCAATCAATTTCAGCACGCATCTAAAACTTCCAGAATTTGGGAAAAGAGAGAGGTCATAAGCGTTACAAGACATACAAAAGGGTTAAACGTACATGAATGGCAAAACATCGAAGAAGAAAAACAAACATGGGAGACAACACACTCAAAACAACACGTTACAGCGTGGGTCTCTCTAGCTGTGTTGCGTGAAAAGAATCCAACTTTACTGTGAACAGATATTAGAAACAGAAAGATCGTCTCTATCGTTAAATACAGAAGATGATCCAGATGTACTATAATGTCTAACTTTGCCTTCCTACATATTTTGTGTGGGACCTTTAAATAAATACCTGTCTTCATCAAAATGATGTGGCGTTAGTTTTTGTACATGTTTTACCAAAGTATGCTTGCAGTTTTCGTAGTAGTGGTTCTCCTGAGTAAGTGATGCCTGTTCATCTACGTTTGTGTTCATTATGTTGAGCCTGTTACGTAACTTAAGCATGATCAGTTCATAAACAGCAAACAACACACACAACACACACACACACACACAACACACACACACACAGAGCTTACCTTATCTTTAAATTAAATAAATCAGTATGCTTTCTTATCTTAAAAACTTTTCGAACATCTCCGGATATTTGAGTAATTTTGACCCTTGATATTTGTTTGTATGATTTTTTTTTATCAAAAGTTTGGTTTAAATCTATGTATTAAAGTGCTCACATGTGTTTCCTTAAACCAGTTCAAAAATCTCACTGAAAACGATAGTACTACTAATGGAGTTACTGCTGTCCAGATGATATATATTCATGATTTTCCATTAAGCACACGTGCATGGATGGTCCGGTAGATTATGAACTCACAATAAACCATTTTTTCCTGAAGTTCTGTGCTAGCACAATAATTATGCACGCACGCATCACACCCACACACATCCACCCAGACACACAAAACACACACATACACGCACACACACACTCTCTCTCTCTCTTTCTCTCAGGACTTCACGTCAATCTGCAAAAAGCCCTCCCAGTGTTTTTAAACAGAGGGAGATTTTTTTGCAGCAATGAATAACTAGAATCCAGAAGCAGGAGGATGTAAACTAAAACAAATGGGCCATTAGATGTGCTGATACTAACACATTTAATGCTCAGAAGATACCTAACATACACGTCTGGAATCATCTCCCAGTTGCAGGTGCTAAGTATTAGTGACCATGTTCCCGGCTGCAGTTAGGTGCTATAGAGAGGACGTCAAAACGATGCAAAATCTGCTGGAAGCATAACATCGAAACTAAACACGTAGACTACGCTATGGCAAAAGCCTTGGTCAATGGCAGGATAAAGCATGGTGATCCAACACAATTAATCACACGGGAACAGTCAAAACTGGTGCAGTGCTCTGAGGCTGCAAAAAGTCATGTGATGATCGATAAATTAAAGGAAAAAAAATGATGAGTCAAGTCAAAGTAACATTCTCCATTTTCCTTTAATTTTGATTATAGTTTCTTCGTAGGTGTGACTTTCAGTAAGTATACTTGAAAAATTCATTCAGGACTCTCCAGAGGGCCAACAATGGATACACATTTGGACGAAGATCTGTTGATAAAAGCCATCTGAATGTAGGCCGATTCATCTCCATACTGCGCACAACCAAAACTGGAACAACAACTTTATTCAAGTCTTGCAAACCCCAAACTGGAAGAACGTTACTGAACTTTGAACGTTTTTGATTATTCAGCAAGGTGACCCTTGAACATAACTCTGGTAAAGATTCAATGATAAACAGACAACAGCTGACCTTGCTCGAGACCTGAATTCAGTAAAGATCCAAAACTGCCAAATAGCAGATACGTTCTGTTAACAGACAGATACGGAGTGGAAGGGACGCTGTGCAGCCTCCTTTTGGTCAATCTGAATGGGTTTTCTCCTAAATATTAAAACATAGAAAGGTGGCAGAATGAAAAAAAGGCATTACCACAATCCTTTTCTAAATATCAGACCGAGTACTTGACAATCATAAACTTAAGAATCGATTGTGCCTTTGAGATGCCGGTTAAGTAAGTGCGAAATGGGAGTATCAATACCTACAATGATGGTAAAACTTGCTGCAAGAACCACTCACGATCACTGTGTCAGTCTACAAATATACACATACATGTCGTATATGCATGTTCATGTGTGCTTGTGGCAAACGCACACTTTATTACTGAAACAACGAGATGACTTCAATGTTCTATACCCCAGACATCGAAACAGCCCTTACTATTTCAAGAGAAGTCTTTGAAACAACACGTACTTTACTTTTGGAACTTTTACACAAAAGGTGACACTACACAAGGAAAGTAAAAAGCACTAAAAATTTAACACCATCAGGACTCAAAGGACCACCACTGTTTAGGATAGATTCTTCATATTCAACCAATTCTGTATGTATGCATTCAAAATCTACATGTAACAATCTGGAGGACTTCTCAAGCCTAAGGATAACCCTATGTATAGGCACCGATTGATACACTATAATACTATGTGTAGGCACCCCTTGGTACAGAAAAGATGGGACCTACGCTCTATTCAAACACAAAGCTGGCTCCGTCCGAATAAAATGCACATCAATACAAAGAGAAGGCAGACCAATCCTTATAAAATAAAACTGGGATCCAACACAGTGCACTAAAGTACATACAGAGGTTTTTGTAATACTGGTCAAATATTTAGAAACTGTGGAAAATGGATTGCGGGAACGAACACACAAAAATGAAAAATGAATCGAAAAATGAATAACGGTCGTCTATTACTCACTATCCAGCTGCCCATAGAGTCTAGCGGTCTCACCTGCAGTTAAGCAGTAGCGTACCAAGTATGAAATATTCAAGAAATTGACATTCTTCATAACTGTAGAGAAGCATTATCAATTAAAAATGAAAGTACGAATGAATGACAGATACAAGTACAAAGAAATTAGGAAGTCAGAAAGAAAGAAAGAAAAAAAGTCAGAAAGAAAGTAAGAAAGAATGAATGTGAAAGAAAGAAAGAAAGAATGAATGAACGAAAGAAAGAAAGAGAGAAAGAAATAAATAAAACAAAAGAGCATGCCTATGTAAACATTCAAGAAAAAAATTCAAATTATATAAAAAGTATAATACTGAAATCAAAATGCTATCCGAATATGTACATAAATCATACATTGAAATCACATATGAAATAACCAAACAACAAAAGATTACAGATATGTGTAAGTTAGTCAGATGTATTTATAACAGAACTCAGCAAAAGTCATGTAACTGATGTTGCTATATGCCAATCAGCCAGTACATATGCAAACAAATATATCATAGTATAAGAAACTAAACCAATGAGCATGCTTAGATAAACAAAGGTAACAGTAATGACAAAAGATATCCTTTTCTAGAAAACATTACTACCTAACCAGCAAGAAGACAACCAATCACAAAGCATAATCTTCATCAACAAGACACGAATTCCTTTAAAATTTTCTTTTCAAGTTTCTGAAGAAAATGACAATGAATATTCATTTAAAATCCAGTCACACTGTCTGATCATTTATATCTTTTTAAATGTCTGAAAAAAATGATAGTGAACAGTCATTTAAATCCAGTCGCACTATCTAATCAATTATATCTATTCAAATTTCCGAAAAAAATGACAATGACTATTCGTTTATACCCAGTCACACTATCTGATCAATTATCTTGACAAATAAAGCCTTTTGGATTTATGAATTTCTGTCCTAATCAATACTAGTCATTCACCCCTCTATCACACATTCATTGAAATAGAATAAAGAATTAAGCAAGCTACATAATGACAAAAGATAGAAACTAACAAATAAAAACAATATAACGTTTTTCCTTCTCAACCTCACTCTTCTTGCCGCTCTTCATCATTCTGTTCTCTTAACACTATTATAAATATCAGAAATATAATTACAAGCAAAATGTCTACTGACTAAAACATCATGTACTCCCCCTCCCCAAACAAAACAAAAACAAAAAGGTGTTGGGGTGGGAGAGTTTAAGTAAACTGACCAAGAACACCTCAACAGCCTGTTACTGATATGTTTAATGTATGAACATCACTCGTGAACTCTCAAAAACACAGCAACCATTAGTCACAAATTTAGTGCAACGTAGATTAGCTGAAATAAAACGAACTCAACCAAGTTCACATGCTTTTATTATAAAAAACAAAGTATAGGCGGAGTGGATTGAAATTATTAGATGTTCAAAAGGACTCAAAACTCAATACTTACAGTCAGATACATATTGCTTCCTTCACGTCTGTACACCAGCTCATGAAGCTCACCGTTGGCAAACTGTCCTGCAACTTTCATGCGATCTGGAGGACAAAAGTTGAATTTACAGCGGTGCGATTCAATATGCTCAAAGTCATACAGGTCTTCTTACTGTGAGACACAGACGGCCGTATACAATACTTTAATAGTGAATGAGTGACTGTGAATTCAGAACACAGAACTGATTTTCACATTTGAACAGATATATATATATATATATATATATATATATATATATATATATATATATATATATATATATATATCTGCGTGTGTTCAAATGTGAAAAAAGATCAAAGCGGATATTTACTAAGAATATTTAAACCTGGAAATGAACACTTTTTGATGACAAACTTTTTTGTCAATGTTCTCATGTACCTGAGGTCACTGTGTTTCAAACACAATCGTCTTCTCTGTCCTATTTATACAGAAAATGGAATTTCAATTTTTTTTCAAGCGACATTCATTGTACTCAAATTTCTTTTATTTCCCTCCTCAACCTGTCTCACTAAAAGTCCAGAAATTCCAATTTTTTTCATGTGCGAATCTTGTGATGACGTCTCAAACACAAAAGTTGACACTTCCGAAATAAATGAAGCATTAAATTAACCAAGGGAATGAGCAGGCAATGTCTATTTGAATGTTATTATTGATACTATAGTATAAATCATGTTGTCATTTTGGCTGGGAATGTACTCAAGATTTCACATTTGGCAGTCCATGTGCCGTGAATATAAGAAGCAATTGTAAAACATGAAGAAAAAAAATAAAATGAAATGATTATATACGAAGTAACATGGCATGATAATATGTGACTTACATATTCCTACACCCTGGTTCGTCTCGATCAATACATTTCCATCAGAGTCCAATCTTGTGAGAATGTAGTCATCACACCTGCACACAATGATGAAAATAAAAAAGTCAATCACATCATCCAATCACAAATAATAAAACTGTCACCGTAAAATCATGATACCATCATTTGGTTAATGCTGCAAAACCTTTCTTCAAACTTCCAGTCTTCATATCGTACAGACGTTAAACCTGAACAAATGAGTCTCTCTCCTCACACTCTTGATCTGTCTGCAGCCTTCGATACCATTGACCATGGTATTCTCCTTTCTAGACTTCATCATATTTTTGGCATCTCTGACATTGCTCTCTCCTTTTTCACTTCGTATTTATCAAACAGAAAACAAACTGTTCTCATCAATGGCACTTACTCTCAACCTGCATATCTGATCTGTGGTGTTCCACAAGGATCTGTCCTTGGCCCTGTTCTTTTCACTCTTTACACCTCCCCCCTGTCCACCATCATCAACTCCCACTCTATAAAACACCACTTCTATGCTGATGACACCCAACTTCAAGACAGTGACTCACCTGATAATATACAGCGCCTGTTGACTCGCACCACTGAGTGTTACTCGGATATTAAGAACTGGATGACGTTCAACAAACTTCAGCTTAATGACGACAAGACAGAAGCTATCCTCATTGGCACCCGTCAGAAACTTTCTCAGCTGCCTCCTCTTTCTCTCCCATTATGTAACACATCAGTCCCAATTTCTGATTCAGCTAAAAACCTTGGTGTCTGCATTGACTCTACCCTCTCCATGAACAACTTTGTTTCTCAAACTGCCAGATCTTGCTACTATCATCTCCATCGTATAAGGCTGACCAGGAAGTATCTCTCTGTCGAAACAACTGCAAAACTCGTTCTCTCCTTCATAATGTCTCGCATTGACTATTGCAATTCACTCCTGTCTGGTCTTCCTGCCTCCACCATTCACATCCTACAGCGCATTCAAAACAATGCTGTACGCCTTGTACTCAAAAAGAAAAAAGCTGACCACATATCCTCTCCTGGCACAACTTCACTGGCTCCCTGTATCAAAGCGCATACAGTACAAACTAGACACCATGTGCTAAAAAAGCCTCAATAACGCAGCCCCCGATTACCTGTCAAGCCTACTTGAGATCTATCTTCCCTCACGTACCCTCCGCTCTGCCTCCGATCCTCTGACATTTCGCTTTCCACGCACTAAGCTCAATACCTATGGTCCACGAGCCTTCTCTGTTTCTGGTCCACTCTCCTGGAACAAACTTCCTCTCTCAGTCCGTCATCAACCTACTTTTGTCTCCTTCAAGTCCGCTCTCAAAACTCACCTTTTCTCCTCCGCATAAAATCCTAACCTCACTCAACCCCCCCCCCCCTCTGCAGCCTGTCTCCGCTCGGAGGGGAATCACATGGTTATAATATATAATTGTATATGCTATGCTCTCTATAATTTTCCATTGCTTTTATTCTTGCTTTTATTGCTTTTATTCTTTCTCCCCATTTATAGCCATGCGTGTGTGTGTGTGTGTGTGTGTGTGTGTGTGTGTGTGTGTGTGTGTGTGTGTGTGTGTGTGTGTGTGTGCGCGTGCGTGCGTGCGTGCGTGTGTGTCTGCTTCAGCGCTTAGATTTGATTTTATCAAGATTTTGCGCTATATAAATATTGTAATTATTATTATTATTATTATATAAAGCTTGTACAACAGAGTGACCAGCATTGTGTCAAATAACGTGTAGACTTATGCGTGGGTAACTGCACTTTTTCCACATGACTATCTCCAGACATGATTTCTGGAAAATCCACTCCAGTGGTGCAACTCAACAAGTGAGGGAGGCCAATTTATTGATCTATCTGTCTGTCTCTATCTGTCTCTCTGACTACCTATCTATTTATATGTCTACCTATCTATTTATATGTCTATCTATATTATATGCCTGTATATCTATCTATCTATACCCCTCTCAATATCCATGACTACATTAAAGCTAGAATTATAATGCTTTCAGCGTGATGCATTGTGTGGTATCGAGAGAAATGACCTAAAATGACGTAAAATGAAGCGTGACCTGAGGGATCATGGGTTGCTGATAGTGTGCATCAGTGATGGGACGTGAGGTATGGTGTGTAGTTGAGTGTTGGGGCGTTTTGCAGTGTGATTTGGTGTGGCATGACATAGTCTGTTGGAAGGTGTAGCGTGAAGTGTGGTATGGTAGTGTATGTTTACTGTGGAATGACGCGGCATGTTTGTAATATGTAGTAGTATGGCGTGGTATGGTTCAGTAAGCGTAGGGATGGATGGCACTGAACGCAGTGGGTTGAATGTGGCGATAGAAGGCATGACGTATACTGTTGTGGTAATAGGTGTTTGTGCTAAACGTATAGCGAGCGCATTTAACGCCTGCGTTGTGTTTTCAGCCTTTAAACACACACTTAAATATATTAATTTCTGTGTTGTGTTTTCAGTCTTTAAACACACACTGATAATATTAACTTTTGCGTTGTGTTTTCAGCCTATAAACACACACTGATAATATTAACTTCTGCGTTGTGTTTTCGGCCTTTAAACACACACTGATAATATTAACTTCTGCGTTGTGTTGTCAGCCTTTAAACACACACTGATAATATTAACTTCAGCGTTGTGTTGTCAGCCTTTAAACACACACTGATAATATTAACTTCTGCGTTGTGTTTTCGGCCTTTAAACACACACTGATAATATTAACTTCTGCGTTGTGTTTTCGGCCTTTAAACACACTGATAATATTAACTTCTGCGTTGTGTTTTCGGCCTTTAAACACACACTGATAATATTAACTTCTGCGTTGTTTTCAGCCTTTAAACACACACTGATAATATTAACTTCTGCGTTGTGTTTTCGGCCTTTAAACACACACTGATAATATTAACTTCTGCGTTGTGTTGTCAGCCTTTAAACACACACTGATAATATTACCTTCTGCGTTGTGTTTTCAGCCTTTAAACACACACTGATAATATTAACTTCTGCGTTGTGTTGTCAGCCTTTAAACACACACTGATAATATTAACTTCTGCGTTGTGTTGTCAGCCTTTAAACACACACTGATAATATTAACTTCTGCGTTGTGTTTTCAGCCTTTAAACACACACTGATAATATTAACTTCTGCGTTGTGTTGTCAGCCTTTAAACACACACTGATAATATTAACTTCTACGTTGTGTTTTCGGCCTTTAAACACACACTGATAATATTAACTTCTGCGGTGTGATCGGCCTTTAAACACACACTGATAATATTAACTTCTGCGCTGTGTTTTCAGCCTGATAATATTAACTTCTGTGTTGTGTTTTCAGCCTTTAAACACACAATGATAATATTAACTTCTGCGTTGTTTTCAGCCTTTAAATACACACTGATGATATTAACTTCTGTAGCGGTTCTCAGTAGCTCAGTCGGTCTGAGCGTCGGATTCACATGCTAATGGTTGTGGGTTCGAATCCCGGGGTGCGCTACATTAAAACTGGCCTTCTCACTGTCCCATCTTAACGTCATTGTTGTTCTGGTGGTGTCAGTATAGGATTAGGTAAGTCCCCCTTCCCCCACTTCCCTGGGATGGTTATCCTCGTCGGCCATATCACCAGAGGTGGGTGCTGACGTAAAGACTGAACCAAATCAATCAATCAATTAACTTCTGCATTGTGATTTCAGGCTTCAAACACATACACATTCATAACTCAACAGCTGCCCTCTTTTCGGTAAGGTGAGCAGTAACAGGACTCACTCTGTGCTTTTGATGTAAATGAGGGCCATGTCATTGAGTTCTCCTTTGCTGTTGGTCTCCGTGGTTCCTGAGGTCCTGAAGCTGAGCATGAATCGTTCAGTTACACTTCGCTGGCACTCACAGGCAAGGTGAAACTGTGTTCCAACACCGACTGGCCGTCCAACAGTACAGAGGCCTCTGAAATAAACGTAAGATAATCACAATTAGTAGAAGTAATAAACGCTGGGAAGAGCCAAACAGTAGAAAATCTTGAGAGGAGAACTATTTCTGAATGGGTAAAGTTGAGGTCTCTGCCACCTCACTCCCCTAATCCCAGGGTTATGGAACTATCTAGGTAGGACCTCAGGACCTGGCCGGCCAGCTCATGGGTTTACGTGCAGATTTAAGGCTTGTGCCATGAGCATTCTGGATCTTCTCCATCACATGGTACCTGTGACGTTAGTGCATATGGAATTCATTCCGAGCACGGAGATGTCATCATGAGAACTTGAAATTGAATTTGAAATCAGAGGAGAAACCCCCGTCAAGCATGTGTTTCGGCCTTTAACTCCTGACACTCTAAGGGGGCCGGGCCACATCCAGGTCATGACTCCTGGATGCCCCTCTGCTGTCGCCTTTTTTTTTTAATAGAAATTTATCTTTCTCCTGGAATCGAACCTCCGCATACTAGGTGGTCTGGCTTCTCAAGGCAAAGTCACCCTTGTGACGGATGTCTTAACCTCTTGGCTATCTGTCACCAGCAACATATGGGGGAATTTTAAGCCTTATGATAATAAACAGCAAACCATTAGCAGACAATATCGGTATCTCTCACCCTGTGTGACTGAGCAATTAATGTCGTTAGTAGGGAGCTTAGAAGGCTGTGTCTTTCGTAAGTAATATCACAACAGGCGCTTTTAACTCTTTGACTTCATTAGTTTATCCAGCAGGAAGCTTGCGGATGCTGATGGATGGGCTGAGGGAGTCAAAGGGTTAAACTCTACCGAAGTGATCCTGCAGCAGTGGAGGGTCTCTCCAAATGGGTGGCCCCAAGGCAGTTTGACATCACTGGCTCGTGTGGACTTCCTAACTCTGGGACTTTGACCAAACGGAGTTGGGGTTGGTGGTGTGTAGTACAGCCGGAGTGAAGACCAACGCCAGGAGGAAGAGAAATCCGAGCAGATAGGAAAAAAACTGAGCAAATATCAATGGTATATATAAGGTAGCAACAACAACAACGCTAATAATAATAATAATAATGATAATAATAGTAATAATAATTACAATACTAATGACGATGATGATAATAATAACAACAACAACAACACTACTACTACTACAGTTACTACTACAACTACTACCAAAAATAATAATACTAATACTAAAAACATTAAACACTGTTACATACATTAAGTGGATATTGCATAAACATCTTGTGCAGTGTTGAGGATGATAAAGCGCTAAGCTCGGCACTCATGGGCATGGTGAAAATTTGTTCCAAATACTGACCTAACTAGCAACGTAGAGGCCACACTGTAATACATATACAAAACCCATTTCTGATAACTGGTAAGTAATAATCAAGGATAACTGGTAAATAGTAATTACGACGGTAATGATGGTTTCGACGTTTATGTTATTTCATGCCATGCAAATGGTGTGCTGTGTCCGTTACTGTCGCGCTGTTCGAATGTGGTTGTGCTCTGCGTGCATTGCTGTCACTGCTTACTCTGCTGGGGCAATGTCTTCCCTGTTGGTGGTGTTGATGCCACAGCTAATAAGGTTGGTCTTTCAGAATTTCCTTGTATCGCTTTAGCGGTCTTGTGTGGTCACGGTATTCTTGCTTCAGACCTCCCCACAGAAAAACCTTTGGCATACCACTGCCTTCCACATGGACAACGTGTCCGAAGACGTTGGCATTTCGTGTGCAGAGACTCTACTTTTGTTCCAGTACTCATCTACCTAGCAACGTAGAGGCCATACCACTGCCTTCCACATGGACAACGTGTCCGAAGACGTTGGCATTTCGTGTACAGAGACCCTACTTTTGTTCCAGTACTCATCTACCTAGCAACGTATAGGCCACTGTAAAACACCTAAAGCCCATTTCTGATAACTAGTAAATAACAATTAAGGTGGCAATGATAACATCAACGTTTATGTTATTTCATGCCACGCAAATGGTGTGCTGTGTCTGTTCCGCGCTGTTCGACTGTCACTGTGACCCGCGTGCATTGCAGTCACTGCTTACTCTGCTGGGGCAATGTCTTCCCTGTTGGCGGCGTTGACCCCACAGATAATAATGTTTGGCCTTCAGAATTTCCTCGTATCGCTTTAGCGGTCTTGTGTGGTCACGGTATTCTTGCTTCAGACCTCCATACAGAGGCACCTTTGACATACTATTGTCTTCCACATGGCCAAAGCAGTTGGCATTTCATGTATAGAAACTCTTTTTTCAGAATCTGAAGGTTGGACACAAGACCTTGTCACCTGATGTTGCAGACCTTGTACTGATGTCTTTGATGGAACTGTTCAAGCTGTTGAAAGTGCCGTTGATGGGTAGTCCAGGTCTTTCAGAAGTACAGCAGGAAGAAATTATTATCATACTGATATTAGTATTAGTAGAAGTTGTGGAGGCAGGGTGTGTGTGTGTGTGTTTTGCACGTGCGTGCACGCTCGCGTGTGTGTGCATGTGCATGTTGCGTGGGTGTATATGTATGTGTGTGTGTTTTCACAAGATGCTAGTTCAGTGTGACATATTTTCTCTCCCTCTCTCCTTTCCTAAAAAGTAAAAGAATGAATGAATAAATGAAAGAATGAATGAATAAATGAATGAACGAACGAATGAAGAATGAATGAATGAATGAATGAATGAATGAATGAATAAATCGATGAATGAATGAATAAATGAATCGATGAATGAATGAATGAATCGATGAATGAACGAACGAACGAACAATTGAATGAATGAATGAACAAATGAATAAATAAAACGACATGAATGGCCACCTAAGATGAAAAATCTCACCACAAATGAATGAATGAATGAATGAAAGAAGAATGAATGAATGAATACATAAACCGATATAGGGCTATCTAAGATTTTCAACCTTTCTCACACCGCGGCCCAGAATAATCAGTGTTGGAGCAATCGCAGGTGAAGTTGCCGTAACGCCAGTGTTCATAGCATAAGCCACTGTTTTCACACGTGTCTTCGCTACATCCACTCTCGCACGCAGCTGTCAGATCTAGAAGCACAGTCAACCAGGTCATAGTTAATATGTCAACATTACGCATAAATATGGATAACTGTGTAGCCAACTGTAGCGTTAACTTTTTTTTTTCATAGTGTAGTAGGCGTACGTACAACGAGTACGCCGTAGACAACTCTCCTGGTTACGCCGCGCGTGCATGGGCATGCTAAGGTTATACATACATTCATATCATATATATTATATGTATATACTATAGCTGTTCGTACTAATTCCATGCGGGCCCCAGTAGCTCAGTTGGTTTGAGCGTCGGATTCACATGCTAATGGTTGTGGGTTCCAATCCCAGGACGCGCTACATTAAAAATGGCCTTCTCACTGTCCCATCTTAATATCATAGTTGTTCTGGTGGTGTCAGTGTAGGATTAGATAGGTTCCCCCCTCCCTCACTTCCCTGGGATGGTTATCCCGTCGCCATATTACTTGAGGTGGGTGTCGACGTAAAAATTGAACCAAATCGATAAAAAAAAACTAATTCCATTTCTGGCTTGTTTAAACAACTCTCCTTCTTCAACATTATGCCACATTGGAACTCATCAGAATACCGTTTGTTATATAAAGTCGCCAATATACTTTTTCGAATAAAAAAAACATCTGCATACCTGAACAGTCAATTGGCGAAGTGGTTTGTGTATCGGATAACTGAATAAGAGATCGTGGATTCGAGCCCAAAAATATGATTGTGGGATTTTCAGGCCCCAACCGGCTCCTATCTGGAGCTGAGCATTCTACAGGTTCAATGATAAGAAAGGGACCACACAGCCGAGTCTAATTCACTTTACAGATGCGTCATTAAGGGTGTTGCTCAAATACTCTACTGGTATCTGCACCTTTCCGGCTTGATCGACACCAGGAGATGTATGAAAGACAGCGTAGCGTACATCCCTGTCACGCAGTCTCACAGTAGATAGAACTGCATATCATCATCATCATCATGTACCCCGCCGCTTGGCGTTGGCAATCATGGCCCTCCATATGTATCTATCCCTTGTTGCCGCAAGCACCTCTTCCACACTCTCTGTCTTCAGCCACCCTGCAAGTCCAATATTTTCTCCCCGGGTCTACCTGGTGCCCTCTTTCCCTCCAGATTTCCTGTTGTGACCAGGTGCTCTAATTCCCCCTTTTATCATAAAATGGCCTACAAATGTCGCCTGTCTTTTCCTAATCTTTCTTATCAATGATCTTCTTGTGTCTGCCTCCATCAAGACTTGTCTCGTTTGTTTTCTTTGCTGTCCACGGAACTCTCAACATTCTTCTCACAAACTGGAGCGTCATGATAATGAAGTCATCAATCATCACAGCATCATGCAAAATGCCCCAGATTCTGTGGCCCTTCCTGCCCTGATCTCGTGGTGAACTCAAGTTTCGGTTTCCTCTACCGTTCTGTGCCGGAGCTGGGTTCAGGCAGGGATCTTTGGGAGTCAGTAGCTCATGGAGACTGTCATTAAGGAAAGTGGAGCTGCTCTCCTCACTGTCGCTTGCTTGGTCCGGCTCTGCCACTGAGCGATTACTATCTTTATTAAAAGAATTTAGCATGCAGCGTACTTACTAAATTTGATCAGAAGAGGCACTGCTGAATACCACCGAAGTGACTTAGTAACAGTGCGGAATCACACACGAAATCATACACACACACACTTTCTCTCTCTCTTTCTCTCTCACACACACACACACAAACCCCCACACACAAACACACTCACACACACAAACAAACAACCACACACCCTTCCCGCTACCACACCACAACACACAACACAAACACACACACACACACACACACACACACACACACACAGGAACTAAAACATACACAAATCACAGCTGAGAAAAAAGTCCTCAAACCAGATCCAAAAGAAACAAGAAAAAATCGAAACGTCTAACACGAAGAGGGCATTCATTCATTCCATACCACACCACACCACACCATACCATACCTGACGTGTTACCCCGGGTCAGCACTGCGTGGCTAAGGTTGACGTGGTAATTGCCCACCCGCATTCCTCGCACACACCCGTCCAAGAACGGGATGGCCGTTGCCTGTTGCTCCACACCCCCGACGAACAACCGCACAAACGGGTCCGGCTGTTGGTAGGTGCGAGTGATGTACACAGACTCCTTCAGGGCGCTGTCCTTGAAAGGGTCGACGAAGTACCTGTCCAGTTTGATTTTTCTCTTGTGCCCAACGATTTTTGACTGGTCGGCATGTATCAGCTTGGTCAGGTTGTAATACTCTTGCGCTATGACTTGTTTCCACTCTCCATCATTCAGCGGCGCTGAAAACGAAGAAATATAACGTGCAGATTTACACATAGTGAATCACATTATATTAACGGGAAAAAATATACATTAATGTGCGGAAGGAAACAAAATCGACCATACCAATGCATTTCACTTTGAGCAAGAAGTTACAACTCTAAACATCAGTTTGGGCAGGGGTTGGAAAGAGAGAGAGAAAGAAAGAGAGAGAGAGAGAGAGAGAGAGAGAGAGAGAGAACAGAGAGAGAACAAAGAGAGAGTGAACGAAGAGAGAGAGAGAGTGAACGAAGAGAGAGAGAGAGAGAGGTGAACGAAGAGAGAGAGAGAGAGAGAGAACAGAGAGAGGAACAAAAGAGAGAGTGAACGAAGAGAGAGAGAGAGAGTGAACGAAGAGAGAGAGAGAGAGAGAGAGAGAG
The DNA here is from genome assembly GCA_030674185.1 of Monoplex corrugatus. NCBI lineage: Eukaryota > Metazoa > Mollusca > Gastropoda > Littorinimorpha > Ranellidae > Monoplex > Monoplex corrugatus. The sequence continues at coordinate 84,320,693 of CM060313.1, forward strand.
AGAGAGAGAAGAGAAGAGAGAGAGAGAGAGAGAGAGAGAGAGAAGAGAAGAACAGAAAGATGCTTCAAATGTCCCAACGTCCAACTGAGATCCTTTGGTAAAAAGAAAAAGAAACACACTTGCTGAGCAGTAGCCCACGTTTTTGTCCCTAAGAGATAGGAAATGCAGGGGGGGGGGGGAAGAAGAAAGGACAAGGTGTTCCACAAATAGAACATCCTGGTTAACTGCCATCTTTATCACATGCACATGAAGCAGATAAAGGGCGGATAAACATGTGCTCGAGCGTTAAGTACACTTACACAAGAAAAAAGAACCCCCCCCCCCCCCCATAAACCAAGGAATCTCTCTTTCCAAATATCACAACTGTTAGAAGGTCTGATTCCCCCCCCCCCCCCCCCCCCCGCAAACATACTGACACATCTTCTCTTTCCTGGCAAAATGCGAAAGAGACCTGTGTGCACGTGTACCTAATGCAGGGAAAAATGCATACGCGAGCGCTCACACATCCTCTCTCTATCTCTCTCACATACAAAGACATACACAAAAAGGAAACACTCACAGACAGACAGACAGACAAGCAGACAGAAAGACAGGACGGATGGACGGACAGGCGAACTGAGAGAAGAGAGAGAGAGAGAGAGAGGAAGAAAAGAGAGAGAGAGAGACAGACAGACAGACAGAGAGAGACAGAGAGAGAGACAGAAAGAGAGAGAGAGAGACAGACAGACAGACAAACAGAAAGCGACAGCGAGAGATTGAGTGAGAGAGAGACACAGAGAGAGACAAAGAGACAGAGAGATCCACAGAGAGAGAGAGAGGCTAACCCCCCATCAAATGCACACACAATCAGAATATCAAGCATGCACGTGAAACCCTGTGTAAGTCATGTCAGTGACCAGCTTATGGAAACTTGAAAACAGCCAGCATGCACGCCAGTCAAAGATGCAGACTGCGCAAACAACATTATGAGATGTAGTGAGCTCTTCTTTTACAGCTTGAGTTCTCTGTTCTCCACTGGAGAATCAGATTATGTGTGAAGCTTAGCACAATAATGATTTACGATAGACAGACTGACAGACAGGCAGACAGACCGACCGACAGACAGACATACGTATATACATACATTACATGCAGACACACATACAAACACACACATACAAATAGACAGACAGACAAGTCGGACATACAGACAGTCAGTCAAACAGGCAGGCAGACACACACACACATACACACACACACACCCCTTACACACCCAAACACACAGCACTAAATCTGAATTCCCCACCTGATGCAGTGATGGACCCACTGACAATGGCACGGTAATTGTTGTAAGTGAAGACAAGAGTGTTTCCTTGCTGCAGCTCCATCTGGATAAAGTTGGACAAGTGGTCGTAGCCGTACAGCAGGAGGGCCTCAGACTGCAGTGTACGGAAACTCAGCACCACCGTCTGATCCAGGGTACTCTTCCCCATCAGTTCGAATTTTAAACAAGACGACGTTTTCCCGCTGAAGGTCACAGCGTCCACATTGAGATCTGTTGACATAAATTGTTTTTATTTCATTAGGATACAGCATTATTTTCGTTTGAATATATCGAGAATTGTTCACAGATATGGCGACATCTTTAATAGATAAAAAAAAAGTCTAAATCAAAGTGACTGGCAACGAAAACAACAGGAAAGTCATCTACTGTTATTTTCCACTAAAGACCAGCCGGTCGAAAATTTGCGCCTGTCTTGTTTTGTTATATGATATACGTGTTCCAGTTTGTGTGTGTGTGTCTGTGCGTGCGTGTGCACACACACACACACACACAATCCAATACACATCCAAACACAATCAATCGAACACGTACACATACACATCCAAACACGATCAACAAAACACAGACATATACATACACACATTCAAACAATCAACAACAACACACACACACATACATACATCTCTTTTTACCCCAATAAATCTACCCAAACATCTATATACTTACTGTGCTCACAGTTGTGTCCCTGATGTGCCCAAGGGTCCTTACACCTACAAGTATACTCCCCCCACTCCTCTCTGCATACCCCTCCATATTCACAGGGGTTGGGCCAGCATGAGGACATACAGCCCGTGGACACACCGTTCATCCTGTAGCACATTACAAAATAACGCAATTACAAAAATAATAGTAACAACAATGACAACAATACAACAACTACAGCAGCAGCAGCAGCAGCAGCAGCAGCAACAACAACAGCCACAATAATGGCGAGGCATTGGTGCTCCTGAGTCCAATCCACATCCTCGTGGTGTTTCTAGTGAATTTCGGCTTGTGGCTTGGCCGCTGACTTGAGGGAAACAGGCCTGATGACTGCAGGGAAAGACCTGCTGGCTGCTCGGAAAGACGGCAAACCTGGGATCCCTTTCGGGGCATATCAGACCTTGCTGAACAACAACAAAATGGGCTGTGTCTGGAGCATCATACCTGGCCACTTTCACAGCCTCTGTGGTTGAAATAAGGCAACGTTGGGAGATTTCGACTGTTAACTGTCGAGATGATAGTAGGGAAGGGGAGCTGGCAGCTATGCGGGCTGATGACATGGCGGGCTGACCAAGGAAGAGATGAAGACCAGAGTGGGGCGAGACACGGCTCTTCCATTCTCTCTTGGTGCGGAGGTTGGGCTGGACGTGCTTGGTACGTGTTGTGTGGCTACGTCCTGGGGTCTGTCATCTCCCCACCCTGCCATTCAGTTTGTAGTCAGGGTGACTGATGACTGGGTCCGGATGGGTCGTGCAGCGCATCGACGGCCACCCTTTGCTCGATGAAAAGACTGTCGAAAGGCGTCGGGAGCTTGGGGGGTGGACGCTTGGAGAGTGGCGAGGCACTTGTGCTCTGGATCCCATCCGCACCTTCGTGATGTTTCTTGCTAATTTGTTAACAGTTCTCATTTAGCCAAAAGATTTTTAACTGGAATTAGATTAAAGGTAATCAAAAAACATGAGAAATTGTTACTAAACAATTCTTACATTGGAGTTACCATCACTCTGTAACTTAGCAATCAGGGCAATTTGATGAAATGTGATTTGTATTAGTTCTTTCCTATCACGTCAGACTTGTGATGCAAAGTTGGTGATTCTTATAAAAACAACAGAGAAACCTTTGATGATACATTTTCTGTGCAGACACACATACAGTCACCATACACCAATTTGAATCAATATCGATATCCCCCTTTAAAACAGCAAAATAATACTAAAAAATAAAATGTAACGGAAAAAAAAAAGGGGGGGGGGGGGGAACAAACGCATCTAATCAAACGGCAGTACTGAAGAAAATTATCTCCTCGAGTTAAAGGCCCTGGCAGCTCTCTCGTGTTAGAGCAACAAACGGTCTTTCGTAATTTGGTCAGATGGTGAAGATTTCTGGATTAGGATTATGTAGTAAAATGGTGTGTTTGAAGGGCAATTTCCCTCTGTTTATAGATGAAGAACTATACGTTAAACAGAACATTTTTTGAAAAAAAAAAGTAGAAACATAATATATCTACCTGCGATTTATGAGCTGGGAAAGTTCCACTTCCCCTCCGTTATGGAGAAAAGCTCGCATGCACCCAGAAAACCCTGGTGTTTTTTCTCTGAAGTCACTGGCAGTGCTGCACAGATTAAAACACAAAGAGCTGATCATGTAGTCCCTGGTTATAGTAGTATGATAAGTACACTATAGTTCGTGGTTATAGTAGTATAAATACAGTTTATAGTAAGTATAAGTACACGATAGTTCGTGGTTAAATAGTATAAATACACTATAGTTCGTGGTTACAGTGTAATAAGTACACTATAGTTCGTGGTTACAGTATATGATAAGTACACTATAGTTCGTGGTTACAGTAGTATGATAAGTACACTATAGTTCGTGGTTATAGTAGTAGTAAGTACACTATAGTTCGTGGTTATAGTAGTGATAAGTACACTACAATTCGTGGCTTATAGTAGTATAAGTACACTATAGTTCGTGGTTATAGTAGTGTAGTAAGTACACTATAGTTCGTGCTTATAGTAGCATGATAAGTACACTATAGTTCGTGGTTATAGTAGTGTAGTAAGTACACTATAGTTCGTGGTTATAGTAGTGTAGTAAGTACACTATAGTTCGTGGTTATAGTAGTGTAGTAAGTACACTATAGTTCGTGGTTATAGTAGTGTAGTAAGTACACTATAGTTCGTGTTACAGTAGTATAAGTACACTATAGTTCGTGGTTATAGTAGTATAGATAAGTACACTATAGTTTCGTGGTTATAGTAGTGTAGTAAGTACACTATAGTTCGTGGTTATAGTAGTAGTATAAGTACACTATAGTTCGTGGTTATAGTAGTAGTAAGTACACTATATTCTGGTATAGTGATAAGTAACTATAGTTCGTGGTTATAGTAGTATAGTAAGTACACTATAGTTCGTGGTTATAGTAGCATGATAAGTACACTATAGTTCGTGGTTATAGTAGTAGTATAAGTACACTATAGTTCGTGGTTATAGTAGTATAAGTACACTATAGTTCGTGGTTATAGTAGTGATAAGTACACATATAGTTCGTGGTTATAGTAGTATTAAGTACACTATAGTTTCGTGGTTATTAGTAGTATAAGTACACTATAGTTCGTGGTTATAGTAGTATAAGTACACAACTAGTTCGGTTAGTAGTTATACATAGTGTGTATAGTAAGTACACTATAGTTCGTGGTTAATTATAGTAAGTTATAAGTATACATCTATAGTTCGTGGTTATAGTAGTATAAGTACACTATAGTTCGTGGTTATAGTAGTATAAGTACACTATAGTTTCGTGGTTATAGTAGTATAAGTACACTATAGTTCGTGGTTATAGTAGTATAAGTACACTATAGTTCGTGGTTATAGTAGTAAAGTACACTATAGTTCGTGGTTATAGTAGTATAAGTACACTATAGTTCGTGGTTATAAGTAGTTATAAGTACAACTATAGTTCGTGGTTATAGTAGTATAAGTACACTATAGTTCGTGGTTATAGTAGTATAAGTACACTATAGTTCGTGGTTATAGTAGTATAAGTACACTATAGTTCGTGGTTATAGTAGTATAAGTACACTATAGTTCGTGGTTATAGTAGTATAAAGTAACACTATAGTTCGTGGTTATAGTAGTATAAGTACACTATAGTTCGTGGTTATAGTAGTATAAGTACACTATAGTTCGTGGTTATAGTAGTATAAGTACACTATAGTTAGTGGTTATAGTAGTTTAAGTACACTATAGTTCGTGGTTATAATAGTTTAAGTACACATAGTTAGTGGTTATATAAGTTTAAGTACACTATAGTTCGTGGTTAATAGTTTAAGTACACCATAGTTAGTGGTTATAGTAGTATAAGTACACTATAGTTACGTGGTTATAGTAGTATGATAGTACACTATAGTTCGTGGTTATAGTAGTATGATAAGTACACTATATTCGTGGTTATAGTAGTATAAAGTACACTATAGTTCGTGGTTATAGTAGTATAAGTACACTACATGTATAGTTCGTAGTTATAGTAGTTTAAGTACACTATAGTTAGTGGTTATAGTAGTTTAAGTACACTATAGTTCATGGTTAAAATAGTTTAAGTACACTATAGTTAGTGGTTATAGTAGTTTAAGTACACTATAGTTAGTGGTTATAGTAGTAGTATAAAGTACACTATAGTTCGTGGTTATAGTAGTATCATAAGTACACTAAAAGTTCGTGGTTATAGTAGTATCATAAGTACACTATAGTTCGTGGTTATAGTAGTATGATAAGTACACTATAGTTCGTGGTTATAGTAGTATCATAAGTACACTATAGTTCGTGGTTATAGTAGTATCATAAGTACACTATAGTTCGTGGTTATAGTAGTATGATAAGTACACTATTATTCGTGGTTGTAGTAGTATGATAAGTACACTATAGTTCGTGGTATAGTTGTATAAGTACGCGAAAGTTCGTGGCTATAGTAGTATAAGTACACTATAGTTCGTGATTATAGTACATGTAGTATGATAAGTACACTATAGTTCGTGATTATAGTAGCATAAGTACACTATAGTTCGTGGCTATAGTAGCATAAGTACACTATAGTTCGTGGCTATAGTAGTATGTTAAATACACTATAGTTCGTGATTATAGTAGCATGATAAGCACACTATAGTTCGTGGTTATAGTAGTATGATAAGTACACTATAGTTCGTGATTATAGTAGTTTAAGTACACTACATTTCGTGGTTATAGTAGTATAAGTACATTATAGTTCGTGATTATAGTAGCATGATAAGCACACTATAGTTAGTGGTTATAGTAGCATGATAAGTACACTATAGTTGGTGATTATAGTAGTTTAAGTACACTATAGTTCGTGATTATAGTAGTTTAAGTACATTATAGTTCGTGGTTATAGTAGTATAAGTACACTATAGTCTGTGCCAATAATAGTACATTAAGCATACTATAGTTCGTGGTTATAGTAATATAGAATGTACAGTAATCATGATAACTATCATACTCAAATCCAGTCACGTTCAATGTCAATGGCCTTTATTTTCCAGTGGTAAATGTTGCTGGCTGAAAGCATATTGTCAAATTTGTCAACACCAGTCTGTACAGCTGTCTGAAACTACACATATAAAAGAAGTAAGCCTGCATCAATAAATCCACAACATTAGACGCAAAAAAACAACAACCAAAAAAAACATTATGTGCTGCTGTTTGTACATTATATTGAACAAACAAACATTTCATGAATGCATGTATGCTGATAAATCTAGTATGTATGTATGTATGTATATGTATGTATGTATGTATGCATGTATGTATGTATGCATGTATGTATGTATATATGTATGTACGTATGTATGCATCAATCTATGTATTCATGTATATGTATCTGTCCTGTCTGACTGTATATCTATCTATCTATCTAGGTAGCTAGCTAGCTAAATATCAAGCTATCAACCCACCTACTATCTACACAAACACGCCCTCCCACACACATATACACACTGCCACATACATATACACACTGCCACATACATATACACACTGCCACATACATATACACACTGCCACACACACATACACACTGCCACATACATATACACACTGCCACACACATATACACACTGCCACATACATTTACACACTGCCACATACATATACACACTGCCACGTACATATACACACTGCCACACACATATACCCACTGCCACATACATATACACAGAAAAACACACAAATACATACAAGGAAAGACACCACACACACACAGAGGCTACACACACACACACAGAGACACACACACACACATACAGACTACACACACACACAAACACACACACACAGGCTATACACACACACACACAAACATACATTCACACAAACACGCACAAAACCAGAAACATAACTACAAAGGAGAACCACAACTCACTGGGCAGGCAAGCCACCCATGTACATGACACTGTCGAAATCCACCACACCAGTCAGTGCCATGTCCACAGGCACCAGCTTTCTGGTGGTGTCCAGGCTGAGACGGACGTTGTAAGGATCGTGCTCGATAAATATGAAGTGCCAATCGCCCTGGTTCACAGGGTTGGGTGTTCTCAATATCTCCCGTATGTCTGTTCCATTCAATCGGAAGTAAAACTCCACACTGTTATCTGAAAGGTATAAAGAGAAAGGTGATGGGAAAAACCAAAAGACTGCCAGAATACATGTAATTTTAAGAATCTAAGAGTCAATTTCTATGAGGCATGAGAAATCAGAGCACCTAGTCACAACAGGAAAGCTGGAAGGAAAAAGAACACCAGGTAGATCCAGGGAGAAAAAATACTGGACGGACTTGTGCAGTGGATGAGGACAGAGAGGGTGGGAGATATACTTGCAGCGACAAAAGATATATTCATATTGAGAGCCATGATCGCCAACGCCATGCAGCAGGACACATGATGATGATGACAGAGTCTATGCACACTCGTGGTCCTTAGCTCTAAGAGACATTATAAGGCAGACAACCATCTTTTCCCTCACGTGGGCCTGAAGTCGTTTACTCTTCTGTTTTCTGAAAGAAAACTATGAACAAATGTTCTATAGTTTGCAAAAGTAGTCAGGGTCCTGATTCTACCATTATTATTTGATGAACAGAGGGTTTGCACCAAAGTCTGTCACAGATAAAGGTCTTGAAGTCATGTGATCACCAGTCATGGGTTGCCAGCGGGAATTACAAGCCACAGTGCACCAGGCCGTTCACTGCGATGGTCTAAGTTTCATTTTAAATATCTCAGTACGGCGTCTCAGCGCTCGGAATAACTTTCATGTATGCATTGACGCCAAAGATGCCAGGTGATGGGATTTAGATCCTAAATCTTTGCTAGCATCCGTCTGTCTCAAAAAACTATAGGTGCAATCTGGATGTGTGTGTGTCCTGGTCTGGTACACCATCGTGTGTGGCTAGACAAGCATATCTGAGAATGACAGTCCGTCTTAAAGATAAACCCTGACGCTGGATTGTCAGCTTGGTGGCGAGCCTTTCTTCTCTTCCGCTTTGTCTCTGACTATTGCACAATCGTCTTTTCAAACAACGGAAGCCTTGCTTCACTTACTGCCTCCAGCGTCTTATGTGTGAGGCAGCGGCTCTCAATGACTTCAGGTCGAAACCAGGGCCTGTAGATCCTTCTTGCCCACATCCTTGTAGCGCAGATGGGGGTTTACCTGTTGGGCATATCCCCCCTGCTAACTCTTCGTACTGGAACTCCTTGGGGATTCTATCTTCTATTCGTACTACGTGTCCGACCTAGCACATGCGCTTCTGTTTCAAAACGGTACACAAGCTGGGGATTCCAGATCTCCTCAAGACAGTTTTGTTTGACTTTGTCTTACCAGGTGATGTTCATGATGCGTCAGAGGCAACATATATGGAAAGTGTCGAGTTTCCTTTCCGGTCGGGCACATAGAGACCAGGTCTCACTGCCACATAGATGAGAGCTCACGACGTAAGCTCTGTAGAACGTAATAATCTTGGAACTCTCGGTCAGCTTGTTGTCCCATGCTCTCCTTTTCAGGGCATAAACTGGAAGCCTACACATAATCCCTACGCGCTGGCAAGATCTTGAGGCTCGACTTAGTGTACGGGTTCTATGTTTACACCCGTATTAATCTATCGCTGAAACAACTTAGTACGCTTTGTAGTGAAATGTATATCTTCAGCTGCCATGTCCTGTGATGTCAAAAAAGATGTATATGAATGAATGAAATAATCAAACTATCCAGTAGTAGTTCAATATTCCAACACTCCACACAATCACGTTCCAACAGTGCCACGAAAGTCTGAAAAAAAATCGCATTCACCAAGGAGTATATGCATCCGATTCAGACGATTTAAGCTTTGTTCATTATAAACATCTCGATGTAAAGGAGCGAGTCAGTGAATACTTGTGTGTCATAAAATAATACTGTCTATAACTACCTGATGCTCTGTGGACTTTGCATTATACAAGAACTTGACAGAACAACAACGTCAATAACACGTTGACAAAAAGTAACACAGAACACAAATTACTTTAAAATGTAATCAACCTACTCTTCTACAAGGACGACGAACATAAAAAAACGTAAATAATTAAAAATGGGGAACCTCAATGTATAACATATGATTATGTATAGTCTGTATACTATGTGGAGTTCATGTGTCAACATTGTCTTTTCATACGTGTAAAAGTTTTTGTTGTTGTCATTTTCCGTTGCCACATTGTGTGTTAGATGCCCGTCTGTTGTGAAACAAAAGATGAATAGAATAAAAAAGTTTTTAAAAAATGAGAAAGCTCACCGGTCTGAAAGAAACATGGTCAAATACGAATAACTCGAAGTTATCTTTCAAAGCCAAACATCATCAAGGGTGTATCAATTTCTCTGACCTGTCATGATTTTGATGGTAAGAATATTGCCAAACACGTTGTCAGTGGAAGTTTGCATGAGCAGCAATGCATGGTCCAGGTGAGTCTTGAAGTGAAAGCCCAAATCACCATGTGTCCAGGTGGGCAGCTTCAGGTGACTCTCCTCTGTCGTCAGTGTCACCAGGTTGTCCAGGTGTTGCTTGTCTACAATTTGCACACATGCACATGCATACACGTACGCGGGTAGACACACAAGCACACACACACATACATGTGCGCACAGTGAATTCAAACATTTCGAAACAGACTATGGGCAGGGATTACATTGTTCCTGTTATAACACGGTTCTCTCCCTTCCTTCGCAGTCTTTATTTTGTAACCATTGATTTGTTCGTTTCCGTGCTGTTGTGTGTCTCTTGCCTAGCCTTTGTGCGTGCATGCATTTATGTGCACATGAAAGTGTGAATTGTGCTGAATCTGTGTGTGTGTGTGTGTGTGTGTGTGTGTGTGTGTGTGTGTGTGTGTGTGTGTGTGTGTGTGTGTGTTGGTGTGTGTGTGTGTGTTGTGTGTGTGTGTGGTGTGTCTGTGTGTGTGTGTGCGCGCGCGCGCTCTCGAACGCATACACGCTCGTTACTAATTTACCTTTCTCTCTTGTTGGAAAATGGAATAATATTTTGTCACTGACGTTTGTTCTGTAACCATTTTGCAATACAGATTAAACAAGTTTTGTATTCCAACTATCCTCGGCATCATAAAAAGTATTATGAGATAAGACATCGTACAGTATCTCACCGCTTCCCCAAAAGATGAAATGTCCACAAAGTTTTACATCACTCTACCCTTTGCAATCTTAATGTCATATGGCACACCATGAAAAATCTCGTCAATTCCCCCAACAGATGGAAAGCCCGAAATGTTTTACCCCCTGGAACACGAATATGATACGAGACATCACACAATATCTCACCACTTCTTCAGCAAGTGAAAGGCCCATAAATCTTACATTCAATCTATCCCCAGCAACCAAAACATGAGACACGACATCACTAAATATCTCACCACTTCCCCAGCAAGTGAAAGGCCCACAAATTTTACTTTCTATCTACCTTCAGCAACCTACACATGACACCACACGTCACTAAATATCTCACCACTTTTCCAGCAAGTAAAAAACCCAAAGTTTTGCACTCAGTCCTCAAAACATGACACAAGACATCACTAAATATCTCACCACTTTTCCAGCTAGTGAAAAGCCCTTAAGTTTTGCATTCAACATATTCCCAGCAACTGAAAACATGACATAAGACATCACTAAATAGCTAAATACTTTTCCAACAGGTGAAAAGCGCATAAATTTTGCATTCAATCTGTCCCCCAACAACCTAAACATGACACAAGACGTCACTAAATAGCTACACACTTTTCCAGCAGGTGAAAAGGGCATAAGTTTTGCATTCAATCTATCCACCAGCTACTAAACATGACACAAGACATCACTAAATATCTCACCACTTTTCCAGCAGGTCAAAAACCCACAAGTTTTGCAGTCGACCTATCCACAGCAATACAAACATGACGCAACACAACATGAAATATCTCACCACTTCCCCAGCAAGTGAAAGCCCCAAAATCTGACAGTTATCTACACATGACACAATACATCATGAATTATCTCACCACTTCCCCAGCAGGTGAAAGGCCCCAGGGTCATGTTGGCTGTGCCTAGGGATGTGTCTTCTTGAAGGAAAGTCATTTCCATGATGGGCAGTTGATCTCTGCTGTGACTGTATCCCTCGTCTTGCCTTTGTTTTTGGTCATCTATAATTCGTGTGTGGATGAGTGCATTCAGTTTGTTGAAAATTTCAGATATTTCACAGAGACAGCCTCACAGGCATACAAAAAGCTACGCGTACATGTAGGGGACAATATTAAAGAATGCATAAAGAGAACAAAGACAAAAAAAAACAAAAAAAACCAAGGCTGGGCAAAAAGATGCACGCAAACACGAACACAAACGCACACCGGCTCTCTCTCTCACATACATACACACTCATACACACACATGCTGGCTCTCTCACTCTCTCTCTCTCTCTTTCTCACATACATACATACATAAACACATACATACATACATACATAAACACATACATACATACATACGTACGTAAGTACGTACGTACATACATACATACACACATACATACATACATACATACATACATACGCACACACACACACATACGTACGTACGTACAAACACACACACACGCGTACGTACGTACGTACATACATACACACACACATACATACATACACACACATACATACATACACACACACACACACACATACATACATACACACACACATACATACATCATACGTACATACATACGTACATACATACGTACATACATACATACATACTTACATACACACACATACATACGTACGTACATACATACATACATACGTACATACATACATACGCACACATGCACGAGCGCATCCCATACCTCACTCGTCATTTATTTCGATATACTACCATGGAAAATATGAATCTGAAAAAAAACAACAACCAAAGAAAACAAAAAACAAAAAAAACAAAAAAAGAAGAAAAAATCAGCCCCACCCCCAGAAACAAAACAAAAATCCAAACGCTATCTCAAAACAAAAGGTCAAGCCATTCTAACAACTCTCATAATCATACAAATATCATCAACAATGTTCCTATAATTTCAATTCAATCCAGATTCTGTACTTCTAAAGGTCACCGTGAACTTGAAGAAGCTGTAAACTGTCACAACAATGAAAACACAATTTTAACTGCTGTCAAAAGTTCCTGAGAAAGTGTTACTTACACACCTTCATTGTAAAGTGCTAAATTTTAATTTTTTTTATCTGTCTTGTTGATCTTAGTTCCTCACCTTCCAAACTTTTGCGTTTGAGAGTCCTCAAGAGCACTTACTTTCGACCAACATTTGGTAAAATTCCATCGATGCAGAGCTGAGAAAATCTTGTTTGTATATTTTTCTCAAAGGAAGACAGCAAGACAGACAGGTATACAACACACACACACACACCACACACACACACACACACACACACAAACACAGGTAAGTACAAATCTCACCATGATCACAGAAACAGCCCTTGCCACCACAGGTACCATCATCAGAGTCAGGACATGTGCAGTAACCTGACCTGGCTGGCCCCAGGTAGTCCACCACCCGTCCATCGGCAGACTTGAACCATGTCTTTTTACCCAATCTGTCCAGTAAGAACAACGTGGTATCAGTGTGATGTTAATCAGACTTACTGATTAGTTTTACTTTCAGTTTCCCAACTTGTCCAGTAGAACAACGTGTTATTAGTGTCAAGTTAAACACTCTTACTGATTAGTTTCTGTTTCAGTTTCAGTTCCCAACTTACCCAGTAGAACAACGTGGTATTCGTGTCACGTTAATTAAACAGATTTACTGATTAGTTTCAGTTTCAATTTCCCAATCTTCCAGTAGAACAACGTGGTATTCGTGTCACGTTAAACAGATTTACTGACTAGTTTCACGTTCGATTTCCCAACCTGTCCAGTAGAACAACGTGGTATTGGTGCAGTGTTAAACAGATTTACTGATTAGTTTCAGTTTCAGTTTCAGTCTTAGTTTCCCAACCTGTCTATAACAAAATGCTATTAGAGTCATGTTAAAAACAGACTTGCCGATTATTTTCAGTTTGCAGCAGAGTAAGCGACTCACACGATTTAAACGGGGTCTGTGTGTCATTACAACATATTGTATGGTAATGATAAATACGCGTGAGAATCTGCTACAATGCAGCTCACTTATACACAGCACGTCTGATGCATAAACTATATGCTGGAAACATACATTCATGACTTAAAGCTGATGCACACCTATATCAACACACACAGACACACACGTACGCACGCGCACACATTAAAAAAAACTGTGATTAAATCAGGCATACACAGAGAGAGAGAGAGAGAGAGAGAGAGAGAGAGAGAGAGAGAGAGAGAGAGAGAGAGAGAGAAAAAGAGAGAGAGTGAGACAGACAGACAGAATGAGAGAGCGAGAGACAAACAGAGAGACAGAATATGAAGAGAATGAGAGAGAGACAGACAGACAGAGAGAGACAGACAGAATGAGAGATCAAGAGACAGACAGACAGAATATGAGAGAGAGAGAAAGAGAGAGAGAGAGAGAGAGAGAGAGAGAGACAGACAGACAGACAGACAGACAGACAGGCAGAGAGAGAACTATGATTAAATCAGTGACTTACAATATGGGTGACTGTTGACAGGTATACTTGAAGTACTGTTCACATGATGCAGATGTCTTGCCCAGTGTCATCAGTTGAACACGACTCATTTCTCTGATTGACAAGGGGAAAGTAACGACACATATTAAAAAAAATTCAAAGCAAATTTAAGCGGAATAGCTGAGAGAAAATATGATATAGTTATATATCACTATGGAAATTCTGTTCAAGCCAACTCCTTAGCAGAATTAAAGAAAGAAGAAGGAAGAAGAAAAGGAAGAAGAAAGGAAAGAAAAAAAAAAGAACAAAGTCATTTACTTGAAACGACAAAACTATTTTGACACATTTTATTACATCTTGAGGAAATTTCACCTTTGGTATTATCATTTACGTTAATTCATGTTTTAACGGAAATGCAGACGCGTTAAGAGATAGACATACATAAAGAAACACATTTCAACGAACAGACAGACAGACGGACAGAGAGAGAGAGAAAGGGGGGAGGGAGACAGACAGACAGACAAACAGACAGAGAAACACAGACACATACAGACAGAAACTCCCAAATCATTACCGATGAAAACTCTCTTTCTCAATACACTTTACCCTACAACAGACTCGCATTTCTTCTCCTTCTTAATCTCCTTTTCACAATTGTTCAATCTTTCCCAACAAGTCATAAACACGGGCGCAATAGTCAATAGTCCTGTAGGAATCTGGTGGAAAGGATGAGGGAGTCAAACGGTTAAGTTTTTGCAGTTGGTGGATAGGTTGCGGGAGTCAAAGGGTTAAATATTCCTGTAGGTTATGTCAGTGTCCTCTAGCTTATGGAAACATGACAACGCACCCCCCCCCCCCCCCCCGCATGCACACCCACCAAAGACAGAGTCTGCAGACTATGCAGCAATAGCGTGGAGGATACAAAGTGCAGGCACGTATCCAAGAAAAATCAGAAGGCACAAACAAAAAACATAACACACACAACCCCCCAAAAAAACAACAACAAAAAAACAAAAACAAAAAACAAAACAAAAAAAAACCCACAACAAAACCAAACCAAAAGACCTACATCACACACAGACACACACACACAAACATACACATACACTAAACACACACACATAATTATACTCACACATACACACACACAGACGCACGCACACATACAGACACATAGGGAGCCACACACACACACACACACACAACACACACACACACACACACACACACACACACACACACACAGGCTACACATACACACACACAGGCTACACACACACACACACACAGGCTACTAGCTACACACTCACACCTAACTACTATTCTTCACCCAAGCCTCACCTGTAAGTCAGGATGATAGCGTCGGTCCTCAAAGCGCCGGCCTCTCACAGGTGTGCCCAGGGCAAAGTTGTGCTCCACCATGGTGGCCCCGTACAGGTGACCGTCTCGCTGAGAGCCCATCGCACACTCCACGTAGGCCGGGTCCTGAGGACCATGGCCATCCACGTCTATCAGGTATACTCCGGACTCCGTGTGGCCCGCCCGGTAGTAAGCATCACATGATGGTGGATACTGAGCTGAAAAAGAAAGGTGAATGAGAAAAGACTGAACAAGAGACGTCAAAAAAAAAAATCTTTTTGTGGCCCACTTGATAGTAGGCATCACATGATGGTGGATATCGAGCTGAAAAAAAGAAAGGTAAATTAGGCATAACTGAACAAGAGACGGTCAAAAACGTTTTTGTGGCCCATTTGGTAGTGGGCATCACACGATGGTGGATACTGTGCTGAAAAAAGAAAGGTAGATGAGACATGACTGAACAAGAGACGGTCAAAAAATTGTTGTGGCCCATTTGGTAGTAGGCATCACATGATGGTGGATATAGAGCTGAAAAAGATAGGTAAATGAGACAAGACTGAACAAAAGACGGTAAAAAAAATTTTTTTTGCCCACTTTCTGCCTTCCTGGTCCATTCACCTGTATCCGTTCGATAAAGTCTAACGTATTTAGGACTGATAATTGTGTACTTGTATTAAGTGCATTTTTCTTACAACAGACTAATATATATGACTTACGTATATGAGCTTTGCTCAATCCATTGTATACACATCTTGTTCAGTTTTCTCAATGATATTGTAAAAAATGTTCAGCAAACATTGTATTTATTTGTTTTGTCAAAAAAGAATTAAAAACAAGTTTAGAAAAAAGTGCATTCTTGACGGATTGTAATTATTGTTTAGTTGTTTTTATTTAAAGCCCGGCCAACTGGATTGAGCCATATCAAGGCTGTAACCTGTTTCAAAACATACACAATACTTCAACTGGAGAAAAAAGAACATTAAGTACACATATCAATGCTTTCGCGCACATTATCTAAGGAGATGCACCAGGCGTTGACCACTCCGTCCAATTTATTACACAGACGATATAAAAAACGATACCTGAATATAAAGTTAAACAGAACTAACGGACACTAAAATATATACAAAAACAGATCCAATCACCCAAGACTGCTTGCGCACATCTCATTTCCCTAGAGCCAAAAATGAACTTAATACATGTACTCAATGATTAATTCTAGAGAAAATACGTAAGACTTTATCTAACACCTACAGGTGAATGGTCCAACAAGGCAGAAAATGATAGAAAGAAATGACAGAAAGCAAAGAAACAAGGCAGAATCAAAGAGAGTGACAGAAAAGAGGAACTTTCTAGCACAGAATTTCCAGAAGGTGGGGATACTACGTGTATTTATATTGAAAAAGCTCCCAGCAAACAAAGGTAAATGAGAAATGATTCAATTAGAGACGGTCAAAACATTTTTTAACCTCTCAAGCTCTGTGAATCTGAAGAAGCATCAGATGGAGTATAACCAGACGTGAAGCGAGGACAATGGCAGACAATCACAGCAATGAAAACTGAGTTCAAAAGATTATCAGTAGTTCCTGAAAAAAGTGCTGCTCAAACACCTTCTTTCAGGCATTGTATGGGGGTCCCTGTGACTTTGACCTCGGCACCATGGCTTTTAAACGTACGCGTTCATAACTTCCCAACGGTCAACAGCTTTGACCCAAGTGTCGTAAAGATTCATCAGGAAACAGCTAAGAAAATCTTGCTGAAATATGTTTGCCACAGACAAGACAGACAGGACAGACAGGCAGACAGACAGGCAGATTGGCAGGCAGACAGACAGGCAGATTGGCAAGCAGACAGGTGGACAGACAGACAAGACTCATTTAAACTTGAGCAATTTAAACTCACAGGAATATGCCACCAAATTTATTAATCAAATGCGTCTAGAAAATCGTTCACAGACACATTAACACACATACACCTCCTCTCGGACTGTTGATCTGAATCGTTAGTTTGCACAGTAAGGAGCAATACAACAAACTGCAAATAAAAACAAACATGATTGACTCAACATCCAACCAACCAACCAACCAAAAAAAGCTCCAAAACAGAAAGAATATAAAATAGTCAAGTATCAAAACTTTCTCTTGTCCATTTTTATAGGGATTTCTGGAAGTATACCGCTAAATACAAGGGTGCAACCTAGAAAAAGTAAAAAAAACTGAAAGGGGTCCAGGGGCCGGCAGCGCCCCGTAAGGGGGTATGGGGGCATAGCCCCCCCCCCCCCCCCCCCCCCAGACGCTGAAGCTTTTTCAAAAAAACGGATTTTTCGTTTTTGACTCTTTTTGAAAAAACGGATTCCGTCGTCAAACGGAAAAAGTTGCACCTATGTAAATAGGCAAATCGCTATGTCCCGCAGTCTCCATTATTCTGTTATTTATCACAAGATATGTGCACCTTTCTAAACGTGACCGTAAGAACAACGAACGTCAGCAGGCGAGTGAGTGTTGAGGGGACTGCACGCCCCCTCCCCCTTCCCCCACCTCACACAATTTAACCCTTTTGATTCCCGCACCCTGTCCACCCGCAACCTGCATTGTCAACCATGTTAGCAAAGCAAAAACTTAACCCTTTGACTCCCTCACCCTATCCACCAGCTTCCAGCAAAGACTTAACCCTTTGACTCCCTCACCCTATTTACCAGCTTCCAGCGAAAACTTAATTTGACTTGCTCACCCTATCCACCAGGTTCCTGCAGGAAGCTGGTGGATACAGTGAGGGAATCATAGGGTTAAGTTTTGCAGTTGGTGGATAGGGTGAGGGAGTCAATAAAGGGTTAACTTTTTGCAGTTGGTGGATTGGGTGCGGGAGTCAAGGGTTAAACGTTCCCTGTGCTGGTCAGGCATACAGGCAAGCTAGGACAACGAGACAGTCAGTCAATCATCAGCTATAACACAGCCCTGAGGCGCTGGAGAAGCGGTGACAGCGACACGCAAAGAGAGGATGAGGTGCGCGATAGAACGCATCCCTGTTTCACTCCGCTCGGCAGTGGGATTGTTTGCGACACTTCTCTCGCACCTGGCGTATGGCAAACACCACGTCACTTATGCCCCTTCTTTCCACCCAGAGGGCCACACGGACACTCTGGAACATATTCCCCGGTCGTTGCCCCACGTGGACTAGTTGGTAGAGCCATGGACTATGATATCTTGAGTTCAATCCCAGCCCGCAACATTAAAATTAAAAAAACAGCCTGCTCGCTGCCCGTTTTAATGTTTCCATCATTCTGGTGGTGTCAGTTTAGTGTTTTACCGGTCCCTTCTATCCTTTCCCGTGTCAAAATCTTGCCAGCGCATAGGGTTTTGTGCCGGTTCAGGAAATCTGTCAGACAATTGCTGGCGAGTTTGGGTGGAACGCATATGGAGCTGTCCGAGCGCGGTGAATCCCTCTTGAAATAACCACAATAACTCTGGAACATTGTTGGGCTGAGGTCTTTTAAGAAAAATTCTGGCCAAGGACATTCCCGGCAATGCACAAGATAAACACCCCGCGATAATCATCGCATAAGGTCTTATTGCCCTTCTTCTTGAAGTGATATGAATAACCATTATTTATGGATTACGTAAACAAATGACGCCAACAATCAGCAAAAATATGTCTCGAGAATAACTATTAGTCATAGATTACGCCCATTATTTATGGATTACGTAAACAAATGATGCCAACAATCTGCAAAGTGCATCTCGAGGACTACAAGAAAAGGAAATAATTAATTTCAATTTCAACCACTTCAGTACCACGACACTGTCAAAATGGTCGATTCACATGAAAAGTACAATACAAATACACATATGTATATGAAAAGTAATGCACAAACTGAAAAGAGAGAAACCAAGACGGACAAGTGACGGACGTTCGGCAACATACCAGGCTGGCGATGGTGCCGGGGATAGCTCCTGGGATTACTCGGCTGTTAACTGATGCCCCTTTCCATTTCCCCTCCTGACTTCTCTCTCTCTCTCTCTCTCTCTCTCTCTCTCTCTGTACTGACTCTAGAGATATCTTTACAACAAAAATGATATTATTTCGGTAGTCCAGCTGATTTTCGGATCCCCTGTTGGCAGACAGACTGTTATGAAGAGTTAATTAATTGTTATCTGTTATTAATTGACACTTAACTTTTTGTTCTGAAATATTAATTGTAATTGTTCCCTTTCTTAGATTCAAACTTCCACTACCCCTTCCCATCCCCCACCTTTTTTCCTCTCTCTCTCTCTCTCTCTCTCTCTGTGTGTGTGTGTGTGTGTGTGTGTGTGTGTGTGTGTGTGTGTGGTGTCTCTAAAATCACTATTGTGAACAGACATTAAATGAAGTTTTCATTCCACTCTCTCTCTCTCTCTCTCTCACACACACACACACACACACACACACACACACACACACACACACACACACACACACACACACACACTCGGCTCTTAACCCATGCCTCTTTCCATTTCCCTCCCCCTCCTGACCTCTCTCTCTCTCTCACACACACACACACTCAGCATTACTCAGCTCTTTACTGATGCCTGTCTCCATTTCCCTCCCCCTCCTGACCTCTCTCTCTCTCTCTCTCACACAAACTTCTTCATTCCCCTCACCTCCCCCTCTCTCTCTTCTCGCGCTCTCCCTCCAGCTCTCCCCCAGTCCACTCTTCACTCTAATCATGTTGGTGTCAAATGAAACCAGGACCTAAGCAGCTGATGTTAAGCGTGGACATATGGAGCCAACACGCCACTGTTGCCCTAAGGTCAAGCCATGATCACTTCTGGCCACCCTTTCAAACTTGTTCAAATATACATCCATCTCCTGACTGCACCTGCGCACGCACGCGCGTGCAGGCGCACACACGTACACCCACGTACACACACCCACCTCTCTTTTTCTTTTTCTCTTACACATATGCATACGTATATATGTACGCGCGTAACACACACAAATATGTATATGCACAGACACAGACACACACACTCTCTTTTTTTTTTTTTTATTCTTTCTCTCTCATGCACACGCACGCGTATATGTGCAAGCCCACACACGCCCCCATTCATACACACAAATACGTATATGCACCTACACACACAACACACACACACACACACACACACTTACAAACGCAGAGATCCACACCAGCCAAGGTGGCTTAGTGGTTAGCGTAACGGACAGCTGACTGAGAGGACATAAGCTCAAACCCCCATCGATCAAAAAAATTACTGTGGGATTTTTTCCATCAAGACGGGCTTTTACACATGCCAAGATGGCCAATCTATGCTATTGTTTATGTCTATAGAGCCATGCCAGAATGGCCAATCTGTACTACTGTTCATGTCTATAGGGCCATGCCAGAATGGCCAATCTGTACTACTGTTCATGTCTATAGGCCATGCCAGAATGGCCAATCTGTACACTGTTCATGTCTATAGGGCCATGCCAGAATGCCAATCTGTACCACTGTTTATGTCTATAGGGCCATGCCAGAATGGCCAATCTGTACTACTGTTCATGTCTATAGGGCCATGCCAGAATGGCCAATCTGTACTACTGTTCATGTCTATAGGGCCATGCCAGAATGGCCAATCTGTACTACTGTTCATGTCTATAGGCCATGCCAAATGGCCATCTTACTATTATGTTCATGTCAAGGGCCATGCCAAATGGCCAATCTGTACCACTGTTATGTCTATAGGGCCATGCCAGAATGGCCAATCTATACTATTGTTCATGTCTATAGGGCCATGCCAGAATGGCCAATCTGTCTACTGTTCATGTCTATAGGGCCATGCCAGAATGGCCAATCTGTACTACTGTTCATGTCTATAGGGCCATGCCAGAATGGCCAATCTGTGCTATTTGTTCATGTCTATAGGGCCATGCCAGAATGGCCAATCTGTACCACTATTCATGTCTATGGGCCATGCCAGAATAGCCGATCTTACTACTGTTCTGTCTATAGGGCCATGCCAAAATGGCCAATCTGTTTCATTATGTTCATGTCTAATAGGCCATGCCAGAATGGCCAATCTGTACACTGTTAGTTTATAGGGCCATGCCAAAATGGCCAATCTTGTATACTGTTCATGTCTATAGGCCATGCCAGAATAGCCAATCTGTACTATTTTCAGTTTATAGGGCCATGCCAGAATGACGCATCTTACTATTATTGTTCATGTCTATAAGGTCATACCAGAATGCCAATCTATGCTATTTCGTGTATATAGGGCACATCAGAAAGGCCAATCTATGCTACCGTTTTTGTCTATAGCGCCACGCCAGAATGGCCAATCTATGCTATGTTCATGTATATACGGCCATGCCAGAATGGCCAATCTATGCTATGTTCATGTCTATAGGGCCATGCCAGAATGGCCAATCTATGCTATTGTTCATGTCTATAGGGCCTGCCAGAATGGCAATCTATGTATTGTTCATGTCTATAGGGCCATGCCAGAATGGCCAATCTATGCTATGTTTCAGTTATAGGGCCATGCCAAAATGGCAATCTATGCTACTGTTCATGTCTATAGGGCCATGCCAGAATGCGAATCTATGCTATGTTCGTTATAGGGCCTGCCAGAATGGCCAATCTATGTATGTTCATGTCTATAGGCCATGCCAGAATGGCCATCTATGCTATTGTTCATGTCTATAGGGCCTTGCCAGAATGGCAATCTATGCTACTATTCTGTCTATGGGGCCAGTGCCAGAATAGCCGATCTATGCTACTATTCGTGTCTATAGGGCCGTGCCAAATGAGCAATCTATGTTACTGTTCATGTCTATAAGGCCGTGCCAGAATAGCGAATCTATGCTACTTTCGTTTATAGGGCCGTGCCAGAATGAGCAATCTATGCTACTGTTCATGTCTATAAGGGCCGTGCCAGAATGAGCATCTATGCTACTATTCGTGTATATAGGGCCGTGCCAGAATGAGCAATCTATGCTACTGTTCATGTCTATAGGCCAGTGCCAGAATGAGCATCTATGCTACTTTCTGTTATAGGGCCGTGCCAGAATGAGCAATCTATGCTACTGTTCATGTCTATAAGGCCGTGCCAGAATAGCCGATCTATGCTACTATTCGTGTCTATAGGGCCGTGCCAGAATGAGCAATCTATGCTACTGTTCATGTCTATAAGGCCATGCCAGAATAGCCGATCTATGCTACTATTCGTGTCTATAGGGCCGTGCCAGAATGAGCAATCTATGCTACTGTTCATGTCTATAAGGCCATGCCAGTATAGCCGATCCATGCTCTATCGTGTATAGGCGTTCAAGAGCATCTATGCTACGTTCATGCTAGAAGGCCAAATACGACTATGCTATTATGTTCAGTTATAGGGCCGTGTCAGAATGAGCCCAAACTATGCTACTGTTCATGTCTAATAAGGCCATGCCAGTAAGGCCAATCTATGTTACTGTTCAAGTCTATAGGGCCATGCCAGAATGGCCAATCTATGCTACTGTTCATAGTCTATAGGGCCATGCCAGAATGGCCAATCTATGCTACTGTTCATATCTATAGGGCCATGCCAGAATGGCCAATCTATGCTACTGTTCATGTCTATAGGGCCATGCCAGAATGGCCAATCCAGGCTACTGTCTATATCTATGCTCTGCCGTGACCTCTCGTCTTTTATTGATGGATGGTGTCCGGCGCTAATGAAGGGACTATGTCAGCTCCCATGTCCAGCAGACTTGCGCAGGGGGGATCTTGTGGGTTTTGTCTTTAGAGCAGATGAGGCCAGGGTGAGATTCAGGGCACTTATTGATCGCACGCAACGTGGTCAGGAGGGCATAAAACACTGTGAGCCAGGAGCTTCACTCTCCACAAAGCCTCTAAGCTGCTAATTAAACAAGTACATGTATACAGCTGGTTCCTGGCTCCATTTAATATAGTGTGTATGCTTGTTTGTTGCTTCAAATGTTGATTCTACATGATTTAGATGAACATAGAAAGAGGACAGAGAGAGAGACAGATAGAGAAAGAGAGAGAGACAGAGACAGAGAGAGACAGAGAGAGAGAGACAGAGACAGAAACAGGGAGGGCGAGAGCAGAAAAAGTGAGTAAATACCCAGAAAAGGGTATTGAAGGAAAAAAAATCACATAAACACAACTCTTCAAGAACGAAACACAACAAAAAACAACAACGAAGCACACACAAAAAACAAAACAAAACAAAACCCCGAAAAACCAACCAAACAAAAAACCTAGGACAAAAACACACTCACAAAAAGACACAAACATACACACAGGAACGTATTCCCATTCACGAAGCAAGCCAACCAACCAGCCAACCAATCAACCAGTCCATAAACCATACAACCAGTAAAGCCAACCATCAAACGACCAAAACGTAAGAGAAATGGCAAGCTTTTCGTTTGTAACAGTTTACCAGGCAGGCAAACTGCATGCAGCTGTAGAAAGACACTGGTCGTACTCACAGACGTCAATGAGGCTACAGCAAACAAACCAACCAACCAACCAACCTACCAACCAACCAACCTACCAACAAACACAAACCAACTGAAAACCAACCAACCAACCAACGTACCAAACAAACCACAAATCAGCCAGC
Source organism: Monoplex corrugatus (assembly GCA_030674185.1). Classification (NCBI taxonomy): domain Eukaryota; kingdom Metazoa; phylum Mollusca; class Gastropoda; order Littorinimorpha; family Ranellidae; genus Monoplex; species Monoplex corrugatus. The sequence continues at coordinate 84,344,866 of CM060313.1, forward strand.
CAACTAAACAAATAAGCACCCACCAAACCAACCAAGCAAGCAAGCAAGCAAGCAAGCAAGCAAGCAGCAAGCAAGCGACCAGAAAACCAAACCAAAACATGACAGTCGTCACAGCCAAGTTTGGCAGATGTTGGACTTTCAGTCAGAAAATCCGAATTCGATCCTGTCTGGGTAGCACCAGGTGAATAAAGAGTGGGCATTTGTTTTTCGATCTCCCAGACCAAAGTACATGTGTAGACCTGCTAGAGCCTGAAACCATCTCCCCAACCCCTTCGTGCAAAAGTATGCAAAACATCAAATGAGCACGTTAAAGCTCCTGTAAACCATGTCAGTGTTTGATGGCTTTTACTGGAAACCCAGAAAATATGTAGCATGCATCCTCACCCATGCCTCCCTCCCAAAATGGTCTATGATTGTCTACATGGTGAAGTAATCCACCAAAGATGGCGTATGCAGACTGTGCAGCGACATAACGTCTGCGCATTGTGGGCCAAACAACCGGGAAAATGTGTATACAAGTATCTGTGAAAATATTACTCGAGAATAACAACAACAACAACAACAAACTACACATTAAAACAAAACAAACAAACAGACAAAAAACATTGGACGACGGTCAAGCCATTTGTAACAATCTCCCTTTTTACACAAAAAATATACAGAAAATCCTTCATAGCTGTTTCTTAGACGGTCGAACTGCACGCCGTTCCACTCAAGACATATGTTGTTGAGGCTGTATCCATCCATCCATCCATCGATCCAACCAACCAACCAACCACCAACCCACTCCCTATGGGGATGCCGGAGGCTCTTTCAGTATAAATAGTATTCCCACCTTCTGGAAATTCCGTGCGAGAAATTTCCTCTTTTCTGTCACTCTCTTTGTTTCTGCCTTGCTACTTTGTTTTCTATCATTTTTTCCTATCATTTTCTGCCTTGCTGGTCAACTCACTTGTATATGTTCGATGGAGTCTTACGTACTTTCTGTTATGATTGATAATTGGTACATGTATTAAGTACATTTTTGGCTCTATGGAAGTGTGATAGGCGGAAGCAATTTCAGGTAGTCTATGCCCCTTTTCACATATGTTTCAGTGTCCTTAGTTATCTTTAAGTTTGTATTAGGTATGCTTTTTTAAATCCACTGTGATGAATTGGACGGAGTGGTCAACGCCCGGGGCATCTCCTTAGATTGTGTCCGCGAATGTACTGATATTTGATATGTGTACTTAATTGTCCCTTCCTTTTCTTTTTCCTGACGAAGTATTGTGTGTTTTGAAACAGATATAGCCCTGATATGGCTCAACACAGTTGGATGGGCTTGAAGCAACCGTAACAATAACAACAATAACCACCAACCACTCCCAACAGACATCCCAACCAAAAAGAAAAAAAAGAAAGAATTCACGAAAATGGCAAGCTTTCTCGTCGTAGTTATGTCCCTGGTAGTCACAGTGCCAACCAACCAACCAAATAGCCAACAACCCATCTCCCAACACACATCCACAACCAACAAGAAAAAAAGAAAGAACTTAGGAAAGTGGCAAGCTTTCCATTCGTAGCTATGCCCCTGGAAGTCACAGTGCACAACCACAACCAACAACCCTCCTCCCAACACATATCCCCAGCCAACAAGAAGAAAAAAAAAGGAAAAAAAAAGAAAACTTACGAAAGTGGCAAGCTTTCCCTGGCAGTCACAATGCCAAACCAACCAACCAACCAACAACCAATCAACCAACAACCAACCAACCAACAACCCTTCTCCCAACAGACATCCCAACCAACAAGAAAAAAGAAAGAACTTACGAAAGTGACAAGCCTTCCCTTCGTAGCTATGCCCCTGGCAGTCACAGTGCACGCCGTTCCAGTCGGACAGACATTTGCTGCCGTGTTCACAGATGTTGTTGATGGAACAGTGGTCCTTCAGGTAGCAGCCGTCCAGCTTCAACCCGATGGCCGAGCTGGACTCCACTACCACGATAGGGTCCAGCTTCTTGCCCTCGATCACGATCTGTTCCATGCAGCCCACGTACCCTTCCGTTTCTGGTGTAAAAATGAAAAAAAAACAAAACATTGAAGACATAGGATCATATCTTTTATAAAAAAAAATGGGCGAAGAGCTGAAGCAGTGGTATTTACGATCTGTTCCATGCAGCCCACGTACCCTTCTGTTTCTTTTGTAAACAGGAAAAAAAAAACATTGACGACACGAGACCATATCTTTAACCCTTTGGCTCCCAACACCCTATCCATCAACTGCAAAAACTTAACCCTTTGAATCCCTCACTCTATCCACCAGCTGCAAAAACATAACCCTTTGACTCTATCACCTTATCTACCAGCTTCCTGCAGGAAGCTGGTGGATAGGGTGAGGGAGTCAAAGGGTTAAGTTTTTGCCTTGCTAGCATAGTTAACAATGCAGGATGCAAGAGTCAAAGGCTTAAAATGGGTGAAGAGGTGAAGGAGTGGTATTACGGATCTGTTCCATTCAGCCCACGTATCCTTTCGTTTCTGGTGTAAACAGGGGGGGGGAAAACCCACATTTGAAGACATTAGACCATATCTTTAACCCCTTGACTCCCGTGCCCTATCCACCAACTGCAAAAACTGAACCCTTTGACATTCTCACCGTACCCACAAGCTTCCTGCAGGGTGAGAGAGAGAGTCAAAGGATTACGTTTTTGCCTTGCTAGCTGACAATAGTTGAGAGGTATTCACGATCTGTTCTATGCTGCCCATGTACCCTTCTGTTTCTGGTGTAAACAAGGAAAACGAAGGAAGACATCAGACCATATCTTTTGAAAAAACGGGGGTGTTGAGGTGTCTTGATCTGGTCCATGTAGCCCACGTGCCTTTCTGTTTCGAGCTGTGAACACAACGGGGATAAATGATATTCTGAGGTGGAAGTTATCAGCTGATTTGCATTAAGTCTTTCAAATGCCAAGTGTGTGGCCTAGCAGTAGTTAATCAAAGCATCTGCCTGGGACGCCAGATACCCAGGTTCGAATCACAGATGAGACAGGGATTTTTCTGTCTCCCATCCCTCCACTTCACTCATAAGGAAGATTAGGAAAAGACAAGCAACATTTATAGGCCATTTTATGAGGAAGGGGGATTTGGAGCACCTGGTCACAACGGGAAAGCTGGAGGGAAAGAGAGCACCAGGTAGACCCAGGGAGAGAATGCTGGACGGACTTGCAGAGTGGCTGGGGATGAGGAGGGTGGGGGAGATGCTAGGGGCAACGAGAGATAGAGATGGTTGGAAGTCCATGGTCGCCAACGCCATGCGACAGGGCACCTGATGATGATGATGATGATGATCCCTCCACTAGATTCATGTGGTGGTCTAGATGCTAGTCTTTCCTATGAGATGATACATCGAAGTCTCGTGTGCAGCACGCAGTCATGTACGTTAAAGATCCCACGGCAGGAAAACAGCTGTCGCTGGCTAAAATGTCTGTAGAAAAATTAGTGGATAAACGAAAATACACACATACAGAAAAACGGGTGGCGCTGCATCGCGGCAACGTGCTCTGTCTAGGGACAGCTATTCGAATTTCACACGGTAAATACATTGAGACAGAAAAAAACGACACAAACATACAAATGCGATCTACTGTCACGTCCAAATGCTCAACGCTTATAACGTAAGTAATTCACGCGCATTAATAGTATGTTTTGTAACAGTTGTGTGTTGTTTTACCGTATGAGGCATTTCATTTGCGATCTATTGTCACTTCTTAATGTACAGTACCTAAAACCTAACTCATTCGTGCAAGCGGCCAGTACGTTTAATAACTGTTGTGTATATTTACCCCTTAAATACACGTCACCTCTGTATCCCACTTGCCAACCGACATTTTTCTCCCCCCCCCCCAGCATATACGAAAACTAAAAACAAGAAACAAACCGAGATCAAAAGGCAGGGCAGGCGTCAAGATGTCAGAAATAAAACAAAGAAAAGCAAATTTCATAAGTTTTTTTTAAAATTTTTGTTTTGATTTTGAAAAATGAACTTTTCTTTATATTTTTTCGTTCCTTTAAAATCAAGAGGCTTCAGATGTGTTTTTGCGCATGAATATGCTTATTTGTATTTCTTTATTTGCCTGCAGAAAATCCAAATGTCGAAATGCATGATATTTTACCTTTCATGTCCGGTTATTGTTTCTGCGTCTGCATCTTCGTCTGGTAAATTTATACAGTTCCTTCAACAGCAGTCGCCCACTTTTCTAGA
>CM060313.1:84351599-84354099 GCA_030674185.1 Monoplex corrugatus
AATCACACTTATCCTCAAAGTACTTCACTAAATCCACTAAAATAGCCGTTTTGGTGAAATAAAGCAATAGCAACACTCCAGACATCTTTAAAACAAGAATATGTTTTTAATCTCATTTCTTGCACCGTGAACGGAGAAATGTACCTCTCCATACACACATTTTGACATGTAAAAGTACATCGCCTTTGTGGGACATTGACTTTAGTTGTTCTCTCAGCTGTCTAACAAAGAAACAAACAAAAATGATATCAATAAGAGTTCAACTTTCACATCGTGAAACTTATTGAATAATAAAAAAGCATATATGCTCCGTTATCAACAGTGTATATCTAAAAACAACAACAACAACAAAAAACAACCAAACAAACAGAAACCCACACACACACACACACACACACAAACGTTAGTACAAAAAACGTCAACCATCATATAACAGAACGCAACAAAATGATGCACCTGCACATAATTTTTCAATTTGTTTTTATTCATTTCTCTCTCTCTTCTCTCCTCACACACACACACACACACACACACACACACACACACACACACACACAATATATATATATATATATATATAGATATAGATATATATATGCACACACATATATCATCATCATCATCACCATCAGGTGCCTTGCCGCATGGCGTTGGCGATTATGGACTTCCATTTGTCCCTATCTCTTGTTGCCTCAAGCATCTCTTCCACCCTCCCTGTCTTCAGCCACTCTACAAGTCCGTCTAGTATCTTCTCCATGGGTCTACCCGGTGCTCTCCTTCCCTCCAGTTTTCCCGTTGTGACCAAGTGTTCCAATTCCCCTTTCCTCATAAAATGGCCTATGAATGTTGCCTGCCTTTTCCTAATCTTCCTTATCAATGATCTACTTGTGTCTGCCTCCATCAAGACTGTCTCATTTGTTTTCTTTGCTGTCCATGGAATTCTCAACATTCTTCTCACAAACCACATCTCGGCTGCCTCAATCTTGTTCTGGCTTCGATTGTTGACTGTCGACGCCTCGCAACCGTACAACAGTATTGGTTCTATATAACATTCCAGAACTCTCTTCCTGAAGTTAATTGATAGGTATTTGTTGGTAAGAATGCTTTCCATCTTCTTGAATGTTGTTTTAGCTTGGCCGATTCTGCTGGCTATTTCTGATGTGCATCTGCCGTCTGGTGAAATGATCGTTCCCAGGTATTTGAATTTTTCAACCTGTCTCAAAGTTGTGCCGCTGGTATTTTGCATGTGGGGATTTCATATTTTTTACTGATCACCATGACGTCAGTCTTCCTGCTGTTTAGTTCCAATCCCTTACCCTTGCTTTCTATTTCAAGCATATTCACAAGGTTTTGTAGGTCTTTTCACTTTCTGCAATTAGCACGGTGTCATCTGCATATCGAATGTTGTTTATCATTTTTCCTCCAACATTTAATCCAGGGTCTTCTTCTAGGTTTCTCATGATGTTTTCGCTGTAAAGTGAAAACAGATCTGGTGACAAAACACAACCCTGTCTGACTCCTCTTTTGATGTTTTGGAAAGAACTTATATCGTTTTTAATTCTCATTGCAGCTGTTTGTTCCTAATACATATTTCTGATTATTTGTAGATCTTTTCCATCAATATTGAGTCTTTCTAGTTGGTTGATCAATTCTTCATGTCTTACCTGATCGAAAGCCTTGGTATAGTCAACAAAACAGAAATATAAATCCTTGTCATCTCGATTGACCTCTCTATGATAGTTCTTAGGATGTACATGCATATTGCATTAATAGTTCCTTTCCCTTCCACAAATACACATTGTTCATCTGCTATTTCTCTTTTGATTCTATTCCTTGTCCTCATCATGATTATTCTTAGTAGGATCTTGGTTACATGACTCATCAAACTGACTGTGTGTTGGAGTTCGCATTCTGTAGCCCCTGTCGTCTTTGGAAGTGCAATGAAAATTGATTTTAACATATCTTTGGGGATTTTTCCAGTGTCGTAAATTTCATTTAGGAGGACTGTTATTTTTCTATACCAAATTCCTCCAGGGCTTCAATCATCTCTGTGATAAATGTTGTCTGATCCTGGGGCTTTTGCTGGTTTCATCTTTTTCAATGCTGCTCTAACTTCATCTTTCATTATGGGTGGTCCTTCAAAGTTCTTTTTTATACTGTGTTCTCTGCGTTTTTGTCATCTTAAAATAGGCCTTTAATGTACTCTCCCCATCTGTCTAATATTTTGTCTTTTTCTATGAGAATCGTACCATCTTTCGATTTTAAGCAACCACTTGATGTGCATGTATTTTTTCCTGTGGACAATTACTTCAATTCGTCTGTACATACCCTGAGGATCTGTTTTGTGTTGTTCTTCTATTTCTTTGCATTTTGTTTCCAGCCAAGCTTCCTTAGCTTCATTGCACCTATTCCTGATTTCTGTTTATCTTCTTGTATATTTCCTCGTTTCTCTTTGCCTTCCTCCGTTCCTCCATCAAGCCTAAAATTTCTCTTGTTATCC
>CM060313.1:84359099-84394099 GCA_030674185.1 Monoplex corrugatus
TTAAGGTTTCTAATTGACTAATCAATGCAGAACAGAGTAACCGTAACGTGCGTGGTTACCTGAACCAATGATCAAAAGCAAGACATTCATGTCATAAACCCTACGTTCGTCCTTCTGTTGCTGTGAGTTAATTTTTAAGAAACAGTATCCAATACGAGACATAGGGTCTCACAAACATCATTACTGAACCAACAGGACAGATACATCAGGTCGATTAGTTTTCTTCTCCAGTTCGCCGTGTACATGGTCACGTCACATATGACGATGGCCGAGGCTGTTTTGCCCAGTTCCTGCCGGAGATATTCAGCTCGGTGGATCAGGCATTTGTAGGACGCTACGCTTTCTGTCGTTCCACCAGGCATTGTAGGACGCCATGCTTTCTGTCGCTCCACCAGGCATTGTAGGACGCCATGCTTTCTGTCGCTGCACCAGGCATTGTAGGACACCATGCTTTATGTCGCTGCACCAGGCATTGTAGGACACATTGCTTTATGTCGCTCCACCAGGCATTGTAGGACGCCATACTTTCTGTCACTTCACCAGGCATTGTAGGACGCCATGCTTTATGTCGCTCCACCAGGTATTGTAGGACACCATGCTTTATGTCGCTGCACCAGGCATTGTAGGACACCATGCTTTATGTCGCTGCACCAGGCATTGTAGGACACCATGCTTTATGTCGCTCCACCAGGCATTGTAGGGCACCATGCTTTATGTCACTTCACCAGGCATTGTAGGACACCATGCTTTCTGTCGCTGCACCAGGCATTGTAGGGCACCATGCTTTCTGTCACTTCACCAGGCATTGTAGGACACCATGCTTTCTGTCACTTCACCAGGCATTGTAGGACACCATGCTTTCTGTCACTTCACCAGGCATTGTAGGACACCACGCTTTATGTCGCTCCACCAGGCATTGTAGGACACAATGCTTTATGTCACTTCACCAGGCATTGTAGGACACCATGCTTTCTGTCACTTCACCAGGCATTGTAGGATACCATGCTTTCTGTCACTTCACCAGGCATTGTAGGACACCACGCTTTATGTCGCTCCACCAGGCATTGTAGGACACCATGCTTTCTGTCACTTCACCAGGCATTGTAGGACACAATGCTTTCTGTCACTTCACCAGGCATTGTAGGACACCATGCTTTCTGTCACTTCACCAGCATTGTAGGACGCCATGCTTTCTGTTACTTCCAGGCATTGTAGGACACCATGCTTTCTGTCACTTCACCAGGCATTGTAGGACATCACGCTTTATGCTCCACCAGGCATTGTAGACCCATGCTTTCTAGTCGCTTCACCAGGCATTGTAGGACACCATGCTTTCTGTCACTTCACCAGGCATTGTAGGGCACCATGCTTTGTCACTTCACCAGGCATTGTAGGACACCATGCTTTCTGTCACTGCACCAGGCATTGTAGGACACCATGCTTTCTGTCACTGAAACGTCCCTGCTGCTTCGTCCAGTGTGAGAAAAGGACCCAGAACAAGTGTGACTGCCCACGTTCTTATTCTTTTTTCATGTTTTTTTCTCTGGTTCTGCAGATTCAACATTTGACATTTTCGAGTTCAGTCTCAGCCCCAAACCATAAAAACTGGCATTTTAAAGTCCTTTTCTCTATCTGGACGAAGCAGCAGGGAAGTTTAGGTCTTTTTCTCCTAATGTTTGTATTTTGGTGTTTATTCGTTTGTGATTTTACGTTTTCGCTTGACAAAAGCCAGTTGGCCGAAAAATTGCGCCTGTCTTGTCTGGTTGTATTAAATACACGTTCTGATTCTATTTTCGTGTTTTTTTCTGGTTCATGAAAACTGGCCGGTTTACTGCCTATCTTAATGCTTCAATCATTCTGGTGGTGTCTGATAAATGTCTTAAGTCCCCCTCATCACCCACTCCCCACTTCCGTTTCAAGACCTTGCCAACACTCAGGGTTTTGCACAGGCTCAAGAAGTCTTATAATAATAATAATATATTTTATTTACATAGCGCAAAATCTTGATAAAATCAAATCTAAGCGCTGAGCGTATACATGCATACATACCTACATACATATGAGCGTATACATGCATACATACATGCATACATACTTACATACATAAATCTAAGCTGAGCGTATACATGCATACATACATACATACATAAATCTAAGCGTATACATACATACATACATACATACATACATACATACATACATACGTACGCACATGCATACATAATAATTACAATATCACTGGCTGATATGAAGCGCATATGGAAATGATCACATGCGATGGATTCCTTTTGATCTAGCTCATATTCCAAATTTGGACACGTTATGTCTCTCAACCGAGCTGCACAATTGCTGATTACTCGGCTGGTATATGGTAGAACTAGCCTTGAAAACAGACCTTCAACTTCCGAGTGACGCTACTGAATCCTCGCTTCGCTGAAAATTGAAAGGATTTCAGCTCCAAGAAATTCATAACTTAGAAATAATCACAATTTGGGGCGGTTTCCACAGGGGAAAGAATTGATTTCATGAATAGGAAGGGGGTGGCAAAAAAGGTTTGTCCGGTGCTTCATTTGTTACCTCGGTATGGTCTTCCTTTACCATCCTGACTACAGTACAGATAATGTATTAACAGCTGAGCTATCCTCTCTCATTTCGGTATTTCATCATCATCGTGTGGCTTGCCGCATGATGTTGGTGATCATGGCCCTCCACACGAATCTATCTTTTGTCGCTGCAAGCATATCTCCTACCCTTATTGTCCCCACCCACTCTGCAAGACTCTCCAGTATCTTCTCCCTAGGTCTACCTGGTGCTCTTTTTCACTCTGACTTTTCTGTTGTGACTAGGTCCTTAAATTTCTCTTGCCTCACAAAATATTCTATCTTGTTCTGACTTTGCAGATTATCCGGGCTTGGCATTCGTAAAACAGTGTTGATTCTCCATAACATTGAAAAGCTCTCTTACTGATGTTAACTGATAGGCATCTGTTGGTAAGAACGCTTTTCATTTTCTTGAATGTTGTTTTAGGTTGGCCAATTCTGCTGGATAGCTCTAATTATTTTACAACGTTATTATTGTTTGTTTTGAAATCAGTCCACCCCCCCCCCCCTCTCTCTGTCTGTCTCTTTATTTTGCTATATGTAATTCCCCGTCTGTTTGTCTGTCTCTGTCTGTCTCTTTCTCTCTGTCCCCCCCCCCCCCCCCAGCTCTCTCCTTTATTGTACTACACCATAACCTTACCTCAGTTCGATCTCAGTCAGCGTGCTTACACACACATAACAAACTGAATAACACAGCTTGTGTCAGTCTAAATGAATTAGGTAAACGAAGACTGTAATGAAGAAACAGATACAGCACTGTACAACACAAGCTGTAGGTGGAGATGAAAGACATGACATGAAAACTAAGAAAGCAGATACACAACCTATGCAAATTCGAGAGAGAGAGAGAGAGAAAGACAGAGACAGAAAGAGAGACAGATAGGGAGGGAGGGAGAGAGAGACAGAGACAGAGAAAGACAGCGACAGAAAGAGAGACAGGCCTTAGGGAGGGAGGGAGAGGGAGAGAGAGGGAGAGAGAGAGAGAGAGAGAGAGAGAGAGAGAGAGAGAGAGAGAGAGAGAGAGAGATTCACCACCGAAAGATAAAAAAAAAAAGTCTGCTTCCAAAACACAGACTGTAAGTTCAACATTTACATAATGGCGCACCTGCTCTGATACGTTCACATTAACATCACACGCTTCTAAATGACTTCCCCGCTGGTTTTACAATGACCATAATGAAATTGCTGACATCAAAGGATAGTCATATCAACAAGACACGGTGGGCCAAAACGGAAACAAGACATGGAATTTGAATGTCTGAGAGCGATCCATCACATTCAGCCAGCCTCCCCCGAAGAATCTCGAAAGTTATTCACCACTTTTATCGCACTTAGATAGTTTCGCGTGTGCTCCATCCTTCATATGCGCTTCGCCCCAGAGAATCTAAAAACTATTCACGAATGTTATCACACTGTTTCATGGTGTTCTATCCAAACCTGCTAATAGAATTCCGAAAGACATCTCCTGCCTACGCAGAACATTTAGCAGAAAGGGAGGCAGACACAAAAAGTTCGTTAATTAAGAAGATTAGAAAAAGACAAGCAACATTCATAGGACATTTTATGGGGTAAGGAGTATTAGAGCACCTTGTCACAACAGGATAGCTGGAGGGAAAGAAAACACTAGGTAGACCCAGGGAGAGAATACAGGACGGACTTGCGGGGTGGCTGAGAACAGAGAGGGTGGGAGAGGTACTTGCAGTGAGAAGGGATAGATTCGTATGGAGGGCCATGATCGCCAACGCCATGCGGCAGGGCACATGATGATGATGATGATGATGATGATGATGATGATGCCCAAAGACTTCGCAGACACAGACCATCAGAAAAGACTGGCATACACAGGCAGTCAGCAACTTTGGCTTGTCATCTAAAATCGAAGAGCTGCTGATTTAAGAACTGATACTTTGTTCTGAATGGGAGCGGGGGGTGGGGGGAGGAAGAAATCTGGACTCCACAGTTCCAGTCGCTGAACCAACCAGCCCATTTTTATGTTTTCTGACAAGACGGGATCGAAGACAGAAACTCTTGGTCTGCTGTCAAATGCTGAACCACTGAGCTGTATAGACAAAGACATTAACGGCGTGTACGAGCAACGAGTATCTAAAAAAATCGCATGTTAACATACCGAAAAATAGGTTTGGAATGGGGGACGGAGGGAATGGGAGAGAGAGAAAAGCGAGCAAGACAGAGGGTGAGCAAGAGAGAATGAGAGAGAGAGAGAGAAAGAGAAAGAGAGAGAGAGAGAGAGAGAGAGAGAGAGAGAGAGAGAGAGAGAGAGAGAGAGAGCAACAAACACACAGAAAGAAACACACACACGTATACATAAAAAAAAACCACACACAGACAGGCAGACAAATGGAAATTTCTAAAATGACCAGGTAAAAACAGGGCAGCTCGCTCTTTCTTTTCACATTATCACAATCCTATAGACTTGTGTCCAGGAATACTTTTTATTTCCCAGATCCAAGTCTACTGTAAATGTGCCATTACCCCTGGTACATCTGAAACTGTTCCATGAAAGCCAGGAACTCCCCCTCTCTCCATCTTCTAACCCCTCTTTGAAAGAAAAAAAAGCAGTGGGGGTTATTCCGTCTCCTGCGTTCTCCAAAGTTTTGAGATACTACATCCTGGGAATAACAGTTTTAAAACAAGACGACCAGACCACTTTAACAATCTGCCAGTTCTAAAACAAGACGACCAAACCATATGAACAATCTGCCAGCTCTAAAACAAGTCAACCAAACAATACCAACAATCTGCCAGTTCTAAAACAAGACGACCAAACCATATGAACAATTTGCCAGTTCTAAAACAAGACAACCACACCATATCAACAATCTGCCAGTTTTAAAACAGACGACAAACCATGTTAACAACCTGCCACTTCTAAAACAAGTCAACCACACCATATGAACAATCTGCCAGTTCTAAAACAAGACAACCAGACCATATCAACAATCTGCCAGTTCTAAAACAAGACGACCAAACCATATCAACAATCTGCCAGTTCCAAAACAAGACGACAAAACCATATCAACAATCTGCCAGTTCTAAAACAAGACGACCAGACCATATTAACAACCTGCCAATTCTAAAACAAGACGACCAGACCATATCAACAATCCGCCAGTTCTAAAACAAGAAGACTGACCACATCCACACCCGGCACACGCGAATCTTGAACCTGAACTGATCTGACTGAAAAAGTACGACATCAGTTGTAGCCTGCCTCGTCGACGCTCGCGCCGGGGCGGCATACGCAAGCGCCATGCTATATATGTGGTTACTCGTAATTCTTCAATGTGTCAGCTCAAGGCCCCCTCTCCTCTGAACTTCGTCCCTTACGCTTCCTCACCCTCACCTCTGAACGTCGACCCTCACATCCCCCCATCCTTTTCTGACAACATTCTTCCTGCAGTTTTCGACCGACCTTCCTGTTCCAACGTCAACAATCTGGTTGTCATTGACACTCGCTCTGCAAGACAAATTTCTCGCCGTTCTGCTTCATTCCGTCTGGGTATTTTCAACGCTCAGGCCCTGGGCACCAGAACAGATAAACGTTCGGCACTTGGCTATTTTATCCACGACAGCAACATTGACGTTTTCGCTGTTGTTGAAACCTGGTTTCGTTCAGTTGGTGATGAAGCCAAGTGCCGTGACATTGCTCCCCCTGGTCACTACACCCTTTCCTTCCCTCGTCAGTCCAGCCGTGGTGGCGGCATTGCCTTTGTCGTCGCTGATCAACTTTCACCTTATGCCTCAACCAAATCTGCCTTCCCTTTCAGTCACTCCTCCTTTGAACTGGCCCAACTCACCCTTACTTTCCCTCATCAGACGTTCCACCTGCTTTGCCTCTACCGCCCTCCACCCAACTCCAAGAACCGTCTGACTGACTCTACCTTCACTGACGAACTGCCTGACCTTCTGTCTTACTGCAATTCACTCAGTGGTTCCTACATCATCGCCGGGGACTTCAACATTCATTTTGACCATCCTGCCAACACTCTTACTTCTAAAGTTATTGATCTACTGGACTCATATGGTCTGGTTCAGACAGTCAACGTGCCTACACACACACGGGGGCATACCCTAGACGGTATTATCCACAGGGCTGATCAGGCCATCGTGAAGTCCATCACCACTGATCACACCCTCCCTTCTGACCATGTCTGCCTCATCTCTGATCTCCTGCTTTCCCGTCCTCCTCCTCAGAAAACTGCTGTGCAAGCCAGACACCTATCTGCTGTTGACTTGTCTGTGTTCGATGCTGATCTTCACTCTCTCCTTACTGCCTCGCCTCCTAGTACTGCTGATGAACTGAACAACCTCCTTCTTGGGCTACTGGATCAACATGCTCCATCAACAACACGCCAAGTCTCCAAACGACCGCCTACACCTTGGTTCTCCTCCATAGCTTCACAACTGCAAGATGCCAAGCGTGACAGACGTCAAGCTGAGAGACAATGGCTCAAGTCCAGTCTAACTGTGCATAGGCAAATCTTTCAAACTGCCAACAAAATTGTTAATAGCCTTGTAGACGCCGCTAAATCAGCCTATTACAATGCCAAAATTCTTGCTTGCTCCACGTCCAAACAATTGTATAATATCACTAATACTCTTCTTGGCAAAACTGGCTCTTCTCCTCTTCCATCTAACCTGCCACCATCTGATCTTCCACAGGCTTTCTCCGACTATTTTGTCAACAAGATTGCTAACCTCAGGCTTTCTCTTGATTCCACGACGAACACTCATGCAACATTTCCTGAACCCCCTTTCTCTGGAATCCCCCTTACTTCCTTCCAACCCGTTTCTGAGGACTTTGTTAAGAAAATCATCATGAAATCCGGCATTAAAACCTGTGAACTTGACCCATTGCCAGTTTCTTTCCTCACCCATTGTCTTGATACTCTTCTTCCTCATATCACTAACATCATCAACCATTCCCTCTCAACTGGCTCCTTTCCTTCTTCTTTCAAGTCAGCAATTGTTAGACCTCTTCTAAAAAAGACGACTCTTGACCCTGAGAATTTGAAAAACTATAAACCTGTGTCAAATCTTCCATTTCTTTCCAAGGTCCTAGAGAAAGTTGTTCTCAACCAGCTGTTAAACCACCTTCATTCCAATAACCTTGTCTATCCCCTTCAGTCTGCTTACCGTTCTGCACATAGCACCGAGACTGCTCTTCTCAAAATCTGCAACGACTTACTGACTACTCTTGACTCTAACAATGTATCACTTTTGACTCTCTTGGACCTATCTGCTGCCTTTGACACTATTGACCACTCTATCCTTCTCTCCCGTCTGCATCACTCTTTTGGGCTCCATGATACTGTCTTGAATTGGTTTCATTCTTACATCACCGATCGTCTGCAAGTAGTTTCTGTCAATGGTCTTTCTTCTAATGCTTCCTGTCTGACCTATGGAGTGCCACAGGGATCTGTTCTGGGCCCCCTACTTTTCATTCTCTACACCTATCCTGTCTCCTCTATTGTCCAAGAACACCTACTTCAGCATCATTCTTTCTCGGATGACAATCAGCTGTATGTCTCTGGGCCTCTCCCTGACCTTCCCCTCATGATCCAAAACACCCAATCTTGTGTAGCCGACCTGAAGGATTGGATGACTGAAAACAAACTGAAATTGAATGAAGAGAAATCCGAATTGATCTTGATCACCCCACCCAAACTCCAAAATCACCCCTCTCTTCCAACCTCCATCACACTTGTTGACTCGTCTATCACTCTCTCCTATTCTGCCCGTAACCTTGGTGTAACTCTTGACCAAACCCTGTCCTTCCATCTGCATGTTAGCAACGTTTGTCGGACTTGTTTTCTTGAACTCCGCCGAATTGCTTCTATCCGCCATCTCCTCTCAGAAGACACGACAAAGACTCTTGTCTGTGCACTTGTTCTATCTCGTCTTGATTACTGTAATGCTCTTTTGTCTGGTTCCCCCTCTCACCTCATTAACAAACTTCAGAAAGTTCAAAATCATGCTGCCCGTCTCATCTTCCGCTCTTCAAAATTTAACCATGTTACGCCATTGCTCTGTTCTCTTCACTGGCTCCCGGTTCAGCAAAGAATATCCTACAAGATTGCCTGTCTCTGCTTCAAATCTATTGAGTCTTCCTGTCCTGAGTATCTCGCCCATCTGTTACATCTCTACACGTTATCTCGAGCTTTGCGGTCCTCATCCGACACCCGTCTCTATAGTATCCCCATAGTCCGCACTAAAAGGTTTGGGCAGCGTTCTTTTTCCTATCAAGCTCCAACTATCTGGAATCAGCTACCTCGCTCACTCAGATACTCACCCTCTCTGTCCACATTCAAACGCTCCCTCAAAACTCATCTGTTTCCCAAATAACTGGTAATTTCTGCCCCCCTCCCCCCATGTAACGTAATGTTGGCTTTATAATGTCTTAGTGTCAATGTGTCATTGCATTTGCATGTCGTGCTGTGTGTGTGTGTGTGTGTGTGTGTGTGTGTGTGGTGTGTGTGTGTGTGTGTGTGTGTGTGTGTGTGTGTGTGCGTGTGCGTGTGTGTGTGTGTGTGTGTGCGTGTGTGTGTTTGTGGGCGTGTGTGTGCGTGCTTGTGATTTCGGTTATATGTTTTGCCATTGTTAACGCCTAGGGCATTAATTTGATTAGGCGTACTAAATGTTCATAATAATAATAATAATAATAATCTACCAGTTCTAAAACAATTTATCACATAGGGGATTAAAAAACATCTGAATACAAATTTCAACGTAATTAAAAACGCTGAAATATATATCAGATGGACCTAAATTACCTAAAACTGCTTCCGCATAATTCATTTTTCTAGAGCCAAAAATGCACTTGATACATGTACCCAATTATCAACCCTAAGAGAAACTGCGTAAGACTTTATCAAACACATACAAGTGAATGGACCAGCAAGACAGAAAATGATAGGAAGAAATGACAGAAAGCAAAGAAGGAGGAAAGAAACAAAGACAGTGACAGAAAAAAGGAAATTTCTGGCACAGAATTTCCAGAAGGTGGGGATACAGTTTTACTGAAAGAGCCCATGGCACAGGGGGAGTGTACCCAGTCCCTAGTCATCGTTTTTTATGATGATGATAGTGCCCATATTCTCTTGATTGTATTATGTAAGTAGACATTGATTAATTGATTGATTGAAATACTGGACACGTTTGCTTATTTTTTTGTTGGATCTTATGCTACCAGGTCTGTGCCCTTGCCAGGATCAGGATTTGTGATCCAAATGGGATCAAACTCCAGCTGATAAATCCTTGCGGACACTTCTTATGTTAGACGTTTTGCACAGTTGTGACCTTGACCTTCGACCGCCTTTAATGAAACTTTCAAAGAAGACTTTGTTTAGGAATACACATTTCCGCTTAAACCAGAAATATCTTCAAGTTGAGACTTTCACATTTAAAACCACCCTTATCCATACTTGTGACATCATGACTACTCATTAAAAGCGACTTTCAAAGTTTGTAAAATTCTGTTCGAAGACAGCTGAGACATCTTTGCCGATGTATTTTGTTCACTAATCACAGACAGACAGACATACAGACAAACAGACAGGTACACTACTCTGTATCTATAGTCAATATAGTCAGCCTTTCTTTAACTCATTAACGGAGACTGAAAAGTGCACCTCTCTCTCGCTGTGCGTGTGTGTGTGTGTGTGCGCGCGCGCGCAATGAGGAGGGGGGGGGGACTGAAATTTTTCTGCTGTGCGGCCATCTCCAAATTGTCTGATCGCTGCCAGCTGATGGTATGGAAAACAACTGATATGTGCGTGTATGTACTGTAGAAATGTCTATTGTCTGTCTGTCTGTTTGTCTGTCTGTCGGTCTTTATGTATGTATGTATGTATGTATGTATGTAGTATGTATGTATGTATGTATTGTGTATGTATGTATGTATGTGTATGTCTGTATGTCTGTATGTATTGTGTATGTATGTATGATATGTATGTATGTATGTATGTATCTGCGTGCGTGTCAGCATTCCTCCTTCTCTCGCGCCAAAGTTATTTCAGCTTTACTAACGAGGTTAATCTATGCATGTGCGCGTGGGATATCTTTAATCGTTGATAACGAAACTATCCACATTTTTACTTGGATATGATATTTTGACGTTTTCTATTTTCAGAAATTGCCTAAAGTCTAGGAGGCATAGAATGATGATATCCCCCCCCCCCCTTCTTGGTGCTCTGTGTAAATGACATGCTAACATGTTTTGCTTAAAATAATCTCTCTCTCTCTCTCTCTCATTTCATGCATCTGTCTCTCTTCATCAACTTTCTCTCAGTCCGTGTATCTGTCTCTAAGTTGAAATCTCATTTGTTCTCTGTCCATTCTCGTTAAAGCAAATCGATCATATGCAGACATCCACTAAATGACAGGCGCGTCCATGTATGAAAATCTCTCTCTCTCTCTCTCACACAGACACAGACACACACACACACACCTCACTCTCTCTTTCTCCTCTCTCACACACACACATACGTACATTTTTTTTAATCTCTGTCCGTCTTCCGACAACCTTAACTTACCAAATAGTTTCAGCTGCACACCCTTTTGAGCCCCTGAACTACGTTCACACGAGTCCTTTCAAAACATGGGTGAAGAAAACACTTCAGGATATGAGACAGGACCAGAAACAGAATTGCCAGCGCAGTAAGGTAGACAGGAGGTACCACCGGACACCACGCCTGACTTTGGTCCAAGCCTCTAACGATAATGACACGGAATACGGATTCTATTTCTTGGAACAATTTTTGAAGGAGGTCGGGAAACCATCTGCGCCGCTGGATTGACTAATAAGTGAGATCACAGAGGAGCTTCAATTTTCAACAACAACGAAGTTACTGCTACTCTTATTGTTGTTAAAAGCCCAGCCGACCGTGTAGAGTCACATCAGGGCTATAATCGTTTCTAAACATACATGATACTTGAACTGGAAAAAAAAGAAAGGAAAAGAAAATTAAGCACATATATCAATGCATTCGCGCACATAATCCAACAAGATGCCCCTGACGTTGACCAATCCGTCCAATTTATCACTCAGGGATTAAAAAAACATACCTGAATACAAATTTAAACAAAACTAAGGACACCAAAACATATACAAAAACGGGCTCAACTCATCCAAAACTGCTTACGCATATCTCACTTCCCTAGAGCCAAAAATGCACTTAATAAATGTACCCAACCATCAATCTTCAGAGAAAGCATGTAAGGTTTTATCAAACACATACAGGTAAATGGACCAGCAAGGCAGAAAATGACAGGAAGAAATGAGAGAAAGCAAAAGAACAAGGAAGAAACAAAGAGAGTGACAGAAAAAATTCTGGCAGAGCTTCCAGAAAGTGAGGATACTCTGAGGCAGGACAAGGTTACCCATCAACTGATCTATCACTACGACGGTAGGCAGGCTCAGCTGACAATCTCTTGGACTCAAGGTCTCGACTTTAGTCTCAACATGGATTAAACAAAATCCCTCATGTCTCTAAAGATTCCGAATGTAGTCTCTACAGGATTAAAAACAATGTCTCTCCACGTTCCTAGTCGTAACAAGCACCATAAAAAAGAACTGACCAGCTTGCTACCCATTTTATAAACTGTCGATCATGCTTATCGGCGTGAGCGTATATCTGTATATTCTGGAGTCATCTGTACATTCTGGAGCCATCTGTATATTCTGGAGCCATCTTTATATTCTAGAGGCATCTGTACATTCTGGAGCCATCTGTATACACTGGAGGCATCTGTATATTCCGGAGCCATCTGTACATTCTGGAGCCATCTGTACATTCTGAAGCCATCTGTACATTCTGGAGCCATCTGTACATTCCGGAGCCATCTGTATATTCTGGAGCCATCTGTATACACTGGAGCCATCTGAACATTCTGGAGCCATCTGTACATTCTGGAGCCATCTGTACATTCTGGAGCATCTGTATATTCTGGAGTCATCTGTACATTCTGGAGCAATCTGTATATACTGGAGCCATCCGTATATTCTGCAGCCATCTGAACATTCTGCAGCCATCTGTACATTCTGGAGCCATCTGTACATACTGGAGCCATCCGTATATTCTGGAGCCATCCGTATATTCTGGAGCCATCTGTATATACTGGAGCCATCTGTACATGCTGGAGCCATCTGTACATGCTGGAGCCATCTGTATATTCTGGAGCCATCTGTATATTCTGGAGCCGTCTGTTTATTTTGGAGCCATCTGTACATTGTGAAGCCATCTGTACATTGTGGAGCCATCTGTACATTCTGCAGCCATCTGTACATTCTGGAAGCATCTGTACATTCTGGAGCCATCTGTACATTCTGCAGCCATCTGTATATACTGGAGCCATCTGTACATTCTGGAGCCATCCGTATATTCTGGAGCCATCTGTATATTCTGGAGCCATCTGTATATACTGGAGTTATCTGTATATTCTGGAGCCATCTGTACATTCTGGAGCCATCTGTACGTTCTGGAGCCACATCTCGCGTTTTGGACTTCCCTTGTGCATGAGATTTCCCACAGAGTCAAGGTCATAGTTAGCACATTTGGATAGAATAGACATGGAACAGCTCGACTGCCATAAATCAAATCCTTTTTGAACAAAATGTAAACACTAAATTTAATTTCTGCAGGGGACTGGTGAAGAGAACGACGCTCCCTTGACCATCGATATAAAGAAATCGTATCTAAAGGATAGCTTGCCTTAAATGTCATAGATAGACAAACAGATAGACACATAGCCAGCTTGACAGACAGACAGACAGACAAACAGATAGATAGATAGACAGACAGACAGACAGATATAGATAGATAGATAGATAGATAGATAGATAGATAGATAGATAGATAGATAGATAGACAGACACACAGCATACATGTATGTATGCATACATACATACATTACATACATACATACATACATACATACATACATACATTACATTACATACATACATACATACATACATACATACATACATACATACATACATACATACATACATACATAGTTTTGAGGAGGGCGGACGTACCTCCTAAAAATTTACATCGATTTGTTGACTTTTCTGTGCACATGCCGTTTCGTGTCTACATGTAATTTATAGAAATATACATACACGCATACATGCATGCATACATGCATACATACACAAACATAAATACATACAATATGATACAAACATACACACATACATGCATATATACATATACATGCATACATACAATACATACATTAATACATACATACACATGCATGTATACATGCATGCATACATACACACACATACATGCATACACACATAAATACATACACACACACATACATACATTCATACATACACATATATGCATACATACATCCATACATACAAATACATGCATACATACATACATACACACATAAATACATACACATACATACACACACACACATACATATACACATACATACACACACACACACATACATACACACACACATACATACATATATACATACATACACGCATATATACATGTACATACAAAATAATACGTTAATTAACGTTGAAAAGGTCGGCAAGACCACCCTCTAAACAGTCCACCTACGTACTCAAATAACTAATGGTAAGTCTTCAGTCCTCATCCTAAAATAGAATGTGTTGGCTGGAACCGGCGAGTGTATTAAGGAAAAGTTGGCGAAGGCTCGCCAAAATCAGAAATCCCAGCAAATGAGAACAGACTTTCTCAATAGGAAGATTACATCTCGTTTCTAATGAAGACTGTGAAGATACTGAACACCACCCACCAGGGGGCAAATCCATTTCTCTCTCAATTAAAATATCACAAAGGGAGGGGGCAAGAGAAAGAGAGAAAGAGAGGAGAGAGAGAGAGAGACAGAGAGAGAGAGAGAGAGAGAGAGAGAGAGAGAGAGAGAGAGAGAGAGAGAGAGAGAGAGAGAGAGAGTATTGGAGAAAAGAGTGTTAAGAAATTAAACGACAAAATGAGATGGAGATACAGAGACTGAGAAAGAAAGACTGGGATACATTAAAATGCGAAGTGTGTGTGTGTGTGTGTGTGTGTGTGTGTGTGTGTGTGTGTGTGTGTGTGTGTGTGTGTGTGTGCGCACGCGCACGTGTGAGTGTGTGTGCGCACGCGCACGTGTGTGTGTGTGTGCGCACGCGCACGTGTGTGTGTGTGTGTGTGTGCGCACGCGCACGTGTGTGTGTGTGTGGCACGCGCACGTGTGTGTGTGTGCACGCGCACGTGTGTGTGAGAAAAAAGAGAGGGGAGAGAGAGAGAGAGAGGAGAAAGAGAGATAGAGAGATAGCCAGACAGACAGACAGATAGATACAGACGGACAGACAGACAGAGACAGCGAGAGACAGAGACAGAGCAGTCATTGTCACAACATTAATCACTGAGGCGCTAATTCAGTCAGCGTGAATAGCCATAACACCATAAGAACAGTCGGTATCGATTTACATGACGGAGTTGTATACACAGGCAAATAATAACTATTTGAATAGAAAACCTAGCGTTCTCTCCACTATCTTTGTGTTTTTTCAACAACATAGCGTCAGTTGATTGCAAACATTTTCACTGAGATGAAATGGCTGACTGTAAAGTATGAATGGCACACAAAATCTGAACTACAGAACTATTCGTTTGGTTTACATAGCTTTCAATGTATTTGTGGAAGGATACAAAATGAACTGATATTCATGAACACAATGTGGTGTGTAAAAACAGCCCACTTGTCATCATGTGCTTATTTGAGTATGAGAATGACAATTGTGTAGCGCTGTGCTAAATTGTTGGATATCAGTTGCTAGCTCAACACGCTGGTGAAACAAAACGAAAGCAGATCGCAGGAGACAAACTTAACGAAGAGCAAGCAGAAACACTTTTCTTTAGACCAGTCTTAACCCTTCGATCCCGAACCCTGCCCACCAGCATTCTGCATCGTCAGTCAGGCTACCAAGCTGGTGGAAGCTGGAGGATAGGGTGAGGGAATCAAAGGGTTAACATTTTTGCAGTTGGTGATTAGGGTGCAGGAGTCAAAGAGTTAAAGGAATTTGAGTCAAAGGGTTAAAGCAATTTAAGACATGGCCCACTAAATGTAAGAAATGCTAACAGGTACAGTCGTTACCAACACCCTTTGTGTTCTTCTGTGAAATCAAAACGTGCTTTTGTCAATTCATGCGTTCTGTCTGACCACAAAAAGCATGCCCTAAGACTGACTCAAATTTAATTATAGTAAATACGTCCCATCTAACCACAAAGAGTATGCCCTAAGACTGACTCAAATTATAGTAAATACGTCCCATCTGACCACAAAAAGCATGCCCTAAGACTGACTGAATTACAGTAAATACGTCCCATCTGACCACAAAGAGCATGCCCTAAGACTGACTGAATTACAGTAAATACGTCCTGTCTAATCACAAAAAGCATGCCCTAAGATTGACTGAATTACAGTAAATACGTCCCATCTGACCACAAAAAGCATGCCCTAAGACTGACTGAATTACAGTAAATACGTCCCATCTGACCACAAAGAGCATGCCCTAAGACTGACTGAATTACAGTAAATACGTCCATCTGACCACAAAGAAGCATGCCCTAAGATGACTGAATTACAGTAAATACGTCCCATCTGACCACAAATGCCCTAAGACTGACTGAATTACAGTAAATACGTCCCATCTGACCACAAAAAGCATGCCCTAAGACTGACTGAATTACAGTAAATACGTCCTGTCTGACCACAAAAAGCATGCCCTAAGAGTAAGACTGACTGAATTACAGTAAATACGTCCTGTCTGATCACAAAGAGCATGCCCTAAGATTGACCAAATCATAGTGACATTAGACATTAACCCTTTGACTCCTCTTGCACCCTGTCCACCAACTGCAAAAACTTAACCCTTTGACTCCCTCACCTATCCACCAGCTTCCTGCAGGAAGCTGGAGGATAGGGTGAGGAGGTCAAAGGGTTAAGGTTTTGCTTTGCTAGCATGATCGGCCAAAAATGCAGGACTCTGGTAGAAAGGGTGCAAGATTCAAAGCGTTAAAGTGAGACGAACCAATTGGAGTCACCTCTGTGAAGCTCCAAGGAAGAGCTGCGGAGATCAGCAGTAAAGTAGATCTTTGATAACATGAACTACCGGTCCAAGGTAGAGGGCAAAGATCTGGACCCCAGTGAACACCGTCTTTCAATCTACAGAAGCATTCTGTACGTTAATATTATTTCAATTTTACTTATATTCCTCTAGAAACACTGAAGCAATTTTGTCATTTCAAATGCTTCTGTGAGACTGAATCATGAAACATGTTGTACACCTGAGCCCAAGCCTTTATCTGTTTGTGCTGCTGTAATATATTTACATGGCAATGTCCATGCTGCATTGATGTAGTGGTGTATGTATGTAACTGAATTTATGCTGCATTAATGCACTAACATGGCAATCCTTGCACTGTTTGTAAAATGCAGCGAGCATTCTCTGATATGGACTGTTTGCGCTATATAAATTGAGTTCTTCTTCTTCTTCTTCTCCGCCTCCTCCTCATTATTATCATTATTACTATTACTAGTAGTAGAAGCAGTGGTAGTGTCATTATTATCATTATTATTATTCATCATCATCCACCACCACCATCATCATCAATCATCATCAGCACCATCATCATTATAATTGTTGTTGCCGTTATTATTATTATCACGATTATTATCATCATTATTATTATCATCATTATTAACATAATCATTACTACCCTCAAAACTGCACTGGCGAGGAGAGCAGGTTTCGTGATGCTGGTGCATTTGTCCAACTCCGTTTACTCAGTGGGTCGTGTACACACTCTCAACACAAGATCCACAATGATTCTGGACACACATAGATACGCACAAGCAACAACACGGATGGACGGTCAGACAATCACTGACACACCGAGACATATAGTATCGCTGAGACTTGAAAAACATAAACTGAAAGTGGGAGGTTATCAGAAAGGGAACGAGATAAGAGGGAGAACATAGGAGAGAGAGAGAGAGAGAGAGAGAGAGAGAGAGAGAGAGAGAGAGAGAGACAGAACAGACAGGCACAGACAGGGAGTACATAGGACAGAGGGACAGAGAGAGAGAGAAAGAGAGACAGACAGAGAGCGAGTACATTGAAAAGAGAGAGAGAGAGAGAAAGAGAGAGAGAGAGATGAAAGACGTATTTACAACACACACACAACCACACACACACACACACACACACACCAACACAACTACACACAATACATGCGGTGTGCACTGCACTGCCTGCACAGAGATTCTTATCTCTCTCTCTTTCCATGGTGCAGTCCATCTTCACTCACCAAGAAGTTTCAGTTGCACATCCCTTTGAACCCCTGAACTACGCTGGCACGGGTCCTTTCAAGCGGTACTTTCATGCCTGCTTTGGAGGAAACAGAGTCGACGAGGTGAGAAAGGTTAAAAGAACAAAAACCACAGACACCGCAGGGCAGACTGCGGTGACCAAATGCCAAAGCTGAACTTTGCCCCAAAATTCACGATGATGCTACGGAATCTGACTTCTGTAATTTCCTGAATGATTTTTCGAAGTAGAAGGTCATCTACAAAGCTGCTGTTTACGAAGGAGGCGGATGACTGGGTGACTCTACTCCTCACCCCCACCCCGCCAGTTTTGAAGCGAAACTATGCCAGCCTACACTACAACTTGATCTTGAACAGTACAGGAGCACTGACTACAAATTCGTTTCTCTCACTGAAGAAGCTAAGATCCAAAACAAGTGTGACTGCCCGCGCCGAAGCAAACAGGAACCAGAAGAACAAGAAAACCAATGTAAGCGCGTATCCAACAAAACAAAACAAAACAAGCGCAAATTTTCGGCCAACCAGCCTTTGTCAAGCGCGAACGCACGGTCACAAACAGATCACAAACACCAAACAATGGACAATAAAAACAGGACTAAAAACTTCCCTGCCGCCTCGTCCTCTTCTTACCCACTGGACGAGGCGGCAGGGAAGTTTTTAGTCCTGTTTGGTCCCCTTCTTACCCACTGGACGAGGCGGCAGGGAAGTTTTTAGTCCTGTTTGGTCCCCTTCTTACCCACTGGACGAGGCGGCAGGGAAGTTTTTAGTCCTGTTTGGTCCCCTTCTTACCCACTGGACGAGGCGGCAGGGAAGTTTTTAGTCCTGTTTTTATTATACATTGTTTGGTGTTTGTGATCTGTTTGTGACCGTGCGTTCGCGCTTAACAAAGGCTGGTTGGCCGAAAATTTGCGCTTGTTTTGTTTGTTTTGTTTGTTGGATACGCGCTTACATTGGTTTTCTTATTCTTCTGGTTCCTGAAGAAGCTAAATAAAACAAAAATGGGGGACCCCCCCAAAAAATAACAACAACAAAAAAGAAGAACTAAGGGATGGAAGCGTGGGGAGCTTGGTTCAGAAAGAGCAATAGAGGAGCAGTGGGGAAAAGAGAGATAAAGGAACTGAAAGACAAAAACACTGATAACAAAAGTA
This sequence comes from Monoplex corrugatus, assembly GCA_030674185.1. Classification (NCBI taxonomy): domain Eukaryota; kingdom Metazoa; phylum Mollusca; class Gastropoda; order Littorinimorpha; family Ranellidae; genus Monoplex; species Monoplex corrugatus. The sequence continues at coordinate 84,378,244 of CM060313.1, forward strand.
GTAGTAGTAGAAGTAGTCGTAGTAGGAGTAACGGTGGTAGAGGTAATAATAATGATAATAATAATAACAACAACAATAATAATAATATAATAATAATGATGATGATAATACAACAATAATAACAATAATAATAAAACAACAACCAAAAACAATAATAATAATTTGTTTTGTATCGTGCAAACATACTCGTACGTACACACACACACACACACACACACACACACACACACACACACCCCCCTCCTTCTCCAGGGTCTAGTCCCTTTCACTTACTAAGGAGTTTCACTCGCTTATCCTTTGATCCTCTAAACTACGCGACTCCTTTCAAACAGGCCAGACAGGGGGCGAGGGGAAAGGAGTTAAAGAGGTGAAGACGGGTCAGAAACTAAATTTCCAACACAGCAAGACTGACAGGAGAGATCAAACACCAAGCCTGACCTTTATCCAAAAAATTCTTAACGACGATGAGACGGAATATGGATTCTATTCCCTGAAAATCTGTCGAAATAGATCGATGACAGCCTCAGTTGTGCTGGCAGACGACTATGGAGCTCTGTTTTTCCAAACGCTTTGAAATTAGACTGGCTAACTACAGAACCTAATCTGTCAGAGTGCCAGTGTGTCTAGTTAACAAAACCCCCTGAACCCAGTCTTAAGAGGAATACGGAAGGCATAGATGTATGCCTCTCAAGATCAGTCTTAACCGTGATACACAGAGTCCGTACAATATCTGTCTCAACAGGCACCATTAAAACTACCCATCTCAATAAGTAGTAATCATGTTTGGTGTTGTCAGCTTGGTGTCTGTTTACTTTAGTCTCATTCTTCTGACCTAGTATCTGAATACCTTTGTCTCACGGTTTTCTGTTTTAGTATCTGAATACCTTTGTCTTACAGTCTTCTGTTTTAGTATCTGAATACCTTTGTCTCACAGTCTTCTGTTTTAGTATCTGAATACCTTTGTCTTACAGTCTTCTGTTATAGTATCTGAATGCCTTTGTCTTACAGTCTTCTGTTTTAGTATCTGAATGCCTTTGTCTTACAGTCTTCTGTTATAGTATCTGAATACCTTCGTCTTACAGTCGTCTGTTTTAGTATCTGAATACCTTTGTCTTACAGTCTTCTGTTTTAGTATCTGAATACCTTTGTCTCACAGTCTTCTGTTTAGTACTGAATGCCTATGTCTTACAGTCTTCTGTTATAGTATCTGAATACCTTTGTCTCACAGTCTTCTGTTATAGTATCTGAATACCTTTGTCTCACAGTCTTCTGTTATAGTATCTGAATACCTTTGTCTTACAGTCTTCTGTTTTAGTATCTGAAATACCTTTGTCTTACAGTCTTCTGTTATAGTATCTGAATGCCTTTGTCTTACAGTCTTCTGTTTTAGTATCTGAATGCCTTTGTCTTACAGTCTTCTGTTTTAGTATCTAAATGCCTTTGTCTTACAGTCTTCTGTTATAGTATCTGAATGCCTTTGTCTTACAGTCTTCTGTTATAGTATCTGAATGCCTTTGTCTTACAGTCTTCTGTTTAGTATCTGAATACCTTTGTCTTACAGTCTTCTGTTTTAGTATCTGAATACCTTTGTCTTACAGTCTTCTGTTTTAGTATCTGAATACCTTTGTCTTACAGTCTTCTGTTTTAGTATCTGAATACCTTTGTCTTACAGTCTTCTGTTATAGTATCTGAATGCCTTTGTCTTACAGTCTTCTGTTATAGTATCTGATTGCCTTTGTCTTACAGTCTTCTGTTTAGTATCTGAATACCTTTGTCTTACAGTCTTCTGTTTTAGTATCTGAATACCTTTGTCTTACAGTCTTCTGTTTTAGTATCTGAATACCTTTGTCTTACAGTCTTCTGTTTTAGTATCTAAATACCTTTGTCTTACAGTCTTCTGTTTTAGTATCTGAATACCTTTGTCTTACAGTCTTCTGTTTTAGTATCTAAATACCTTTGTCTTACAGTCTTCTGTTTATAGTATCTGAATATCTTTGTCTTACAGTCTTCTGTTATAGTATCTGAATACCTTTGTCTTACAGTCTTCTGTTATAGTATCTGAATACCTTTGTCTTACAGTCTTCTGTTATAGTATCTGAATACCTTTGTCTTACAATCTTCTGTTATAGTATCTGAATACCTTTGTCTCAGTCTTCTGTTTTAGTATCTGAATGCCTATGTCTCCTTTTAGTATCTGAATACCTTTGTCTTACAGTCTTCTGTTTTAGTATCTAAATACCTTTGTCTCAGCTTGGCTAAAAACGAAGTGCAAAGAAAAAGAAGACCGACACAAAACAAATTCTCAGGGTATGTCTCACAGTCTTTTGTTTTAGTATCTATTATAGTATCCAGTAATTAGCTGTATACTAACTCACCTGTCAATCTCCAACTATCTAAAAGTTAACATGCCCATCTACTTAACTTAAACTATCTAAAGACTTCTCTAAAAGTCTCATCCTCAGCCTAAAATCAGAATGGCTAGAACAAGCAAGTAACTTACAGACACTCATGGTAAAGACTCGCCAGAATCAGAAACCCCAACAAATAATATCAGACTTTTCTCAATACGGAGAAAACACCTCATTTCTAATGAACACTTTGAAGAATACTGTCTCCCAGAGGGCAAACCCATTTCTCTCTCAATTCAAGTATTACAATAGAAAGACGTGGTGGTACTGGGGTACGGAGGAGGCTAGGAGGAAAGGGTGGACAGCGAGGAGCAGAAGGGAAGAATGGCGAGAATGAAAGAACAAATCAGATGAAGGTATAACAGACAGACGCAGTTTGGATGAGAGAGAGAGAGAGAGAGAGAGAGAGAGAGACATTGTGAGAGACAAAGAGAGAGAGGAGGGACACACAGAGATAGAGAGGAAGAGAGAGGAGTGAGTGAGAGACACAGAGAGAAAGAGAGAGAATAATAGACAGACAGGAAGAGAGAGAGAGAGAGAGAGAGAGAGAGAGAGAGAGAGAGAGAGAGAGAACGAGAGAGAGAGAATTCACAATCAAGGAACTGATTTATTCAGCATGAAAAGGCACAGCAAAACAGCACCCATCTGTATTGATTTACAAAAACGTACTGAATAAACCTTTCATCGCTGGAATGGAATATCACATTTCCATTCATCACACTTGTTTTGTGACAACAGGGCTTCACACCAACAAACATATCCAATCAGAGTGGCCATTATCTTGACTGGCGACAACAAACCATACTCTCCCGCCTGAGGACCGGACAATGCCACCTACTCCATAAGAAGGGCAAATGGGGATGTCCTACACAGACGGGTGTCCAGACAGGACCACATTCTCCAGAGCTTATTCTATATTTTTGCCCTCTCTTAGAAATAGGAGAATTGAGCAGTGGCCAAGTGGACCATCTCTGGAAGATCAGCTCAGGGGTAAACACCCAAGATCTGATGAAAACTATATCTTTCCAGACCAAAGGACTGATTGTTTCAGTTAAACCAAACCAAACCAAACCAAACCAAACTAAACCAAGCCAAACCAAACCAAGCCAAACCAAACCAAACCAAACCAATCAACCAAAAAAAAAAACCAAAACTTATTCGAAGGTCGAAGGCAGACCCCTCCAACAGCAGCCACCTCCAGAAACAATTATGAGACGCAACAGCAGACGAGTTTTTTCACAAAATGAAATACTGTTGGACTTAATCTCTAATTTTTCTATGTCACGAAAGAGCTGTTCAACTAGCTGCCTAACTGCTGCCGACTGTTTTGCTAGACTGTCTAATAAACCAATCTAACATTACAGTGACCTCAATAAAATTCTAACACTGGAAGAATAATACTTTTACACTGTTCAAATGATCTATTTCTTGATAGCAAACAGGAATGAGATACAACCACAGAGTAAACACACGTGCAAGATGTAAAACTGGCCAATGCCAAAAATAAACCAGACTTGACAAGCAGTTCAGAAACAAGACAAAGGAATATCGCCTTAAATTTGCCAGTACTTCTGCATGATTCATACAACTTAATCTGGATGTCTGCTCTGCAATGGACAAATGCCAACCCTGGCAGTAAAACTGTTAAAAACTGGAATGAAGTAGCAGACAAGGAAGAGCTTGGTTACGTTGGTGTCTTACAAATAATTCGACCGGACATACTCACAATGCAGATACAGTCACATTATTGGCATAGATGTCAACAATGATACGCAGACACACATTCACATAGATACACAGCAGACAGACATAGGGTTTTACATGAATCAATTGAAGAAGACGTGGAAAGCAGACTATCAGTGTGAGAGAGGGAAAGAGGGAGAGAGAGAGGAGAGAGAGAGAGAGAGAGAGAGAGAGAGAGAGAGAGAGAGAGGAGAGAGAGAGAGAGAGAGACAGACAGACAGGCAGAGAAGAGAGAGAGAGAGACAGAAGACAGGCAGAGAGAGAGAGAGAGAGAGAGACAGACAAGACAGATGCACACACACACACACACACACACACAGAGACCCAAACACCCTAACAGACAATGCAACACATGTCTCCATTTCCATAATTATCTTCTTCCGTGACCCAAGTTCAGAGATGATCAGACGAAGAAATAATCCATCACGACGGCACATCCCAATGTCCAATACAGAAATGGTCATTCCAGAAGCTGTTCCTAGGGGACCAGCAGATATTCTCCAACTTGCAACACAATGCTCATCGATGTCAGTTAATACTGATGATGAATAGGGACTGTTATTGACACAAAGAAAGAAGAAAGAAAGAAAGAGAGAGAGGAGAGAGAGAGAGAGAGGTGAGACAGAGCGAGCCAGCAAGAGAGAGCGGCAGTGAGAGAGAGAGCGAGAGGAGAGAGAAGGAGAGAGAGAGAGGAGAGAGAAGAGAGAGAGAATTCCAACGACAATGATTTTTTTCTAACGGTTTAAGTTCTTGGCTAAAGGACAGTTCTCAACCCTTACGTTGCTAATTTATTTATCTGCTAGTACTGCAAATCATGAGAGAGAGAGAGAGAGAGAGAGAGAGAGAGAGAGAGAAAGAGAGAGAAGAGAGAGAGAGAGAGAGAGAGAGAGAGAGAGAGAGAGAGAGAGAGAGAGAGAGAGAGAAAGAAACATACTTGTATACGGAGAAAGTCAAATGTGCATATATGGACAGACTTTGAAACAGAAAAATATACTGCTTCTTAACAACAACATTTTTCCATGAGTTCAGACAGTCATATTGATGGTAAGAAAAAAAATCAGCCATGTTACTAAATATGCCAATACCAAATAATAGCATCTCTATGTCTGCTAGTATTTTAGTGACTCTCCACCACAATAGCCTTAAAGTCAGACAGCAGCGTTTGCAACAGCAAGGGATTCAAAGGGACCTGAGAGTGTTCACGGTCGAGCCTGAGATTTTACCTGAGACTGAGTGTGTAAACTTTCATATACTGGTTTCTTCGACACTTTGACTTCTGCATCTTGTCCTTCAGCATCATGCATTCCCAACCATGCTAGCAAAGCAAAAACTTAACGTTTTGATAACTTCAGGGAATCAAAAGGTTAAGTTTTTGCAGTTGGTAGATAGGGTGCGGGAGTCAAATTTAAAAAAAAGTAAATATCTAAACAAGTTTAACATTAAAATTAATGTTAACCTTTTAAATATTTACAAATCTTCATGAGAATTTAAAATACTAGTTTTTGTGTGTGAAAATTTCAACAGATGAAAATCGCCCCGATTCCGACTTGGGACTCGTACCAAGGAGGATGGTCACATTTGTCAAGTCTAGCCATGAATACCAGTGTCCCACCAACCACCAGCATAATGCAGTCTGACGCAAGTGATGCCAGTGAAAACCATCGACCACTAACAGAGTAAACGCGGATAATGCTTGCCTCAGGCGAGGTGATAAAAGACAGAGTCAAAAGACGGCAGAATATTCATGATCTGCTTTCTATCAAACTCAGCACGAGTTATCTCTAGGTCAAGTTTAGAGCAGGTCTCTCTCTCTCTCTCTCTCAGATAAGAGATTAACACAACAGAACACAACACAACACAACACGCCACGACAACACAACACAACACGCCATGATACAATAAGACATATTACGGCATAGCACAGCACAGCATATGATAATAAATGCAACACAATACACCAAACTATACCATAACACATCACAGCACAACACAATAATACACAACACAACACAATGCAACGAAACAATACAACACAACATAACGCAGTGACATTATAAACTATGCATTTACACATTTATTACAAGTGTGTTCCTGAAATGTAAGTGTTGTGTTTCACACGATTCGTATTTTTATCAATGTACATTTCCCATAGTATCTCAATATTACAGTATGACATGAGAATCTTGTTCAAGCGCTATTCTTCTCTCCTCTTCCTCCTGAGAAGAAACACTGGGTTGTCGCACTAAAAAACTGTTCAACAAATTCTTCTAGCTCTGTTGGTTGTGCGCCAAGGCTTAGGTCTCTAGCTCTGCCAATGGTTTATCTGTTATTCTGCAATGCTGTCCGTCCATCTTTTCTTTTTCTGTCTTCTCTGTCCTGCTCTCTCAACAGTTCCGTGGTGAAGTGATTTAGCAAGGTTGCTGGATTTTATCACATGGACGTACCAACGTAGTTTTCTTTTCCTAGCTGATGCCAACAAATTTTCATATGGTTCAGTATACTGGTCGATGGTTTGGTGCAATTGTTCGCTGATGATATCATCATTGTTACTACCTGTTTAATCAAATGTCGCTGAAATCTGTAAATACTGTCAGCAGAACTGTGGAACCTTATTACAAACAACACATGATGCTTTTCAGATTTACTTTGTTAAACAAAGCATTATACAGCAAAAAGCGATTTCAGAAAATTATGTCCTATACCTCACAGGCCATGTTTGGCTACAAGATATGTGAAGGCACATAATGAAAGGGCTTTACCAACTTTCTAACGAATACAAAACAGGATAACAAGACGTATGGACACTAAAACAATCCTTTCTTTAGTAAATTATATGGATGACAAAAAGTATGAATCTGACCTCGTCTTAAAAAATGACAAAATATCAACATTGCTGATCTCTTCTGTTTATTACTTTGCTAATCAGACGAAACGTGAAATTCATGCATATTGAATTAATTCCCACATAACAAGACTGAAGTCTCTTTCAGACAAACGGATTGCCCGTATACGTGACAGTTACTTTTGATTATGCTAGTTACAAATCAAAACCAGCACAGAGTGGTAACTGAATCAGGATAATGCAGATTTCTTTTTTGCGATTTAAACGACAACGGTACCAACAGCACATAAGACATGATAATGAAAAAAAGAAAGCAGTATTACACCCTGATTTACAAAAAACATCTAGATCAGCTTAAAAATAAACATACTTCAAAATCATTATGTTTTTACATCAGTTTGCTAAACGTCTAATTCTGTCTAAGACAGGGAAGCGACACTTGGAAACTTAAATACTATTATTACGACAAGTTTCATTTCACACCCATATCAATGAAAACGTTGACAGCAACAACAACGTCTGCAGCCTGCAGACAAGAATCATCAGTTACAATTTCAACAGAAACAACTGCTATCCAAATTGACCTTGTAATTCTAAATTCAAAGACAGGGTTTCACGTCTCAGATAAAAGTGAAATAACTTCCACAAAAGTATACTGCCTACGATAAGGTACACTAACAGCCTACTGTTTATAATTAAGTACAATAATAGCCGTCTAGTGTATGGATAAAGTACAAAAAACAACCACAACAGCCTACTCTAAATGATACAGTGTAATGAAAGCCATAATGACTTACTGTCTATGATAAAGTACAAAAACAGCAACGACTGCCTTCTATGATAAAGTGCAAAAACAGCAACGACTGCCTTCTATGATAAAGTGCAAAAACAGCCAAAATAGCCTTTTGTCTATACTAAAGTGCAAAAACAGTTAAAATAGCCTTCTGTCTATAATAAAGTTCAAAAACAGCTAAAATAGCCTTCTGTCTATAATAAAGTTCAAAAACAGCTAAAATAGCCTTCTGTCTATAATAAAGTGCAAAAACAGCCACAACAGCGCATACTCTGATTAAATGTGAAAACAACAATAACCCAGATAAAGAGTGAAAGTCACGCGTGTTGATAACAGTAAGACTTCGTCGCCTACCTAGACAGACATGATTGTGGGACAGCAAAACTGTCAATCTTTATCCAGGGAAGGAGGAGGCGAAAATGGACCAACACAGAAAAAATGTGAAACTCTCAGCCGTGGACTATTTTCGCCTCTGGGAACGCTGTGAACTCTTATTCATATCTTTACTTTGGTGACGATTTTTGTTTTTGTTTTGGTCAGTTTCTCACAGTCTACATGAAAAAAAGGATGTGTGGAGCGGGGAAAAGAGAGAGAGAGAGAGAGAGAGAGAGAGAGAGAGAGAGAGAGAGAGAGAGAGAGAGAGAGAGAGAGAGAGAAAACATGGAGCCAAACAAGCAATGCATCACTGTTTAAGGCAAAGGCTTCCAAACTGGAATTGCACTGAGCACATATCCGATTGAAAGAAAAAATTCAAAGTTCATTACCAGAAAAACCCACCAAATGAAAAAAAACAACAACAGAAAACTGAATGTAATATCAGATAACCCTACTTTCAGTGTCTTGCTCAACGTCCGAATGACATCAAACGAATAGGCAAATGAGAGGACTGACACTATGGCAGTCAATTTTGTTTACGGGTGATTTTTTTTTTTATATCCATTTCATGTATATGGGAGTGCAGTATTTCTGTTTGGACTTATGGCGGACCCATTTATCTTAGACAAGTTAGAAGGGATAGCAACTCTGTTTATCTGTCGGTCCTTCTCTGTGCTTGGTTTTAATGTCATTTGTTTATTGTCCATACAGTCAGTGCCTATGTTGTATCGTTATGGCCAGTGGATATGCATATATATACAAGCTAAAAGACATCCATATATGAAAATCACCACACACACACACACACACACACACACACACACACACACACACACACACACACACACACACACACACACGCGCAGCACACACACACACACACACACATCATCCCTCCCCGCAGGCGAGCACAGACACAAATTCTTATCTCTTCTCAGTCAGTGGTCTAGTCACACTCACTGAACAAAGAGTTTCAGTTGCATTCCCCTTTGGTCCCCTGAACTACGCCCATATGGGTCCTTTGAAACGAAACTGACAACTAGAAAGAAAAAAAAGTACTGAAAGGGCGAAGGAGGGGACAGACTAAAATGCCAGTACCACAGGGGAGACAGGAGAGACCAAACACCAAAGCGTGACATTTTACCCAAGCGTCTAACGATGATGAGGCGGGGTATGGATTTTATTTCCCCAAAAGTCTTTGAAGTAGGTGAGGACAGCTTCCATGCTGTTGGTCTTCCTGAACACAGGATGACTGAAAAGCCCTACTTTTTGATGGCTGTGAAGTGTGACGACTAGATTATCTAAAATTTGATCTACTGCTGCATGGGTGGGCTCAGCTGATAAGAGCCAAGGACCGAAGATCTGGAGTTCAGTCTCAACAGGAATGCAAACAGTCTCAGTGTTCTCTGGTCTCAACAAGCAACATCAAGGCCATCCCGCTACCCATTTTATTAATCAAAGCTGGCCCATCTTTTTGATCTCTTTTTTATGTTTACAGGATCATCGCACTTAGGAAGAATTCCACTGTGCACACTTTTTTTTCCTTTTTGCTCCCATTTTCTACGCGACTTTAATGGCCACAGAGGCTGGCATAGTTTTTACAATGTGATCATTATGATAACAATGATGGTGATAATCATGATGCTACGGAATTCCATCTAGGACTGAGACTGCATGACAGGGCTGTACTCTACGCTTACTATCATAATATATTCTGGCGTCAACCAGGCCCGAAAGATACAGAAAACTGTGGCGCATGCATGAAGTGGATAGACTCGACTGTGATCCCAGTCTTTCCAAAGGGCCCGTAGCACGCTCAACTCAAAATGGAAACCAGCTGGAACCGAAAAATCCCACAATGATTTCTGAAGGAACAGATATTGATTCGAACCCACAACCTTCCAGTCGACAATCCGTTGCGCTAACCACTACACCACGGCGACTGGTCTCACTACCCATCTTATTAAGTACCAGGCATGCTGGTGGTGTCAGGTTATGTCTGCAGTGCACATTTAATGCCGTCTTCCATCAAGTTCAATCCTGATTCCCGCGAGTGGTTTTGCACACTTTCAAGATCCCCGCTGGCAAAATTGGATGGACCTAAACAGAACTGTCTGAAGGCAATGAATTCTTCTTGGGCCCAATCCGTAATACCAGAAAGTCTCACTGGCAAGCAGATGACATCCACTTTGCTCAAGAGCATACAGAGTGTACGTGTATCAAAGAATAAATTTTTGGCTTCAAGAGATGCATTTACATGTCTCTGTTAATGTACAAATCTTCCACCTAGAGTCGTAGCTGTCTACAAAGGCTATTCCCAGATAAACGAATGCCTACTCACTTACCTAACTACCCTAAACGAATAAGCGACTACCAAAAAGAATGAGCCTTTATTTTTCAATCTAAAAACGGAAGGGCTGGATTTAGCCTGTAGGACTAAAATAGGGAATAGATAGTACAGTCACATCGAAACCAGGAAATTCTGGCAATTAAGTGCAGATCTTCTCAATGAGGAGATTCCACCTGGTTTCTGGTGGGAGACGGTAGGGTACCCCACTTAAGATTCCTTTCAGAGAGCAAATTCGTTTTCTCTCAATTAAGATATCACAGAGAAAAGTCTGGGAAAGGAGATACAGAGAAAGAAAAGAGGACTTGAAGGGAAGGGAAAGAGAGAAACGCAGGAGCTAACACACACACACATACACACACACACACACCTCTCTCTCTCTCTCTCCCTCCCTCCATCTCCCTCTTTCTCTCCATCCTTGTATCTCTTAATGCTCTAGTTTTAAGTTACCTTCACACTTACCACAGGCTTTCAAACGCATACTGTTTTGATCCCCCAAACACGAGTCCTTTCAAACAGTCCAAACAGGTCGCGAGGCAAAAAGTAGCTGATGGAGTGAGGGAAGGTTACACACTCAAATACCAACGCCTCAGGGTACACAGGAGAGACCAAACACCAAGCCTGACCTTTACCCAAAGACCCTCACAAGAATGAAGCAGAATACGGATTCTACTTCAGTTTTTGAAGTAGGTCAAGGACAGCCTCAACAGGTGGACGGTTACCAAGCAGATGGATGAGTGAGAAGTTCTGCTTTTCAAATGGCTTTGTGGTGGTGAGACCAGGTTAGCGTACGATTATATCTACTGTGAGCTTAGTTACAAAACAACAACAAAAACAACAAAAAACAAAACAAACAAAAAACATGGAATTTAGAATCTTTACCTTGTCTAAAGACAGGTATAAACAGAATCTCTTTATGCTTCTGGAGATCTCAAATTTATTCTCGAAAAAGATAGAAAAAGTCTGCTAAAATATCCCCGATCTCAAAAATCACCAGTAAAGCGGGTCAGCTTGCTACCATCAGGATCAATGGCAATTATACTGATGTTGTCAGGCTGTCTGTGTGCTTTAGTCCTTTCATCTTCCGTCAGTTTCAAGCCTTTTTCATCCATACAGTTTTGTACAGGCTCAAGATAGGTTCAAGTTTACTCTGCTTATAGCACAGCCGACTACAACGGTCATATCAGGACTAACATCAGGTCAAAAACAACAATAACAAACCAAACCCATGATTATCCTTTAAAGTCTAAATCTTCCACAGACATACAAGATGAAATCTGCTTATCTCTCGTAAAATCTTGATTATTGCTATTGTTTTTCCGTCTAAAAGCCAGTCGACTACGTACAGTCATATCAGGGCTATAACCGTTTCAAAACATACACAATACTTCAACAGGGGAAAAGGGAAAAAAGGAAACGAAAATTAAATACACACATCAATGCATTCGCGCACATAATCTAAGGAGATGCCCCTAGCATTGACTACTCTGTCCAATTTAACGCACAGGGGATTTAAAAAAACATACATGAATACAAATCTCAACAAAACTATGGATACTAAAGCACATATAAAAACGGACTAAATTGCCTACAACTGCTTCCGCATACCTCATTTCCCTAGAACCAAAAATGCACTTAATACATGCACAGAATTATAAATCATTACTGAATGTACATAAGACTTTATCGGACACATACAGGTGAATGGAGTGACAGAAAAGAAGAAATTTTCTAGCGCAGATTTTCCAGAAGGTGGGGATACTACATATGTTTATACTGAAAGAGCTCCGGGCCCCCGGCATCCCCACGGGGGTGTAAAAACTTGAAAACAGTATCTGGAGGAACCAGAAAAAACACGAAAAAAAGAACGCGTATATAATACAAGACAAGACAGGCGCAAATTTTCCCTTTGTCAAGCGTAAGATCACAAACAAACAAACCCCAGATACAAAAAATTAAGGAGTTTATTTCTTTTCTCACACCGGACGGACCAACAGGGAAGTTTCAGTCTTTTGCTCCTAATTTTTGTATCTGGTGTTTGTTTGTTTGTTTGTGATCTTACGCTTGACAAAGGCCAGTTGGCCGAAAATTTACGCCTGTCTTGTCTTGTTGTATTAAATACGCGTTCTTATTCTTTTTTCGTGTTTTTTTCTGGTTCCTGTTTGCTTCAACGTGGGCAGTCACACTTGTTTTGGATTTTGTATCTGGAGGAACATCCCTGGCGAAGGTCTTTAAGGAGTCGGTTGTACAGTGCTTATAATTCACATCATGCAAGCCAAAGCATTCAATAAAAAGGAATTTAATGCTAAGTGCCTCGTCACACAGTCTGCACCACATTGCTTCTCAATTTTGTTTAAAGGCATGAGAGAGTGTAGAATGTGTGACCCCTGCGCAACACTGTCTTTTCCTATGGTTTCCCAACAACAAATGGGGGAACTGTTAAAGGTCGGGACGGATTAGGAAAAAGTTTGTCTTCTGTCTCGTTGTTCCATACTCTTGCCTGACACTTTTTTTTACGTACGTCTGTACGTTGGGTTTCAGATCTATGTAAGGAATGAAAGATTTAGACATCTTTTCCGTTATGGCGTTCCTGGCAAGACAGACAGCGTTTTCGTTTCCTCGAATACCAAAGTGGATTTACATGTGTCTTTTCAGGTACAAATCTTCTGTCTAGGGACCTCGATTTCACACGTGTGTTAAAAAATTAATGAATACTACTAAGTTATCTATCCCTAACTAACCAAGTAAAAGTCTCATCGTCATTCTAAAACCGGAATGTCTGGAACCAACGAGTAAATTAGGGACAGCAATGTGGAAGAGTCGCCAAAATCAAAATTCCTGACAAATGAAATCGACGTTTTCAATAGAGAGATTACATCTTGCTTCTAACGAAGTCTGCCAAGATACCCATCAATGACCTTTCGAAAGAGGACAAATCCATTTCCCTCTCAATTAAAATATCACAAAAGAAAGATTTGGGATGGGAAGGGGGAAGGGGGAAGCGGGAGACACAAAAAGGAGCAGTGGGGGAAAAAAAGGAGAGAGTGAAATTAAATGACACATCGAGTTCGTGATACAAAATAAAGAGAGGCACAGATTGGATAAGACTAAAGATCCCCCCCCTCTCTCTCTCTCTCTCCGTGTGTGTGTGTATGTGTGCGCGCGCGTGCGTGTGTGTGTGTGTGTGTATGTGTGTGCGTGTGTCTGTGTGTGTCTGTGTGTACACGCGAACGTGGTGTGTGTGTGTGTGTGTGTGTGTGTGTGTGTGTGTGTGTGTGTGTGTGTGTTTGAGTGTGTGTGTGTGTGTGTGTGTGTGTGTGTGTGTGTGTGTTTGTGTGTGTTTGTGTGTGTGTGTGTGTGTGTGAGCGCGTGTGTGAGTGCGTGTGTGTGTGTGGATATGCGCAATCGCACGGGAGTGTGTGTGTGTGTGTGTGTGTGTGTGTTCGTTCGTTCGTTGCTTGATTTAACGTCTTTTCACTATAAGTGATATTAGACGGGGAAAAATGGCATGGAGGATGAAATAAGGGGGGGGGGGGTGTGGAGGGGAGAGGGGAACAGAGTAAGGGACGTAAAAAAAAAAAATTAAAAGGAAGCGGCAAGGTCTTAAGAAAAAGGATATGGATGAACAGAGAAATGAAACTAGAACAACGCTAACATCAATAATGTAAAAGAAAAATCGTCATAAAAACAAAACAAAACAAAACATTCATAATTATAATAATAATCTTAAAGTAACGCATTAACAGGACTGTGAACCAATGATTCTGAAATTTTAACTAACAAAACTTGATCCGATACTACTTCTTTAAAATGCGTTTCAAGATAGTTTCCTTGTGTAAACGTCTTTGGTAAAAAGGAACGAAGCTTTCTGCAGTAAAACAAACAGTGATACAATGTGAATTGTTCGCCACAAATACATAAAACGTTGTTACAATATTTTGTTTTCAAAGCGTTCAGTTGAATGCGAAAATATGTCATAACAATTAATCTCAAATGATATAACGAGGAATACTGCAAATTTTTACAGATATTTTGAACTGAAAGTTTGATTCTTTTTTGAGACACAAATTTTTCATTTAAATGTTCATGAAATCGAATCCATGATGCTAATTCTAGCGAGTTGCAAGCTTCTTTTACCGAGGTGTTAACATGTAATTCTATGGAATTTTCAGAATGGAGGGCACCGGATTTAGCTGCTCTGTCAACTACGTTGTTGCCATGAAGACCAACATGAGAAGGCACCCAGCATAAATTGATTTCCGAGCCATTTATCTTTAAACAATGTATTAGATGATTTGCCTCAATAATTAAGTCAGGTCTTGTGTCTGTATCAAAAGACTGTAAGGCATATAATACAGATTTTGAATCAACAAAGAGAACTACTTTGAATGACACAGGCCGAAGGCTTATTAAATAATGCAACGCTTGAACAACAGCGACCAATTCTGCTGTATATATAGATACATTTGCCCCAATGAAAAAAGACTTTTTAATGTTAAATTTTGGAACATAAAAGGCTGCTCCAGCGCTCTGGTTTGCTAAGACTGACCCATCGGTAAAAATGTGGAGGTGGGTACTGTACTTTTCATCGATGTGTTCACAAGCTGTGGATAGCGTAATGTTGACATTATCATCTTTTTTAACTTTTGCATAATCGAGATCAAATGTGGCATTTAGCATTTCCCATGTAGGGATAGGCGTTATCGTTGGTTTCTCAGCAATTTCATCCATTGTTATGTTGGACTGTTTGATCAGGCCAGATATGTAAGTTGCGGCTGTAATTTGTGATGAAATGTTTTTTGCTCGTTTTGGAAAGTCAGTATCAGACCTGATCTTAATTTCTTTGCTCACAAAATTATCCACTTGAGAAGTAGTTCTAATTGCAAACTTTGCTGTAGCTAACTCACGATGGTTGTTTAAAGGTAGAATTCCAGCAACTTTGTACGTTTCCAGAGTAGAAGCATGAGTTGGTACACCTAGTGCAATTTTAAGACTTTTGCAGTCCAAGCTCTGAATCTTTTTTAGTAAATATTTGGGTGCATTGAAGAAAACTTCTTGCGCGTAGGATAATTTAGACCTGACCAGCGCTGTTGACAGATGAATCAGTACATTTGTATCCATTCCCCAGGGTAATTTGCTTATTATCTTTAGAAAATTTAAGGTTTTTCGCGCTTTTGTTAAAATATAATCAAAATGGACATTCCAGCTTAATTTGGACGTGATGTAAACTCCCAGGAATTTTACGACCTGTTTGTAATTTAACACTTCACCAAGCAATTTGAAAATAGGCAAGTTATTTGAGTTACCACCAGGATCAAACAGCATCATGTTAGTTTTTTCTGCTGACA
>CM060313.1:84399099-84416599 GCA_030674185.1 Monoplex corrugatus
GTTTGAACAGTGTCTACAGCTATATTTTCGATACCTTGATTTTCCTTGACAGATGCAAATCTATAGTGACTTAGGCTAAACACACAAATGAAAATTAGATGCTCGGGAAATGTTTACATCCGCAATCAAAGTCTACAACACTTTACAAGCTTTAACTGGTAACCTTTAATCATCCATATCAATTAACCTCGGCCAGTTTCTTATGAAAGAACGAAAGAATTAACGTATTATGGGAATCGTTGACACTCGCCTTCAGTCACATCGTTTGGCGTGCGCCAGTCTACACCAAGAAGTCTTTTCAAAACAAATGAATGTACCTTCTCTATTTTCTGTCCTCTCTCTGACACAATTTTGTTGTGAAATAGACTCCAAGATATCTGTATGCAATTAACACTGAAACTCTCATATTTCCAAAATGCCATCTTTCTTGAGCAGCCAGAATCCTCCTTTACAAAAAAAAAAAAAAAAAAAAAAAGACATTACTCTTTTGCATGTACAACTTTAGAGCAAGTTTGTCTGCACCCTATAAAGATTGCTCAACTGAGCCTGCAGTCCTACAGTAGTTTCAGGTAGTAAGATAGTACAATCTACAAAAAGCACGATGACAACATCTACCAAATGTGAATAAAATGCATGCTGTGTCTACCATCATTGACAATAACGCTCTAATTCAGTGACGAAAAATGTGAAACAACACAGGGCTCCATGCGTCACCTTGTTTTACACCCTGAGTACGATAAACAATCACTGAATTTTGCCCCACTGTAAACTTAACATTACACAAAAAGAAACACATTTGTTCCTAATCCCACTTTTTGCTGAAAATCAGCCATGACCAACGTGGATCTGCCTAGATGCCTCCACCTGGTGGGTAAAGGGTGGAGATTTTCCCAATCACCATTGATGATCAAATGAAAAATTATTTCATTATGTTCATACATCCCAATACCCAACAAAGTAAATTTCGATTGTGTGTTCGAGCATGTTTAATTTACTCTTTGACGACGGGCTACTTCGATCGAAGTAACAGCTGAGCTCTCACTGAGGACGGGCTACTTCGATCATAGTAACAGACGGTCTAGGGCATATATGCTCCCCCTACTTTTGTTATGCTAATGATTTAGTAGTTTGCAGTTGCTTCCCTTGTGGAGGGAACTTCCGTTGAACGCTTCGGCTACGTTTTGCCGGTTTCTTTGTCTAAAATCGATGGATAAGTTCACTTGCACCCGGTTCTCAGTGATTTTACTGTGGCAGCCCTAGGCCAGCAGGAGAGCTCAGCTGTGGCAAGTGCAGTCACAATAGAGTTAACGTCCCAAATAGTCGGTCCGGAGGTCTGGATGAAAAATATGGTTTTCAAGTACCCCTTGTTCCCCAAGAGCTGAATTTTCTAGAGTTTCTCCATTTACCAACTACTCATTTCCTTTTCTTTGAAGAGAGGGCAACACTGAAGAAAGTGCTCTGGAGATCGTGATCCTGTTTAGCAATGGACATTTGTTTGTGTGGTTCAGCGAGTACAGCAATAATTAATCTGGAGCTGTCTGTGATGATGGTAAGTAGCGACCGTGAACGATCAGAGCGAGAATGAGACAAGAGACATGAAAAGTTTCAGTTTCATTTTCTCAAGACGACGTCTCCGCGCTCGGAATGAATTCCATATGCACTATCATCACAGGTGCCATGTGATGGACAAAATCCAGATGATCAGGCATAAGCCTTAAGCCTGCACATAAACCCATGAGCTGTCCTGGTCCCTTTTAGAAATTTCCCTAATCCTGAGGTTGTGGGGGAGCGAGGTGACAAGAGACCTCAACTTTCTGCGGGGCCAGCACCACGAGGGCGGCGCCCATCCCATCTCCCTCGATTAAATTTTTTTTTAAACCAAGAAAGGGCAAGAAAGTTGATTGGTCTTCAAGGGGTGGGACCTGGAAAATCAACCTTTCTCTCCAATATATATTATCCAAGGCAGTCGGGCAATGTCCTGCTCTTCATGATTTTCAACTGCCGTGGGATCTTTAGCGTGCGCAAACAGACGGCACACGGATCTGACTCGTATTTCGTCCCGTTCCAAAGGATTAGACGTTAGTTCGACCTCCGGTCAAACTGAGCAGAAAAGTCGAGGCCTACGGGGAGCGAATCCTGGAACCTCGAGTTTAGTTATTATAGGCGAACGTCTGAACCATTCTGACACTCTTCTCAAAAGAGTGAAGTGAGATGGTTAGAAATGTGTATGAAAGACGCATGCCGACACAGACAAACTACAAAAACAACCAAAAAAACAAATAAACAAGAAAACAACAGCACCAAAACCCACACAGAAGAAATCAACAACAAACAAAATGAAACCTTTAACTGTAAAACAATATTCCTTTCCATGTGTGATACTCAAGATGCACAGACAGTAAGCATTCGCCCATGTCAATGAATATCCCAATACCTAATGCAATATAGAGATTATCTGCAGCTGTTCCTGTTATTTGCCACGTCTAGTCATGAATACCGGTGTTCCACCAGCCCCTAATAATACAGTCTGATGGAGAAATGCTGCCAGTGAATATCATCCACCACTAACGGGTAAAAAATGGAGAATGCTTGCCTTGGGCAAGGTGATAAAAGACCAGAATCAGACGATCAGAACGTAGGCAGAATATTCAGGGTCCGCTTTCTACCAACCTAACACCAGTAACCTTAAGATCAAGATTCGCCACAGCCGGTTCTACTCAGACAAACGGTCATCGACATTATGCCAGATAACACCAAAACACTACACAACACAGCACAAAGATATCTACGACGTGTTTTAATTAAAACCACTGAACATTATTAGTTTAAAACCGCTAAACATTATTAGTTTGTACATATTCATCACGTACATCCTCCACATGATCAACTATAAATCACAATGTATGCACACTACCGTCATGAGTTACTGTTCCTTCAATGACGGTCTTCGAGTTCCAGTGTGCAGCACGCATTCCACGCACGTTAAAGATCCTACAGTAACAAAGATTTTGACGCCGGCAAAACTCTGTTGAAAAAAAAAATCCACTTCCATGTGAAAAACGAAATACACTCATCCACCAAAACGAAAAAATGGGCGGCGCTGCACTGTGGCAACGCGCTCTTCCCGGGAGAGCGGCCTGAATTTTACATGGCAAATCCATTGTGAAAAAAAAACCTACACTACACTACACTAACCACCACACTACACTACTCCACTTCACAACACTACACTACACTACTCTACACTACTACACTCCACAACACTATACTGTACTGCAATTAAATACAATACAATGCAAAGCAATACAATACAATACAATACAATGCAATATAATGTGATACAACATCGCTGAAGTCTGTAAAAACACATACACTGTCAGCACAAGGATGGAGCCAAACAATTTTTTTGGACTTTTTTGTTGTTCCAGAATTAGTTTGTTCATAAAGGCATCACAACACGCGAAGACTTCATATATGCCAAGCCCCATTTCCATCTTTTCCCACCAGGACACAACGGAAGGGCCATAGGACATATTACCAAATGTAGAAGACTGCATGTCCTAAATATGGCGACAAAAGACAAGACTACAATGTCTTTATCAAGAAATTAAGCAGAACTAGAAAATATGACACGGATGGGTTGTGATGATGATGATGATGATGATGATGATGATGATGTTCATGTTGATGATGATGATCTAAGTCAATTAGCTAAATGTCTTTAACTCTGATATGTTCCTTAATGGTTGGCGGGGCGTTAGACAAGCCGAGCTGGACTGAATAGCTAAACGTCCAACTCTCTCTATATCATTTAAGACACATATACAATACTGGAAATATTACCAAAAGCAACACCTAAAAGTCTGATGGCACGATAAATTTATGGCAAAATCATCAGGGAAAAATCACAAAACAGTCGTAACCAACCATAAGCCAAATTCGCAGACATGGCTTTGCGTCTCTGATACGCAAAACATATAAGCCACAACAGCTTCTGGTAAAGGACAATAACCACAACAACAACAACAACAACAACCAGCTCAAAGAGGTAAAACAAATGTGCTGATGCAGTAAGATCTCATCCACTATGCAGACAAACGTGATTGTGGGACTGCAACACTCGCAGTCTCTTCCTGATGGAGGGAATGGATCAATACAGCAGGAGATAAAACAGCCCAACAAAGCTCTTATCAATTGAACTCTGATTTGTGGGACGTTTTGTACTTGGCCAAACCTTGCTGGCTATTGTCTCTCTCTAGTTTTGATTCTGTAGTCTGGTCTCGTTTATTCTTTTCTAAACCTTCCCTCCCCTCCCCCCTAGTGCATCGTAAAACCTGGTTGTGTGTGTGTGTGTGTGTGTGTGTGTGTGTGTGTGTGTGTGTGTGTGTGTGTGTGTGTGTGTGTGTGTGTGTGTGTGTGGCGCGCGCGCGCGCGCGCACGTGTGTGTGTATGTCTGTAACAAATGTATGTGAACACAATTTTCTCAGCTCTTTATGGGCCGATCTATACTAAAATATTAATAAAAATTGAAGACTGTTCAGGAGTCGTGAAAACGTGCGTTTGAAAAGTAAAAAGCTCTACGGAGAAGGTCACACAGATCAAAACAGTGACTGAAATCAGCACTACTTTTATCATGTTATGTGAAGAGCATTTTCTCGGGAACTTCTCTTATTAATTTAAAGTATTGCAAAGTATTTTTCTGTGTGGTATCAGTCTACAATTCTCCTTGATGAACGTCAATTTTTTTCTATTACAGCAAAATCTTTCTTAAGGTCAAGGTCAAAGTGGGGGAAAAAATCTGAATTTTCTGTAAAGTTTGTAATGTACACTATCAATATCATGCTTTTTTGTTTGTTTGTTTGTTTGTTTGTTTGTTTTCCCTCCAGCTTTTAGAAATATTTTCAGTTTTTTGTTTGCCTTCGACTGGTATATTGCAAACAGGCAAGAAAGCACAGATATAATATACATTTTCTCTCTTTGTCTCTCATGCACGCACAGACAGACAAGACACACAAACAACACACACACACACACACAAACACACACACACACGCACGAGTACGCACGCACAAACACGCACACGAGTGCTCACCTCTAGTGACGACGAAGTTATCACCACCTCCGATGTAGGCCAAGGGATCAAGGCTGAGGAAGAAGTCACCATTTTTGACAGTCTTGTTGGTCACGTCACCATCAAGGTATACATCCACCTGCTGACCGTTATGGACGATGGTCAGATTGTGCCACCTGCAACAGTAACGATGATCGTGATCGTGAATAATATGAAATTTTAACTTCACATGATATGAATTAATCCTGCTCCTACGCCAACCCGTGACAATAGATGCAAACACAATGATATAAAACAATGTCAGATAGATGATGATATACTCTCAATTGACCATCAAGTTCCCTGACAAAGTTCCTACGGCACAAAATTACCATATGTGAGATGAATTGTTTGGCAAGAGCTGTCAACAAGACCAGAGGCCACATGATCAGAAACACTGGTATCAGAGAAATACAGGGAACAATGTTGGTCCACATCAGAGAATGAGGTGGTTTAGCCATCCGATCAGAATGCAACCCCAACATCTGGCACAACAAGCAGATAACAAAAAAGATAACTAAATTTAAAGTCAGAGGCAGAACAAGAAAGACTTGGATCCAATTGTCAGCCTTGTGAAGATATAGCATCTGAGCTACTCTAAGCTAGAATCCATTTCTTCGACGCACAGTTAATTACATCACATTTTCAATGATGTCATAAATTAAATTTGGTATGGCGTCATAATGATTTTGTGCATATGAACAGCACAAAAGCTTTATCTTACCACAAAACACTTAAAGGTGTTTACTATAAACAGTTCTGAAACGGAAGCTTAACCGATAAGATAAGATCCAAAACAAATGCGACTGCCCGCGCCCAAGCAAACAGGAACCAGAAGAACAAGAAAACCAATGCAAGCGCGTATTCGACAAAAAACAAAAAAAAAAACAAGACAAGACAAGAGCAAATTTTCGGCCAACCGGCCTTTGTCAAGCGCGAACGCACGGTCACAAACAGACCATAAACACCAAACAACGGATAATGAAAAGAGGACTAAAAACTTCCCTGCCGCCTCGTCCAGTGGATAAAAAGGGACCAAATGGAATGCCCCTGTGTTCATGAGCAGTAGTAAGAAGTGGTTTTCTTGTTCTTCTGGTTCCTGTTAACCGATAAGACTTTAGGATCAGCCGTCGGATGTCAGTTGACTCTCATATCTCCAGCATTTGCTGCTCAGCCTTTCTAGAAATTCGCCGCGCTAAGTGTTATCCGCCCTAACCTGACCACTCAGCAAAAACATTAGTCTGTGCCTTGTCCCTCCCAAACCAGAGACTAATGCAATTCTCTGCTTTCTGACCGCCCACATACTTTCTCCGAAACCCACAAAAAGTTTAAAATTCTGCTGATAGATTAATTTTGAAGGCTCCAAAATTTGATCGTGTTCAGTCCTTTCTTTACAAACTTTATTGTCTCCCTATCAAAATCCAAATACACTTCCAGCTCTAAAACCTCTATTACAGTTTTGTTTTACTCAGAAAACATCTCTGTCTATATTTCTGATCTTATCACTGTTTATACTCCTAAATAACGGTGGTCTTCATCAGATAAACGCATTATCTACACATCTCATGCAAAGATTAAGACTTAGCCAGCGTTCATTCTGTTTCTAGTCACCTCGTCAACGGAACGAGCTTTCCTCAGATACCTGTCATTTGCAATCTTTGGCATCTTTATTTATTTCCTACTGTCCCATATTGTACCTCTTTTAATCCCCACTTCCATATTGTACTATTAGTCTTACTGTTCATAAAGTACTAATATGAGTGTATGTTTCGTCAATTTATTTTGCAAGCCTCTGTCAGTATTTGCGTGTTCGTCAGTATCTGTGTCAGGTCGGATAGATGTATCTGCTACTGGTAACCTGGAACCCAGTACTACCTGTCAAAGGGTCGAATTGCTGGCGACTAAACCAGCATCCCCACCAGTCATCTCAAGAGGATGGTGAGGAGGGTGGCTAGAAACCCTGGTGGAAATAAATTAGATCCATCAAAGGGCGCCAGCTCTGAAGAGCTACCCGCTGCCATCTAGCTAAGGGAGTAAACCCTGACAGTAAATCCGGTGTGGGGCCCCTAAGGCGGTTGGATGGCAAACTTTGTCACTTTCCGGCAGATCCTGCGGCCACGTTGGCACCAAAACGTAACAGCCCTGCTGTTCCTTTGGATCTGTCAACGAGGTGGAGAGGGGGGACAAGTTGCATGGGCAACAGCCTGTCTTCCATATTACACTGCCCTGGCTTACATCCGTCCATTCATCCACAAACACTCTGCACCTACGACCTGGAGAGGCCACTCCAGCTTCGCTACTAACACTAGTGTCGACACAACACGGGAAGCAACAGATACCGGTGATAAGTCATTGCTCAACTGGCGTAGAGCTGACGCCAGGGGTTGCTTTTGATGGTGGGAGAGACCTTCGTGTCTTACTGGACAGCTACCGCCCGCCCAAGCTGGGCAGCCCCCAGCCAATTAGGTGCTGTCCCGCCACGACCTGCCTTCTTTCATTGGGTGCATGAAGATTAGGAGAAAATCTGACAAGCAGGTCGTTAATTACCGCACCAAACAAAAGGAAAACTTCAAATTCAAGAAACGGATCAGGAAACGGATCAGCAGTGAAACTGGGCTGTTGGAATGTCCGAACGATGATGCCTAGGCTCTCCCAAGATCTGCAAGACATCAGCGACGCCAGAAAGACCGCCGTCATAACAGCGAGCTAAAGAGGGTCAATGTGGACATTGCCACTCTGCAGGAAACACGGCTGGCTGACCCAGGAACACTGAAGGAAAGGGAAACCTTCATCTGGCACGGAAAGAGTTCTGATGCCCCAAGAGAGTACGGAGTAGGCTTTGCAGTAAGGAACAGCCTACTGAACATGATTGAACCAGGCAGCGGCGGTTCAGAGCGACTCTTGACTCTCCGCCTCAACATCACCGAAGGCTATGTCACTCTCATCAGCGTTTATGCCCCAACTTTGTCGCCTCTCCAGACGCCAAGGATGAGTTCTACGAAAATCTTGCATCAACCATAAGGAACATCCCCAGGACAGAACAACTTGTTCTTCTGGGCGACTTCAACGCCAGAGTGGGTGCAGACAATGACTCATGGCCCTCCTGCCTCGGTTCCTTTGGAGTGGGGAAAATGAACAAGAATGGACAGCGACTGCTTGAGTTTTGCGCCTGCCATGAACTGTGCATCGCCAACTCCTTCTTCAAGATGGAGCCTCAACACAATGTCTCCTGGAGGCACCCGCGCTCAAAACATTGGCACCAACTGAATTTGATCCTAGTAAGACGTGCCGCTATCAAAAACGTTCTCCACACTCGCTCTTATAACAGCGCAGACTGCGACACAGACCACACTATGTTGCAAGATCATGCTGCAACCAAATAAGTTCCACTGCTCAAAGAAACAAGGGAACCCTCGCATTGACGTCAGCAAGATGTCTCAGCTAGATCTTGTAGAACTGTTCGCAGAGGCCTTTGAGAGAGAATACGATGTATTGCAGCCCAGAGACTCTGTCACAGAGAGATGGGAAACGCTACGAGACACCATGCACCGCATTGCTATGGCCACCTTTGGGAAGAAAACTGTCCCACGACTGGTTTAAGGCCAAATCATCAGAGATGACTCCCACTATTGAGGCCAAGCGCGCCGCACTCACCGAGAATAATCGGTCACCCAGTGAGAAGAACCTGCAAATCCTCAGGGCTGCCAGGAGTAAGGTTCAGCTTAACGCCAGGCGCTGTGCAAACGAGTACTGGACAGCTCAGCGAAGAGATACAGAGTGCTGCTGAAAGAGGCAACATCCGACGAATGTATGACGGCATCAAGAAGGCACTGTGACCAACACAGAGCAAGAGCGCCCCCCTCAAATCCTCCATTGGGGAAGTAATCAGCGATCCTAGCCAACAGATGGAGAGATGGGCGGAACAATACTCCGACCTCTACTCCACACAGAACATGGTGTCCCCCTCAGCCCTCGACGCCATCAATTGCATGCCGGTCATGGAAGAACTTGACGCAGAGCCAACTGTGGATGAACTCAGCAAGGCCACTGATAGCCTGGCATCAGGCAAGGCACCTGGCAACGACGGAATTCCCCCAGACCTCATCAAGCACTGCAATAATTCTCTTCTGCACCCTTTGCACGCAGTCCTCTGTCAGTGTTGGAATGAGGGAGCTGTACCGCAAGACATGAGGGACGCCAAGATCGTCACCCTGTACGAAAACAAAGGTGAATGGAGCGACTGCAACAACTACAGAGGTATCTCGCTCCTCAGCATTGTTGGCAAAGTCTACGCTCGGGTCCACCTAATCCGCCTGCAGAAACTGGCTGAACGCGTCTACCCGGAATCACAGTGTCGTTTTCGAGCAGAGAGATCCACGGTAGACATGGTCTTTTCCCTTCGCCAAATCCAGGAGAAGTGCAGAGAGCAGCGGATGCCCCTGTATGTGGCATTCATTGACCTCAACAAGGCCTTTGACCTAGTCAGCAGAGATGGCCTTTTCAAACTGCACAGCTTAATTGAGTCCTTCCACTCCAACATGAAAGGGACGTGCAGTTCAACGGAAACCTCTCCAAGCCCTTCGACGTACGCAGTGGTGTCAAACAAGGCTGCGTCCTGGCCCCAACCCTCTTTGGAATCTTCTTTTTCAACCTCGCCCGCTTCAGAGCAAGGACAAAAGTCCGTGAAGTCCTCATCAGAGACATGCTATTTGCTGACGATGCCACAGTTGTGACCCATACTCAGCGGGACTTGCAGTCATAATGGACAGCTTCTCCCAGGCCTGCAAAGATTTTGGACTGACCATCAGTCTTAAGAAGACAAACGTCCTGGGTCAAGACACGCCATCTCCACCAGCCATCACCATTGATGACTACGAGCTTGAAGCCATCCACAAATTCACATATCTTGGGTCCACCATCACCGATAACCTCTCCCTTGACACAGAGATTGACAAGAGGATCAGGAAGGCAGCCACAACACTAGCCCGCCTCACACAAAGGGTGTGGACAAATCCCAAGCTGACCAAGAAGACAAAGATGGCTGTATACAGCGCCTGTGTCCTCAGCACCTTGCTGTATGGCAGCGAGGCGTGGACCACTCATGCTCATCAGGAGAAAAGGCTCAATACCTTCCACCTGAGAAGCCTACGGCGCATACTCGGCATTTCCTGGCAAGACAAGATGACCAATACCGAAGTCCTGACCCACGCTGGCCTCCCAATCATGCATACCATGCTGAGACAGCGTCGGCTGCGCTGGTTGGGCCACGTTCGCCGCATGGAAGATGGTCACATCCCAAAAGACATCCTTTATGGTGAGCTTGCCACAGGGCAGAGAAACAATGGCCGCCCACAACTGATATACAAAGACATTTGCAAACGTGACATGAAGGCGCTTGAGATCAACACTGAGTCCTGGGAGGACCTCGCAGACGACCGCAGCAGCTGGAGAACCACTCTCAAGAAACAGCTGCGGATTGGTGAGGACAAACTGTCAGCTGCTGCGGCAGAAAAGCGAGTTCGCAGAAAAGGGATGACAGCCAACAGACCAGCATCAGCATACACATGCGACCGCTGCGACAGAGACTGCCTCTCTCGCATTGGTCTCTACAGGCACAGGCGACGCTGCTTGGACCAATCAGACAACCCATCTAGACATTAGAACGGATGTACTTTGTCCATGGTCAGCCATGACCGAAAGAGGCCTACTACTACTACTACTTGTTTGTTTACGTGTTGCATACGGACCTGCGTATCTGTATGTCTATGCGCGTCTGTGCGTTGGTGTATGCATATGCATTTATATAAGAAGATGTTGATCCTATTTCTCTTCTTTCCTGTTCTTGCACTATGTAAAAAAGTAGAGATTAATTGTTGATTTCTATCTCGATGCATACATTTTCTTTAAAGCGTGAAGTGATCAGGAGCTTGCTTCCGGGGCTGTTACACTATATAAGTCTCTATCACCATCACCATCACATCATCATCATCATGATCTCATTATCAATACAGTGATCTAACAATCTAGATAGACGAACAAATAAGCATTATCATATCTAAAACTCGTTTGTTATCATGTGTATTAAAATAAAAACCTAAAACAGAATGAAAATGTTAGTTTTATGAATTACATATCGTATGTACAATTACTGCTGACAGTCTTTTTGCTATTTTTTTTTAAACTATAGCACAGAAAAACTTCGCGACCAAGCACATTTTTATATCTGACCGACAAAACAAAGAATTAATAACACGACTGTCAAATTTCAGTTCTTAAATACTGACTTTGAGACCTTTTGCATAGTATATTCGTTCATTTCATATCTCTCAACTTTTAATTCCATTTTCGCAAAATGGCATTAGTAACAGTTTTTCGCTTAAAAATGGCTAAAAAATCATGTTTGAAAAGAAATAACGCTGCACATCACAAATCGCACAAAAGCTGAGAGATAAGCCTTTTAGTTATGTTAAAATCCCCAAACAGCCAAATACCATTTGTTTAATTCCTTTTCTTTCAGCCAAATGAGACTTGTCTAATCCTTTATCTTTCAGAGTGTGTGTGTGACATGTGGTAAAGTCAACCGTGTCTGGGGAATGTAAGAGTCAGTCTGACATCATTAGTGTGGAGACAGCCAACACACAGGACCAGACAATCCAATGTATTCACATGTCTAAGCTGATGGCTCTGTCTGTCTGATTAGTCAATGGATGCACTCAGTTCAGGACTAAGTTGGATATGGAACATTGTTGAACAGGTCGATTCTTGACTGGCAGTCTCTGGCACAATTACCACACACGAAAGCTGACGGATGTGGCTGGATGGGTGGTCCGCTGCCGAAGCTTTCCCTCCTCTCTTTTGTACGACCACAGTCGAGTTCGTTTCTCATCTGAAGTGGCGATATCTGCACGCATAGCCTATCGCCATGCACAGTTGTTCAAAACTGCCTCTTCCACCAAGTGTCCACAATGGTCAGAGAACTTCAGATCGTGTTTGCAGAAGTCCGTATATTGCAGCAGTGGGCGCCCTGTGGGCCGGGATTCAGCGTCGAGCTCTCCGTACAGGATGTCTTCTGAGATGCGTCCGTCTTTCATTTGGCGGACGTCGCCAAGTCAACTCAGTTGTTGTTTGTGTGAGAGGGCACACAGATTTGCATAAACAGCCAGAGAGACAGAGAGAAAGAGAGAGAGAGAGAGAGAGAGAGAGAGAGAGAGAGAGAGAAGAGAGACTGAGAGAGAGACACAGAGACAGAAACAGACAGAGAAAGGGAGAAAGGGACAGAGAGGGAGGGAGGGAGCGAAAGAGAAAAAGGGAGAGAAAGAAAGGGAGGGAGAGAGAGAGAGAGAGAGAGAGAGAGAGAGAGAGAGAGAGAGAGAGAGAGAGAATTCAGAACTTTCTGAATGTACGTCCTTAGGCCACAATACAATAGCCAATGGGATGGGGAGGGACACAGGGCTTTTGTGATTTACACAAATTTTGCCATGCATATATTTACATGATCGAAAATTGTCAGTTTCAATGCTTTCCCTAGTTTAATATTTTTTCGGTGTAACAATCAACAGATCCTTCTTTTGCTGACCCGATCTAACATTTAATGAAAGAACATAGTAATCAGTACTTGACTATCAGCAAGCTTTAACGCATCAAACAATCCGTAAAAAAATGTTTATATACATATGTACTGTTGCAGCTCTCGATCTGCTGGTCAAGCATGTGGGAGGGAGGGGGAGAGAGAGAGAAAGAGAGAGAGAGGGAGGGAGGGAGTGAGGGAGGGAGAGAAAACAATTACGTTATCATCAGACATACATAGTTCTGGACATAAAAATCGAGGTGTTCTTGCCAGAACGGTTATCCCAAAAGGCATAAAGAAGACAGAAACGTCAATTTCGCAGTTAATTGGTCATCATGAGATATACACAAACTCTGCTTCTAAAGACCAAGACTTCTATCCAAAGTTCATTCTCTTTCTGTGCACCACACCAAAGGAACGCTCTTCCCTCAAATATCTGTCACTTTCAATCTTTGTCCTCTTTTACGAGAGCTCTACAAAGTTCTTTCTTCACACAATACGGAGCTCTACAACGTTCTCTCTTCAAACAATACTATCGCTAGTATCAATCCCATCTCTTTCTCCTCCCCACCCTAGTCTCTGTATTGTGTGTGTATAATTGGTTGTGTGAGATAATAACTGTGTGTGTTTTCATTGATTTTTTTGTAAGCCTTTGTCAGTGTATGTGCATTTGTCAGGATGTGTCTCTATGTGGGTGCTGGTCTGTTTATGTAAGTGTGTAGGTGATGCGTATTAATGTGTGTGTCTGTGTGTTGGAGTATGCGTATGCGTTTATTTGGAAGTGTTCTGTTATCATACGAGTACGATACCTTCTTCTTTATTTTGTTCTACGTCATATCATGATTAGATCACTATTGACTGTTAACTTACGTCTCTACACACACACACACACACACACACACACACACACCACACACACACACGCACGCACGCATGCACACACACACACACACACACACACACACGCACATCCCCCCAATCCCTGTAAAATGCAAAGTGCTAAGAAGCTTGCTTACCAGGATGTTGCGCTATGTACATCTTTATTATTGTTATCAAACCTCAAATCTTATTCCAGAATTATTTCTGTGTTTTACACACACACACACACACACACACACACACACACACCACACACCACACACACACACACACACACACACACAACACGTATCTTTATATTTATCTATATAGATCTCTCTCTCTCTCTCTCTCTCTCCACACACACACACATATACACATATGTATGTGTGTAAATATATGTGTGTAAATATATATGTACGTATATATATACACACATACATATGTATGTGTAAATATATATATATATATATATATATATATATATATATATATATATATACACATACATACATACCTACCTATACTAGATAGATCGATCGATCGATAGATACATACATAGACAGACGGACATAAAGACAGAGAGAGAGAGAGAGAGAGAGAGAGAGAGAGAGAGAGAGAGAGAGAGAGAGAGAGAGAGAGAACGTATACATGAATATACTGTAATATGGCTGAAAATGTATCATTCTGTTCACTAACAGACAAATGTATAGCTACTTCAGCTCTGGCAGACATGAATAAGTCTCCTACAAAATTACGCAGGATAGACTGGCAAGGGGAGTGCCCAAAGATAATGCGGACGCCAAACACGCTATGCTCTACTCTGAAGAACACCCCTGTACTTAGCATTCTGCGCCGCAAGACAAATCCAGTCATGTAGAAATTAATCTATCAGGAATCCCATACAGATCTGTGATCTGGCGAGGCAATTTCCTTTTGTTATGTCGTGTGCTTCTTAAGTGAAACGTTTTGCTGATGCGTTTTCCGCCACTAAGACAGCTTCCACTGACGAACGTTTTCAAAGACAGCCGTAATGCCATTCAGAAGCAATTATTATTGACAATGACTACAATGTCATTCCTGAACTGAAAAAAAAAACAAGTTGCCGCCATTTTGGCTACAATTATGCCCCCTTCCACTTCCCCTGTCCATTTTGTGACACTAAAAAGCTAATGGTTGTCCCATTGCCTTGAAGTTACTGGTGAGTTTCAGTTTCTCAAGATGATGTCTCCACGCTCAGATCGAATTCCATATGCACTGACGTCACAGGTACCATGTGTATGGTGATCATGGCACAAGCCTTAAGCCCGCACATAAACGCATGAGCTGGCCAAGTCCTGAGGTCCTACCTAGCTTATGTTTTACCTAGTCTGTGAGTGACTAGGCGGAAACCTCGACTATTCCCCAAAGTGTTCAACATTTTCAAGACATCTGAAACGCTGATTTGGAACTTCCAGTTTCACTTAAGAAACGCGTTGCTGATCTGCATTCCAGTATATGATACACTGAGTTACAATGACATTTATGGGGCTATTGGGAACAATATTTCAATCTTGCTTTATTTTTAAGGGTGTTGTGTGTGTGTGTGTGTGGGGTGTGTGTGTGTGTGTGTGTGTGTGTGTGTGTGTGTGTGTGTGTGTACGCGTGTGTGTGTGTGTTTGTGTCTATGTGTGTGTATGTGTGTTTGTGTGTATGTGTGTCCATGTGTGTTTGTGCATGCGTGCGCGTGTATGCATATACAATTAGTGTGATCGAGTCACACTGACCTGATTTTGTTGGCAATGTCCAAGGCAATGGATACTTTCAAATATGTATTGAAGTTCACTTTGAGTTTACATCGCATTACGATACAATTTTATCGCAAACTAATTCATGTACAAATTATATATCCTCATGAAAAGTGGACTTTTTTCTTCGGCGTATTCTTCACTCAGTGACTCATGCAAATCTGATTTGTTGAAGAAATGACGAATAAAGACATTTTCTTAATTGTTTTCATGGCCAAATTTTGTAGTTGGTTCTTCATTTGGCTTTATCAAAATGATTATAATAAAACAAAAGAAAATGTGGATATGTTGGTTCATAGACAGACAAATGAATGCTTAGCTTCCAGATGTGAATTATTCTTCCACCTTTTGAAGGAAGGACGGGGAAAAAAACAAGAGAGAGATGATATAGGACAGACTTCTAACTGGGACTGCCCCCCAAAATAATGCACCAAACACACTACCATCTCATCAATCCCATATACCGAGCATACTGGGCTGCCAGGCTAATCCAATCATGATGGAATTAATCTATCAGCAGGGAATTCCCATACTCCATGCTGGACAATATAACTTGTCCGGGGTCTGGCAAGGTGGCCTCTGTGTTCTGCTGTGCGTTTCCTCGAGTGATACTTTGTTTCGGCATTTTTGGCACAGGAATGAAGCTGTCTATCGGCGGACCTTTTACAAACAGTGGTCATTTTTTTTCAAGACAGCAGCAGCAGACAATTTTAAAGATCGCTGATAATGAGCAAAAATCTGATCATTCACTAACACATTTGTATAGCACTTAGTACTTAGTATACAAACTTCAAATCTTCTTCGTTTGACAAACATTTAATGTTTGCCTAATTAGAATATCTATGCTGTTTAACATGTATTTTATGTGCGATGTAGACCCTCTCTAGGGAGAGCTGGATGTGAAAAATGTACTTTGCTTCTGTTATTTCATACTATCATAAATTTAATTTGTTCTGGTTTTTGTTCTTGTTGTTTGTGATCTTCACTGATGTTGATTACTGCACGCCGAACAAATCTGAAGTACCTTCCTTTGCAGTAATTCTACAAGAGACTAGTAAAATTTCATGCAACGTCATTTTGAAATAAACCAAACCAAACGTAGTCAAAGCCATACTGGTCACACTTGTTGCATCCTATTCCTTCCATTCTGCAGCATTTCTAACGTGCGTTAAACGTCTAGTTTCTTGCAGAAAATAAACTTCGATATTTTTGTTTATAGACAGGCAAGTGGACGCTTAGCTTCATGATGTGAATCATTCTTCCCCCTTTTGAAGGAAGGAAGGAAAGAAAAAACAAAGAGTGAGATGATATAGGACAGACTTCCAACTGGGACAGGCCCCCCCCCCCCCCAAAAAAAAAAAAATAATGCACCAAACACACTACCATCTCATTAATCCCATATACTGAGCATACTGGGCTGCCAGGCTAATCCAATCATAATGGAATTAATCTATCAGCAGGTAATTCCCATACTCCATGCTGGACAATATATTCTGTCTGGGGTCTGGCAAGGTGGCCTCCTGTGTTCTGCTGTGCGTTTCCTCGAGTGATACTTTGTTTCGGCATTTTTGGCACAGGAATGAAGCTGTCTATCGGCGGACCTTTTACAGACAGCGGTCATATTTTTTTTCAAGACAGCAGTAGCAGACAATTTTAAAGATCGCTGATAATCAGCAAAAATCTGATCATTCACTAACGCGTTTCTTTAGTGCTTAGTATTAAGTATAAAAAGAAAAATCTCAAAATTTATTCGTTTGACCAGTATTCAATATTTGCCTTGTTAGAATATCTATGTTGTGTTTTTTAATGTATACTTTATGTGCAGTGTAGACGCTCTTTAGGTGAGAGCTGGATGTAAAAATTCATATTCTTTGATTATGTTAATGCATGCCCCAGTAAATAAAATGTTTTGTTTTTTGTTCTTGATGTTTGCGATGTTCACTGACGATGGTTGTTGGACGCTAAACAGACAAGAAGCACCGTCCTTTGCAGTAATTCTGCAAAAGACTAGTAAAATT
Organism: Monoplex corrugatus; assembly: GCA_030674185.1. Taxonomy (NCBI): domain Eukaryota; kingdom Metazoa; phylum Mollusca; class Gastropoda; order Littorinimorpha; family Ranellidae; genus Monoplex; species Monoplex corrugatus. Next base: position 84,416,440 of record CM060313.1, read on the forward strand.
TAATGCAACATCATTTTGAAAGAAACCAAACCAACTGTAATCGAAGCCATGCTGGTCATAATTGTTGCATCCGATTCCTTACATTCTGCAAGCATTTCTAACGTGCGTTAAACAGCTTGTTTCTTGCAGGCCAACCCCCCCCCCCCTCCAAAAAGAAAAA
>CM060313.1:84421599-84429099 GCA_030674185.1 Monoplex corrugatus
CCGCAGGAGAGTAGGGTGGCAGAAACTTCAACTTCTGTTTGGGCCAACAATATGAACGTGGTGCCCATCTCCCTTCCCTCATCTCTGTCACTCTCCAGATCCTGGACTGGCTCTTTGACAAGTTTGGGGGTAAAGCACCCAAAAAGAAGCTCTCTGTCTCTGATGGCCATGACTGTTAAGACCCTACATAGTCGAGCTCTGTATGTCAGCGTTAACATAATAACATCTTGCAAAGTCTGAACAATGATACTGGACGAAAACATTTTACTAGATTTCCCATGCCTGGGAGATGTCACAATTTGTCTTTTCATTCAGGGGTGATGTTGTATACCACAAAGAACACATCCTGACATTTACCATTTGAATTTTTGAACAGATCAATCAAGCCTTCGTTAAATACTGGCGCAACATTAAAAATAAAAGTTAAAAAAAAAAAATCCTGCTGAACAACACCATCAGGGAAGTCTAGCCGGTATTTGTATCCCCTACGTTTCGTATATTCTTTGTTGTCTCTTGTGTATGCTTGACAAAGACCAGGTAGCTGAAAGTCTGTGCCTGTCTTATGTTTTGTATCAAATTCCCGTTCTCTTTTTATTTTTGTGTGCTTTTGGTATAATATTTTAGTATACTAACATATTTTTTTCTGTTTAATCATCACTATTAATAAATCAATGAAAATGTTGAGGCTGGCCAGCAAAACTCATTGTACGTGACTAGACAGTTCAATTTCAGTTCACGTAATGATGAAAGAACTGTCGATGAAACGTAATCGATCGATACATACATTAATAGCACTTCAGACACACGCACACACGCACGCATGCACACACACACACACACACATACACACAAAGGAATCTGGTATAATGATTATTTATGATGGAGCCGATATAATGATTAACGAATCTGGTGGTGTAATAATTATTTATGACGGAGCCGACGTTTCTCCCTCAAAATGTATACCAGAATTTATTTTAAACTAACATTTTCTGTCCAGAATTTATTCTAAGATAAAATGTTCTTTCCATAACATCAGATGTTTGATATTTAGGCAATACCTATCAAGTCGGCAAGACAAGGCATTCAATGTCTGTCTATTTTCCTGTATGTATGTTTCAGACTGGCTTCAAACTGCTGAATGGACAAAGAACATCAAGAAGGGATAATTATAGAGATGGAGGGGAAGGGGATGACGATATTGAATTGGTTGTTACTATATTATGTCTTCAACCTAATCTTCTGGTGTCGTACGCGCGCGCGCGCGTGTGTGTGTGTGTGTGTAAGAGAGAGAGAGAGAGAGAGCCAGCCAGACAGACATATTGTGTGTGTGTGTGTGTGTGTGTGTGTGGTGTGTGTGTGTGTGTGTGTGTGTGTGTGTGTGAGAGAGAGAGAGAGAGAGAGAGAGAGAGAGAGAGAGAGAAAGAAAGAGACAGACAGACAGACAGAAAGACAGACAGATAGTGCGGCGGAGACAGAGAGAAAATGAGAGGATACTTTTTTCAGCGTACGTTTTCATTTTTTCTTTCTTAATTAATGAGGTCATGATTAAGTATATCTTGTATACATTCTCTCTTTTCTGTCTGCAGAATGATTTTAATGTGTCTACGTATGTGTATCCCTATGTATGTATATGTGCATATATGATTAGGTTATATTGTTGCATATATATCTATAGCTACATATCTATATAATAATAATAATAATAATGTTTATTTGTATAGCGCATATTCCATATAAAAACATGCTCACCAGCGCTTTACATTTCGCAAGAAAGGCAAAAGGTGATAAAAAATGTTCACAATTACATACACAATAAGATAACAACAAACATTAAAGCTATACAAGTAAGAAGACACATAAGAAACCACAGAATATTAAAATGTAAACACTGACTTATGTAATGAAGAAAGATTAACAGATTTTTCATATGAATAAAGAGGCATACTGTGTTTATATATTGCTGCGTGTGTGTGCTTGCGTACGTGTGTGTGTACATGTGTGTGTGCGTGCGTGTGCGTTGCTGTGCGCGTGTGTTTGTAAGAATGTGTGTGTGTGTGTATGTGTTTTCTGCCGTGTGTGAACATATTCTGAATACGTGAGTGCTTAGCGCTGTTTGTGTTAAGAGCGTGAAAAAACCCCACTATAATGATGATGATGATGCCATTATCATTAATTATCATTATATTATAACATTATTAATATTACCATCATTATGATGATGATGATACCATTATCATTATTATCATATTATCATAACATTTTCAATATTACTATCATCAACAAATAATTCAAACAAAAACAAACAAACAAGCAATCAACCAACCAACCAAGCAAAACAATCGAAAACGTACAGTGGTTCAAACATAAAACTTACCAACCAACCGAACAAACGTGAGCTGACATGCTACTATGCATTTCACTCAGACTTACAACATGAATCAGGACAAAAACCGTGGAGAACAATGCAAACACGCCAATACGTTGACACTCATACTATTTGCACATAAGCTGGAGAAAGATACACACTCGCTGTTCATATGTACACACAGGATTCATCCAGTGCATGGAGACTTGCAGTTACAAATGTAGAAATCAGAGAGAGAGAGAGAGAGAGAGGAGAGGAGAGAGAGAGAGAGAACAGACAGACAGACGGACAGACAGACAAACAGAGAGAGTTGAAGTTAAAAGTTTTGAAATGAACGAGTGTGTGTGGTTGTGTGTGTGTGTGTGTGTGTGTGTGTGTGTGTGTGTGTGTGTGTGTGTGTGTGTGTGTGTGTGAGAGAGAGAGAGAGAGAGAGAGGCAGACGGATAGAGTTGCATTTTTAAATGAGAAAGAGAGAGAGAGAGAGAGAGAGAGGGAGAGAGAGAGAGAGAGAGAGAGAGAGAGACAGACAGACAGACAGATAAACAGAGATAGACAGACATAGACAGAGACAGAGCGAAAGAAATTGCTAGTGAATTCTTTCCTCGTTCCCACTGACTCTCATCGTACGCTATTTGGGCTCTGAAAGAAATATTGCAGTGCAAACAAAACTGACACGGTTATAACTAGGGCTTAAATTCAAAGTACTGTCAGGCCGGGCTACTGGTCTGCTTAATGGGAGCTATGCAATTTGAGACTATTTGTTCATGGTTGGACCGCTGGTGATTATGCTGGCACCCTTACCTGGCTTGTTGAGTGGAGAGGAAGGGCTCGTTGGTAGAGACTCAAGATCTGATATCTTGAGTTTAGTCCCAGCCCGCAACATTATAACTGGCCTGTTCGCTGCCCATCTTAACGTTTCCATCTTTCTGGTGGTGTGAGCTTAGTGTCTGATAGATCCTTACTCCCTTTTCCCCATTTCAAGACCTTGCCAGCGCATAGACTTTTGTGCAGGCTCAGGAAGTCTGTCGGATAGTAGATGGCGCATTTGAGTGGAGCGCATGTCAGCTTAAGTGTTTGATAGGTCCCTTCTCCCCTTTCCCCATTTCAAGATCTTGCCAGCGCACAGGGTTTTAGTCCAGGCTCAGGAAATCTGTCAGGTAATTGCTGGCGGGTTTGGGTGGAGCGCATATGGAGCTGTCCGAGGGCGGTTAACCCCTCTTGAAGTAACTCCAATATCTCCAAGGAGGAAGGCGGGACCATGTCATATATAAAAACAAAACTTTTCGAAGGGCGGATGAACTCAGCTCAACGGCCGTTCAACTTTGCTGCTTTCCAGTCATCTTCAAGGCTTAGGAGTAAACCTGACAGAAATCCGGAGCTGGAATCCCTAAGGCAGGTCACTGCTGTTCTCAGTCGCATTCCGACAGCTCATGTCACATTTTTGGTGCAACAACCTTGAGCCTGGTGTCTTAGACCAATCGGTCATCCTGACGTGAGAAGAGTGGCAGAATGGTTCAGACGTTCGCCTGCCAATAACTAAACTCGAGGTTACAGGGTTCGCTCCCCATAGAGGCCTCGACTTTTCTCCTTAGTTTGACCAGAAAATCGAATCGAACGTCTAGTCCTTCGGAAGGGGATGAAAAAAGAGTCGGACCCGTGTGTCTTCTGGCTACACACGCTAAAGATCCCAAAGCAGTTGAAAATCGTGAAGAACAGGGTATTGCCCGGCTGCCTTTGTATAAAACCTTGGACAGATAGGTTGATTTCCCAGGTCCCACTCCTTGAAGACCAATCAGCCTTCTTGCCTTTCTGAGATCTTGGTAAAAAAAATGTGAATATGAATATAAATCTGAATCGAGGAAAAGGGGATGGGCGCTGCCCTAATAATGCTGGCCCCGGAAAAAGCTGAGGTCTCTGTCACCTCACTCCCCTACAACCTCATATGAGGGTTATGGATCTAACCAGCTCTTGGGTTTACGTGCAGGCTTAAGGCGTGTGCCGTGATCATTCTGGATTTTCTCCATCACATGACACCTGTGACGATAACGCATATGGAATTCATTCCGAACGCGGAGACGTCATCTTGAGAAATTGAAACTGAAACTTTTGGTGCTAAGAGGTGCTGGCTCTTGGTTTTCCTTTCAACTTCATCCAGGGGGGGGGGGGGGGGGATGAGGGACTGCTTCGCTGGTAGGACCTGGATTTTTTTTTTTACATACCCTTGCCTAAACCTGCCCACTGGAGTGCAAAATCAGTTGAACCTCAAACCCATCTGCGCGGCCATGTACTCCCTGATCTTCCCACATCGATAGATGCTATTCGATTTGAAACTCTAAAGGTGGTTGGTAACAGAGTGGGTGTAGAGATGATATTGGAGCTGCAACAGGAACACTGTAACAATATTCACTGTCATCTGTGTTCAGTAAACATCCCCCTCCCTATCTTCCGCCAAATCTTCCTTCTGCGCCCACTCTCTTACTAGGACAGATCATACATTTTTTTTTATTTTGTTCTAACAGTGAATGTGTTAACGCATGTGATGTCCATCTTTCAACCACGTTACGAAAGCGTGACTCTTCTCTCTTTCTCTCTCTTCGACTGGATGTAAAAACAAACAAACAAACAAAAATCAAAGCACGTATCGCTTATTTATTACCCACTTTCAGCTGGATCTAGTCAGAGGCACAAAACTGAACTTCACAAATCTTAAAATTCTCTTGCGTACAGCCAGTGCCCGAAAGCCAAGTAGCTGGGACATCGCCCTGAGGCCCCCGATCATCTTGAAGGCGCAAGTTATAGTTAGAATCCAGGCGGAGGAGAAAGAATGGCGAATGCAGAAGGGCATCCAGGTGTCATGATCTGGATGTGGCCCAGTACCCTATACTGTAAAAGAGTTTAGGGTCGAAACATTTGCTTGAGGGGCGTTTCTCCTCTAAGGACCTTCTGCTACCCACATCTCCCCAGAATTTCTATTACTAACCACTGGTAATAGAAACGTATCTCACTTCTCCTGGACTAGACATATTTAAAATGATAAAGCATGTACTGCTAAATGCCCTCATCCATAAAAAAAGTCTTACTTTTACCGCATCTCCCCCCCCCCCCCCCGGCTCTCATTCTCCCTCTCTTTCTGTCTTTATATTTTATTCACCGCCTCTTTGCTAATTTCACAAAGTGGTTGGTCTGCACATTTTTTTTAATAACCATTACAAAACTGCACCACAAAACATACCCATGGATAACAGCGTGTGGGTAAAGGGAAAGTGGCTTGGCCTCTCTATACGCTGAGAGCGGCTGCACGCGTGAATGGTTCAAAATCCTACAGATTATTGATGCAAATAAAGACCTGTCCATCAAACACACTGGCAGAAATGTCAAGAGACTGTCAAAGTCTGTTGAATCGTCGTTGTATGGAATGCCAAAGGGCACTCCGCCGGTGCCACGCTCCTCTAAATCCATTATAAAAACAATCCCCCTTTTCTCAAATACATGTTTTCTCTTTTTTGTTTTTCTCTTTCTCTCAAATTCTACATTTAACTTCGAGGAATAACAATCAATACAACGGCCTCAGAGTTGAAAAAAAAGGTAAAACCAGAGGGTGGGGATGGAAAGAAAAAACAAGCACGCACCATAAGATGAAGAAATCGATTTAAAACAACGTGGTTCCATCCCTTAATTTTAAAGGTAACCCAGATCGAAATGCGTGTTCTTTCTCGTTTCTGCAGAGGCAGTCAGTGAGGCGAATTTGAGTGCTGACATAAAGATAGTGAAACAGAACAAACTGTCCATGTTTCTTGCGTCCGACACGATCTAGGCCACAGCCTTGCCTGTTATAAAACAAAAATAGAAACAGACCAAAAACAAAGCGTCGTCTTCCTCCTCTTCACCTTCGAAACACCCATTCCACATGCTAGCTGTTTAAATCTTATATGATTTGTTTTATGTCTGTCAGAAAATGTGTGTTCAAGTGGTGTGTGTGTGTGTGTGTGTGTGTGTGTGTGTGTGTGTGTGTGTGTGTGTGTGTGTGTGTGTGTGTGTGTGTGTGTGTGTGTGCGTGCGTGTGTGTGTGTGCGTGCACAGCATTTTTACAGGTTGGACACACAATAATGGAAAAAACACATTCATCCATACATAATGTGTGTGTGTGTGTGTGTGTGTGTGTGTGTGTGTGTGTGTGTGTGTGTGTGTGTGTGTGTGTGTAGTGTAGTGTGGTGTGGTGTGGTGTGGTGTGGTGTGGTGTGGTGTGGTGTGGTGTGGTGTGGTGTGGTGTGGTGTGTCGTCTGTGAGTGTGTATATATGCGTGCGTCTCTCTGTCTGTCTGTTTCTCTCTCCCCCTCTCTCTCTCCTCTTTGTATGGAAGCGGGGGTGGGTTGGGGGTGGAGATGGGGGATAATAAACCACCGAATGAACTAGGAAAAACAAACGTTGGGCATTTCTGCAATGGCACTGCTTTGTACCGCTGGGTCACCATTGCATTGGGTTGTGTTCTGCTGAGTTACGTTGGGTCGTTCTGTATTGCGTTGTCTTGTGTTGTGTTGATTTTCGATACTTTCAGTTTTAAACAGAAATTATCACACCAATAAATCTGCTGTACCGCGCATCGATATCAAATAACCTAAGTACACTGATACGCTAACATAACGAATTCTGCATTCATTGGATTACACACACATGCGCGCGCGCGCACACACACACACACACACACATACACACACACATACCCACACACACACACATACCACACACACAATCATTACTGGCGAAATTCACGAGCAGGATAAATGGTTTTTCTGCATCCTATAAAATGTGAAAAATTTAGTTTATTCCGAATTTCAAAACAAGTTGCCTTGCTTATGTCAATCTGGAATACATATGGGGAAAACGGAGAGACCTCAAACCGTATTTCACAAAAATAGATAGAAAACAACAACAACAACAACAAAGAAACAGAGAAAAAAGTTTTGAGGCACAGAAAACATATAGCAAAGAGAAATATGAAATATTAATCATTGCCATTTCAATTCGGGTTAATGCGCACATTGCGTGACTCTCGCTCTTTCCTCAGTTTTAGATGCCAAAGTCTACAAAGCAATAAAAACAACACAGCATTTTACAGGTTGGACAAACAATAATGG
>CM060313.1:84436599-84441599 GCA_030674185.1 Monoplex corrugatus
ACAAAATGTCATTCGTATCGCCAATCACAATGAATAAATGTCCAGTCCTGTTGCCAAAGAAAGTCTCTGTGCCTGACAGTCAATCAAGAAATCTTTCTTTCCAATGCCACATACATTACAGAAATCTTCATTCCTATGGCAAAATCCTACAAGGAAAAATTCATGCCACCAGCAAAACAATAACACATAACTGTCCGTGCACAATGAAGACATCTCTATGCCCAGCGCCAAACACAATAAAGTATGTAGCGGTCAAATACAAAACATAAATGTCCATGCCTACGGCCAAACACAATACGTAAATGTCCATGCCTACGACCAAATACAATATATATACATGGCCAAACACAATACATAGCTATCCATTCCTACGGCCAAACACAATACATAGCTATAAATTCCTACGGCCAAACACAATACATAGATATCCATTCCCACGGTCAAATATAATACATAGATATCCATTCCTACGGCCAAACACAATACATAGATATCCATTCCTACGGTCAAATATAATACATAGATATCCATTCCTATGGCCAAACACAATACATAGATATCCATTCCTACGGCCAAACACAATACATAGCTATCCATTCCTACGGCCAAACACAATACCTGGCTATCCATTCCTACGGCCAAACAAAATACATAGCTATCCATTCCTACGGCCAAACAAAATACATATCTAGCCATTCCTACGGCCAAACACAATACATAGCTATCCATTCCTACGGCCAAACAAAATACATATCTAGCCATTCCTACGGCCAAACACAATACATAGCTATCCATTCCTACGGCCAAACACAATACATAGCTATCCATTCCTATGGCCAAACACAAAACTACTGAAACTACTATCCGCAATGTAATCCGCCATTCTGACATCAAGACCTTGTGAGCTTGATCCTCTTCCAGCATCTATCTTAAACACTGCCTAGATACTTTGCTCCCTCACTTCACAACTTGTCATCAACAATTCCCTGTCATCTGGTATCTTTCCCACTTCCTTCAAATCTGCCCTGGTCAGACCTCTTTTAAAGAAACCTAGTCTTGACCCCAATAACCTCAAAAACTATCGACCTGTTTCCAACCTACCTTTTTTATCCAAAGTCCAAGTCCTTGAAAAAATTGTTCTCGCACAGATCTCTGATCATATCACCGCCAACAACCTCTCTTACCCTTATCAGTCGGCTTATCGCACTGGACACAGCCCTGAAACTGCTCTTGTAAAAATTGCAAATGATATTCTGACTGCTCTTGATCAAAATCAAATCTCTCTTCTATCTCTCCTTGATCTCTCGGCTGCATTCGACACCATCGACCATTCTATCATGCTCACACGTCTCCATAAAGTGTTCGGTATCTCTGACATCGTTCTGTCTTGGTTCCAGTCCTACCTCTCCAATCGCACTCAAACAGTCTCTGTCTGTTGTTCATCCTCTGCACCCGCTACCCTCCAGTTTGGTGTGCCCCAAGGCTCTGTTTTAGGTCCCATCCTATTTGTGCTGTACACACAACCCCTCTCTGAAATTATGCGACTTCACTCTATGTCCCATCATAGCTTTTCTGATGACAACCAACTCTATACTTCTGGTTCCCTCCCACAACTGCCCTCTATAATCAGACAAACCCAAGGCTGCATTTCTGATGTTCACTCCTGGATGACTGTAAACAAACTTCAACTCAACCCCATTAAAACTGAACTTAGCCTTATCTCTCCCACCACATTGGCTAAGTGTTCTTCCCTTCCTCTGTCTGTCTCTCTGCTTGGATCTGACATTCCACTATCTTCCACTGTCCGCAATCTTGGAGTCACTCTTGATAAACACCCTGTCCTTTGAAAAACACGTCCAGAATGTTTGCAGATTATGCTATCTTGAGATACGCAGAATTTCTTCTATTCGCAATATCCTCTCTGTCGAAGCCACCAAACTCTCCTCTGTGCCTTTGTTCTCTCTCGTCTCGACTACTGCAACTCCCTCCTCTCGGGCTGTCCTTTCTCTCTCATTCAAAAGCTTCAAAAAGTTCAAAACAATGCTGCTAGGCTCATCTTCAGAAAATCTCGTTCCTCTCATGTCACTCCTCTTCTCAAATCTCTTCACTGGTTACCTGTTGAAAAGAGAATTCGCTACAAGATTGCTTTGTATATGTTTTAAGTCTCTCAACGGTCTTGCACCCCCTTACATCTCTGACCTCCTCCATCTGTACACCCCCTCTCGTCAACTTCGTTCCTCGGCTGATACTCGTACCTTCCGCATACCATCCTGTCGCACTAAAACCTATGGTCAACGCTCCTTTTCCTATCAGGCCCCTGTAATCTGGAATCAGCTCCCTGTCTCTGTTCGCCACTCTGCAACTCTCACTTCTTTCAAGTCCTCTCTGAAAACCCATCTCTTCCAGTCCCTCTCATGATACTTATAAAGACTCTACCACCTAACTTCCCCAAATCCCCCCTTGTCGTCTTTTGAGCCTTGAATGTCGGCTGGTGTGTGTGTGTGCGTGTGTGTGTGTGTGTGTGTGTGTGTGTGTGTGTGTGTGTGTGTGTGTGTGTGTGTGTGTGTGTGTGTGTGTGTGTGTGTGTGTGTGTGTGCTTGGTTGTGTCTGCGTGATACCTGTAAGCGCTTAGGGCTCTTGTTTTCATCAGATTAGGCGCTATATAAATGCTCTTTATTATTAAAACACAGATATCCATTCTAACGGCCAAACACAACATATGAATCTCCATTACTACGGCCAAACACAATACTACATGTAAATCTGCATGCCTACGGCCAAACAAAATACATAAATCTCCATACTACGGCCAAACACAATACATAAATCTCCATACTACAGCCAAACACAATACATAAATCTCCATACTACGGCCAAACACAATACATAAATCTCTATACTACGGCCAAACACAATACATAAATCTCTACACTACAGCCAAACACAATACATAAATCTCTGTTTCTGGTCCACTCTCCTGGAACAAACTTCCTCTCTCAGTCCGTCAGCAACCTACTTTTGTCTCCTTCAAGTCCGCTCTCAAAACTCACCTTTTCTCCTCCGCATAAAATCCTAACCTCACTCAACCCCCCCCCCCTCTGCAGCCTGTCTCCGCTCGGAGGGGAATCACATGGTTATAATATATAATTGTATATGCTCTCTATAATTTTCCATTGCTTTTATTCTTGCTTTTATTGCTTTTATTCTTTCTCCCCATTTATAGCCATGCGTGTGTGTGAGTGAGTGTTGTGGGTGGTGTTGTGTGTGTGTGTGTGTGTGTGTGTGTGTGTGTGTGTGTGTGTGTGTGTGTGTGTGTGTGTGTGTGTGTGGGGCGTGCGTGCTCGTGCGTGCGTGTCTGCTTCAGCGCTTAGATTTGATTTTATCAAGATTTTGCGCTATATAAATATTGTAATTATTATTAATTATTATTATTATACTACTGCCAAACACAAACATAAATCTCTATACTACAGCCAAACACAATACATAAATCTGTTCTGTCATCTCTGAACAACTCCTCTCTCATCCGTCAGCAACCTACTTTTGTCTCCTTCAAGCCGCCTCAAAACTCACTTCTCCGCATAAAATCCTAACCTCACTCAACCCCCCCCCCCCCCTATCAGCCTGTCTCCGCCGAGGAATCACATGTTAAATATATAATGTATATGCCTCTATAAATTTTCCATTCTTATTCTTTCTTATTGTTTATCTTCTCCCATTTAACCATGCTGTGTTGGTTGTGTGTGTGTGTTGGGTGTGTGTCGGGTGCGCGTCGGCGGTGCGTCGTGCGTGTTCTGTTCACTAGATATGATTATCAAGATTTTGCGCATAAATATGTAATTATTATTATTAATTATTATTATTATTATATATATTATACTACAGCCAAACACAATGCATAAATCTCTATACTACAGCCAAACACAATACATAAATCTCTATACTACAGCCAAACACAATACATAAATCTCTATACTACAGCCAAACACAATACATAATCTCTATACTACTGCCAAACAAAACATAAATCTCCATACCACAGCCAAACAAATACATAAATCTCCATACTACTGCCAAACACAAAACATAAATCTCTATACTACAGCCAAACACAATACATAAATCTCTATACTACAGCCAAACACAATACATAAATCTCCATGACCAGGGCCAAGCACAATAAAGAAATCTAGATGCCCATGACTAAACATAATAAAGAAGTGTACGTTCCTACAGTCAAACACAATAAGACGTGTCCATTCTTACAAACACAATAAAGAAATTTCATTCTTACAGCCAAACACAATACAGAAGTATCCATTCCAACAGTCAAACACAATACAGAAGTATCCATTCTTACAGTCAAACACAATACAGAAGTCTCCATTCCTACAGCCAAACACAATACAGAAGTATCCATTCTTACAGTCAAACACAATACAGAAATCTCCATTCTTACAGTCAAACACAATACAGAAGTATCCATTCCTACAGTCAAACACAATACAGAAGTATCCATTCTTACAGTCAAACACAATACAGAAATCTCCATTCTTACAGTCAAACTCAATACAGAAATCTCCATTCTTACAGTCAAACACAATACAGAAGTATCCATTCTTACAGTCAAACACAATACAGAAATCTCCATTCTACAGTCAAACACAATACAGGAATCTCCATTCCTACAGTCAAACACAATACAGAAATCTCCATTCTACAGTCAAACACAATACAGAAATCTCCATTCTTACAGTCAAACACAATACAGAAATCTCCATTTTTACAGTCAAACACAATACAGAAATCTCCATTCCTACAGTCAAACACAATACAGAAATCTCCATTCCTACAGTCAAATACAATACAGAAATCTCCATTCCTACAGTCAAACACAATACAGAAATCTCCATTCCTACAGTCAAATACAATACAGAAATCTCCATTCCTACAGTCAAATACAATACAGAATATCCATTCTTACAGTCAAACACAATACA
>CM060313.1:84444099-84446599 GCA_030674185.1 Monoplex corrugatus
CTCTCTTTCTCTCTGACTGGATGTTTAAAATAAAGCATTTATTGTTCATTTTATTAACTTAATAATATAAAAAAAAAGTCTCTCTTTCTCAGCTTTAGACTGGGCGTAAAAGGATAAGAAAGAATGCATTGCATTCTATTAGCCTCTTTGATAAAGAATCTCTCTCTCTGTCTCTCCCTCTCACTCAATTCCTCCCTCCCCCTGTCTGTCTCTCTCACGCACACACATACGCACACACACACACACACACACACACACAAGACAGACAAACACACACAAATACAGACACCACACACACACACACAAATACAGACACCACACACACACACACACAACACACACACACACACACAAAAATCGCCTTTTCTCTGTATTTCTGGCTTGACAAGGCGAATGATCCGGACATTCGAAACAACTGTTGCAGAATTGGAGTTAAAGGGGGGGGGGGGGAACATGCTAATAGATAGAACAGTTGGGAGAGGGGGGTGGAGCATGAAGAGTGTGCGTTGAAGAACGAGCACATGCACGTGTGAATGTCTGAAATCGTGTGGATTACTGATGCAAGTAAAAATCTGTCCATCAAAGACACTGGCAGAAATGTCAACAGATTGTCGAAGTCTGTTCTATCGGCGTTTTACGAAATGCCAAAATGGTGTTCTGCTAGGACTACCCAAAGCAAACATGAATAATAACAAAAAAAACTTTTTAAATTAAATCCGGTCTCTCTCCCCCGCCCCCCTTTCTTTTTTTCCAAGTTACACATTAAGAATCAATACATCTGCCTTTCAGTTAGAAAAAAAAGAAAAAGAAAAAGGCAGAGTGGGTGAGGAATGACGGAAGACGTGTGCATGACTATAGCAGAGAGACATCTGTTTTGAAACAAAGTGTAACTCTATAAAAATCAATGTGTATTTTCTTCCATGTTTTTTTTTTTTTTTTTTTTTTTTTTTTTTTTTTTCAAAGACAATCACTAAAGCGAATCTGAATAGTATGATACAGCAGTGACATGGAAAAGAAAATCCATCTAAGCCTAAAACGTTAGTCTGTGTCATGGGGATTTCCATCGGAGAAGTGAGCAACCAACAAACATCCCATCACTTGAAAAACAACAACAAATAAACCCAAGATAAACAAATGTCCTTGGATTCTATTTTGGTGGGCGCGGCGCGCGCGCGCGTGTGTGTGTGGTGTGGTGTGGTGTGGTGTGGTGGTAGTATGGTTTGGTGTGGTGTGGTGGTTTGTGGTGGTGGTGTGTGTGGTGTGGTGTGTGTGGTGTGGTGTGTGGTGTGTGTCTGTGTGCGCGTCGTTTCAAAGTATCCTGGCATCTTAATATTGCCTGTATTATCCTGTAATGCTGCTTTCATGGTCTGGCGATTTGAGACAAACACTGCAAAACTGCACCACAAAATATGCCCATGGATAAAATAATATGGTAATGGTTTTGCCTTTGCTTGAGGGCATGCTTTTGCATGCAAATGCTTTAATTTCAGCTTTTAAAATCGCGTGGATTATTGGTGCAAGTAAAAATCTGTCCATCAAAGACATTGGCAGAAATGTCAAGAGGCTGTCAAAGTCTTTTCGGTACACATTTTAGGAAAAGCCACAGGACGCTCTGTCAGAGCCACGCACCCTGAAAACCGTTAAGCTCATAAAAACAATCCCCTTGTTCAAGTAAAACAAAAATTTCTAACGTTCAAGTTCAAAGAGTAAGAATCAATATAAACACAGCTGGGCTGGAGCTGGGGGTGGGGTGGGGGCGGAATGGGCAGGGACGGAAGGAATCAACATGCACCATAACATGAAGAAATCTATTCTGAAACAACGTAAATCTCTAACTTTAAAGTTCATCGAGATCAATACACCTGTTCAGCAATATATTTTTTTTCCTCCACTCCGGCGATCACAGAAGCAATTCTGAGTGCTAACTTAAAGAAAGAGGACGAACTTTCCATGTTAAATGGTTGAGTCTTAGCGCTACGTTGATGTCTATCACAAATCAATCCAACAATTCTCTCTCCTACCCCCCCCCCCCCCCCAGCAAATTCCATTCCAAAAGCTACTTTATACTGATCCGGTGACTTATTAACTCACTTTTGAGTTACTTTGAGTTACTGAGGCGAGGCACTAAAAACAAACTATTGACCGAATTTCTCTAGCTCTGCCATTTGTGTGCTAAATCCCAGGGTCTCTGCAAATGATTTCAATCTGCACCATCAGGTAAGACGTCGAAAAATCAAGGCCAGGAAGCACATCACAGCGCCAAAGACATACACACTAATTGCTTTGACGATGAATTTCTACAGCTTCTTGAGGCTAAGCGTCAGAAACTGAACTTGCCAACTGCAAGTGCGAAAGGGAAATAGGAGAGGCTGGATACAGATTTAAATAGTCCAAAAAAAACTGAATGTGCTGATGGGAAAGAGCACGCTGGAACACAGACCAGCCACAATCGGAGATATCTAGCAATACCACTGGGTCTTTTTTTATAAGGCCCTACCGA
>CM060313.1:84449099-84466599 GCA_030674185.1 Monoplex corrugatus
TGCGCGTGTATGTGTGTCTGTAACAGTCAGTGAAAAGCCTTTAAAGCAAAGAATAATAAAATGAATTCCTTTGAAAGTAGCAACTCGATTCTCTCTCTGTCTCTGTCTGTCTCTCTCTTTCTCTCTCTCTGTGGTGTTGTGTATGTGTGTGTCTGTGTGGTGTATGTGTGTGTCTGTGTGTCTTGTGTGTATGTGCGGGGTGTGTGTGTGTGTATGTGTGTGTGAATGTGTATGCGTCCGTGTGTGTGCGTGCTTGTATGTATGGTACCAGCATGCAAGTACGCCTGTGCGCATATCCAAAGGCCAGAAACTTTTCTGATTTTTCACCAAGACACTGGTTATATAAAAGTTTACGACATCTAAAGGATGAAGTACAATAAGATAACAATGAACACACAAAATAATACAAACGTTGACAGCTAGCTAACATCTCCTGTCAGTTCGAATTTCATGCACGTTGTTGGAAAGAATAAGCAGCGAAAACTGCTCTCTGTTTAAATGTCTTGAATCTGTGCATCAAGTCCATACAGATCAATTGTGCGAGCAGTTTTCTGACTCCCTCCTGTAGTCTGTTGTTATCCCGAGGATTATTGGACAGTGTGCATGTTCCACAACAGTGACACTATTCGTTTGAAATGATGTGATCTGAAACTGTGTGTGTGTGTGTGTGTGTGTGTGTGTGTGTGTGTGTGTGTGTGTGTGTGTGTGTGTGTGTGTGTGTGTGTGTGTGTGTGTGTGTGTGTGTGTGTGTGTGTGTGTGTGTGCGTTTGTGAGTGAGAGATTGTGTGTGTGTGTCTGTGTGAATGAGTGAGAGACAGTGTGTGTGAGTGTGTGTGTGTGTGTGTGTGTGTGTGTGTGTGTGTGTGTGTGGTGCGTGCGTGCGTGCGTGCGTGCGTGCGTGCGCGCGCGGTGTGTGTATGTGTTGTTCTTGATTCGTTTGTTCTTTTCTAAAAATTATTTCAAATAAACACATTTCTGGTAAAAAAATTTTAACCTGAAAATGACTGACACAAAAATAGTAGTTTTCTTGATATTTTTGTCCTGAAAATGGTTGAAGGTATGAATCTCGCTTACCCAAGTGTCATGATTTGAAAACATTTTTTTTTTCAACTCAATTCGTGTTGTCTGTAGCACGTTTTACATATATGGATAAACCAAAAATTTTTGAAATATGAAACAAACTTCATTCGAGTTGGTCTGAATTTTCAATCTTAGACGTGACATAATGCATGTCCGTTTGTTTATTCGGTTTGGCTAAATGGTCGGTTCGTCTCTGTCTGTCTCTTTTTCTTTAGTTTTCCAGTTCTGCAGCCAAACAACGAATGTGTGCGCTAGCATACTGTTAACCTTTTAACTCCTGCACCCTGTCACCAGCATCCTGCATTGCAAACCATGCTAGCAAAGCAAATATTTAACCTTTGATTCCCTCATCCTATCCACCAGCTTCCTGCAAGAAGCTGGTGGATAGGGTGAAGGAATCAAAGGGTTAAGATTCTGCATTGGTGGACAGGGTGCAGGAGTCAAAGGGTTAAGTTGGCTGCTGTTTGCATAGTGTGTTTGTGGTGGTGGCGAGTTATTGTTATTGTTGGTATTTTTGTTTAAAGCCCAGCCGACTGCGTACAGCCATATCAGGGCTATGATCATTTCAACACGCACAATACTTTAAGAGGAAAAAAAAAACGGAAAAGAAAATTAAGCACACATATCGATGCATTCGCGCACTGAATCTAAGGAGATGCCCCTGGACTTGACCACTCCGTCCAATTTATCATGATGGGGAATTAAAAAACATGCGTGAACACAAATTTATACATAACTAAGGACACTAAAACATCCTATACTACCTAAAATTGCATCCGCAAATCTCATTTCCCTAGAGCCAAAAATGCACTTAAATACATGTACCCAAGAAGTAATAATACTAAGAGAAAGTACCTAAGACTTTATCGAACACGCACAGTACAGGTGAATGGACCAGCTAGGCAGAAAATGATAGGAAGAAATGACAGAAAGCAAAGGAGGAAGAAAGAAATAAAAAGGGCTTAAAACAGGAGGAGGGAAAAAAACACTGAAACTAGGGGGGTCCGGGGGGGCCATCAGGGGCCATAACTTGCGCGCCGTTGCTACGAACGCTTGCAAGCCGATCACGGATGCCTTGCTCCTTTCGGTTTTTTTTTTTTTTTTAAACAAACCGAAATCGCGGAATTCCGCCCAGACGCGGAACGTTTTAAGTCCTGAACAAAGAGAGTGACATAAAACAGGAAATTTCTAGCACAGCATTTCCAGAAGGTGGGGATACCGTTTATATTGAAAGAGCTCATCATCCCCACGAGGGTATGATGGTGAGTATGTATGAATACACTTGTTCCATCACACATCACAGATAAACACTTTTCGTAATTTAACATGACCGATTTTTGCACAGCATGTGGAAACAAATCTAGGGGGAGGACAGAGAGAGAGAGAGAGAGAGAGAGAGAGAGAGGAGAGAGAGAGAGAGAGAGAGAGAGAGAGACAGACAGACAGAGACAAAGAGACAAGAAAAAAAAAAGAGTGAGGGAGAGAGATAGAGATAGACAGACAGAGAGACACAGAGAGAGGGAGATAGATTAGGTAGGTAGATATATATATATAATAGATAGATAGATACATGTAGATAGATAGATAGAGACAGAGAGACAGACAAAGACAGAGAGACAGAAAAAACAAAGCGAGAGAGAGGGAGAGAGATAGAGAGAGAAAGAAATAGAGACACAGAGAGAGGGAGATAGATTAGATAGAGAGAGAGAAAGAGAGAGAGAGAGAGAGAGAGGGAGAGAGAGAGAGAGAGAGAGACAGACAGACAAAGAGACAAGAAAAAAACAAAGAGTGAGGGAGAGAGATAGAGATAGACAGACAGAGAGACACAGAGAGAGGGAGATAGATTAGGTAGGTAGATATATATAATATAATAGATAGATAGATACATGTAGATAGATAGATAGAGACAGAGAGACAGACAAAGACAGAGAGACAGAAAAAACAAAGCGAGAGAGAGGGAGAGAGATAGAGAGAGAAAGAAATAGAGACACAGAGAGAGGGAGATAGATAGATTAGATAGAGAGAGAGAAAGAGAGAGAGAGAGAGAGAGAGAGAGAGAGAGAGAGAGGGGGGGGGGGGGAGAGTTATTGTAAGTAAACATGACCAAATTCTGATTTCTGCATAAGCAAAAATGTGTGAGAAAAAAGAAAGAGAAAGAAAGAAAGACAGAAAGAAAGAATGGAAAGGAAGAAAGAAAGAAAGAAAGAAAAGCAAACAAGGAGAGGGTGGGAAGGGGGAGTAGGGGGGACAAGACGAAAAATGTTGAAATGACCGATTTATATATCGAGTGATAAAATCTAAAATAATCATAAAGATTGTTAAGTTAAACAATTTCTACATCAAACATAAAATAAATCTAAAAACATATTAAAATGAATAATAAAACGAGAGAGAGGGGGGGAAAATAATTAAAATAAAACGTGAATTAACATGGCCAATTTCTGCATTAAGTGAAAAAATCTTTAAGGGGGGACAAACAGAAAAAAAATTCTTTTCGTAATTTCAAATGACCTATTTATGTAATTCCTTTCGTAATTTCAAATGACCGATTTATCTATGTTTTTATAACCAAGTGAAACAATAATCAAGATACTCGTTTGTTAACATGACCGATTTCTGCATCAAGTGAAAAAAAAATCAAAACTTCTCTTAATTTAATTAAGTTAGAATCGGTTTTTTGTTTCAAGTGAAAAAATAAACAACAATGAAAACCATCTTAAGTTTCCATTACCATTTTCTGCACCAAATGAAGAATCTAAAAGGAAAGGAAAGCCGAAACAAACTTTCGTAAGATAAAATGGCCGATTTCTGCATGAAGCGAAAAACATCTACAACAATAAAAACGATTAGTTTTGATTTATTGGCGACATTTAAGTGTTGAACACGGGGGACGAACTCAACACATTTTCAACTTCGACGCAATCCGCGTTTCAGACAGCAATCTGGGCTACACATACACACACACACACACACACACACACACACACACACACACACGAACAAACAAACAAGAAGGCATGCCATACATGCCAGAATATCAAAAATGAATAACAGATAAATACATGTAAGAATCTACAGACACAGGCAAAACAAAATCGATATCTCTTTAAAATATAAGACAGTGTGCTTTGAACAAAAAGCAATCAGCCAATCAAGTTCAGTTTATCAAGATAATGTCTCTGCGCTCGGAATGAATTCCATATGTATTCACGCCACTTATACCATGTTATGGGAGAAGATCGCAAATGAACATGGCATGCAAGCACATAGGCCTTATGCCTTGGCAAAAAGGTCTTATCTATATATATGTGTGTGTGATGAAGGGGGGGGGGGGGGAGAGAAGAAAGAAGGGTGGTTGGTAAACCCGCCCAAACCAGAGTTGGTTAAGGTGTAAGGGATATAGTTGTGCAAGGTCAGAGGCAGATGGAGGACTCTTCCGCTCGAACACACATAAAACCAAGACGGTGGTTCCCAAACTTTATTTACATGTGCACGAGTTCTCACCAAAAGTACATCTTCATAATAAGAAGACTAAGAAGACATGAAGAAGAAGAAGACAGAAGAAGACGAAGAAGAGGAGAAAGAAGACAGTGCTACAGTGACAGCAGTCTAACACTGTGAGGTTGGTTTCTTCTGGTGATAGTGGCAGCAAGAAAATGACGAGCTATGCTCAGTTGAGTTGAGTTTTAAAGTCCTACCACTCTTAGAGTATACAAGGACTAGCGAAAACATGTTTTGTAGAAGCCTTCAATAATTTTAGAGCATTGTGAGAAACCGATGCTTTATTCGGTTCTCTGATCCACCCTGGACGGCAATCAAATGAGTGAATGGAATGATGACGAGCTATTTTTGTTGTTGTTTGGTTCAGGTTTTACGTCGACACCCACCTCAGGTGATATGGCCGACGGGGATAACCATCCCAGGGATGTGGGGGAAGTGGGACCTTCCTAATTTTTCCATACCGACACCACCAGAACAACAATGATGCTAAGATGGGACGGTGAAAAGCCAGTTTTAATATAGGGCACCCCGGGATTCGAACCCACAACCATAAGCATGTGAATCCGATGCTCAAACCAACTGAGCTATTGGGGCCCGCTTGACGAGCTATGACTCGCCTTGTTAATTTATACTCTAAGAACAAAGCATGATGGTCATACTTTCAAACCTTTCAGATGACAAGGTATGATTGGTTGTTCTCACCTACTCAATCAACACTTGGTGTGTACTTTTAACACAGTGCTTCGGTACACACAACTGGTACACCAGTCATTGTCCGGCAGTTTCGAGGGTGGGACAGAGACGCGCAACACACACCCTGCGGTCATTGTGTGTTCCCGCCAGATACGTACTGGTTATTACACGGCGTTTGTTTCACAATGTGCTGAAGGCGGCATAGATTAACGACGGTCCCCTCTAGGCTCCATAGGACTACAACGTGTAGCAGACTGAAAATTGGACCATAATGACGACAAAATTTGTAGGCCCAGCTTTAGAACACATGTACACATTGTAGATCTGCTCATTGTTTAGCAGATTATGACCGCCTTCAGCTATTTTTAACCACAGTCGGGTTTTCCTGGCTGCGTCTTTAGCCTCCTTTTCCCATGCTGCGACGCATATTACATGTATTGGTTAGATCTTTGGAATGTTCAATGCATAGTTTTGGTAGGCAGAGGCTGTAAGATAACAGTATAACTTGGCCAAGAGAATGCAAAGCGTTTTTGATCTAGGCAAGCACGCTACACGGTGTTGCCTTTGAGCGTTGTAGGTAAATGGGAAAGATCGTAGCAGAGCAAGGCTTATATATATATATATTGTAGATAAACCAAAGAAACAAGACAACAAACTAGAGTTTTGAGCCAGTTTATATATTCTACAGCAAACACACCCACTGAACCCAACATGGAAACAAACCAACCAACCAATCAAACAATAACTAAATATAAAAGAAAACCACTAAAACGAACAATGAACTGTTCTGAACTGCAGACAGCGAACAAGAGCGAACAAGATAAAATATTAATCATCGTCATTCTATTCCAGGTTAATGCGACACTGCGTGACAGACGCTCTTTTACGAGTTTATATGTCAGTATTTGCAAATCAACGGAATCACAAAAATACCGAGCAGGTAAAACTTTCAGGAACGGCCTGGCCGTGATGTCAGAGAAATTAAAGAAAATCACTCTTACATACATTATTCGCTGCTTTTCTACCAGAATCAAAAGGCTAACAATTTAGACAAAAATGAATTATTTAAACTTATCATTTCGATGCGACTTTATAGGAATTGTTATTCCCAAATGTCACATGGAAAACATAAGCGATGTATATTTATTTTGCAGGAGAAAACACACAGTAATAATCAGCCGCCCTCAAACAAAACACACAAAAGCACACACAAGAGAGAGAGAGAGAGAGAGAGAGAGAGAGAGAGAGAGAGAGAGAGACAGAGAGAGAGAGAGAGAGAGAGGAGAGAGAGACAGACAGAGAGAGAGAGAGAGAGAGACTTCAGATATTTGATTCAAAAAGCCATCATCTCCTACTGAAAGGGTGCTCCAAATGCGTTACAAAAGAAATAGTCAACTAAATCAGAGAAGAAAATTAACAACTGACAACAAAACAATAAACCACATAATAGGACATCGCAGTTTCCCTTATTTTAAATGCATTAAGCAAAACAACCCGAGGTTTCTTTATCAAAATCATAGCAATTGAGCTTAATACTAGACATAGCTTAAACATTTTTTGGGTTTGTACAGTACTCTAGAGAGAGAGAGAGAGAGAGAGAGAGAGAGAGAGAGAGAGAGAGAGAAAGACAGGGAGAGAGAGAGAACATGGCTTCTCAGGGGAAAGAGAGAGGAGACGGGATGTGGAGGGAGGAGGAGAGGAGAGGAGAGAGAGAGAGAGAAGAAAGAGAGAGAGAGAGAGAGACAGACAGACAGCATGGTTTTTCAAGACAGACAGAGACAGAGACAGAGACATACGAGCACCTCACAGAAACTGTGAAAACAGCAAGAAGTAGGAATCCATCAGACGGTAAACACAGACAAGGCACAGACAGAGAAAGGTCCTCGTTAGTACGACTAATGGTTTGCTGAGGGAGAACCACAATACTAGCAGTGTCCATGGACGTAGAGTTACACTGACTACAATACTACTGGACTAGAATCCACTGCTTACTGTGGCATCGAACAGATACCACCATTGCGATAGCCTGAAGAGGTCCTTCTGTCTTGCGAGTCGTCGTTGCTATGTATCCCTCCTCTATATGTACTTTGTTCTAAGTGTCCCTGTTTCTCTTTGATCCTGTTTCTAATTGTCCCTTTTCCTATATGATGCTGTTTCTAAGTGTCCCCGTTTCTGTGTCCATGTTTCTGTACGTCTCTGTTTACATCTGTCCCTATTTCTACGAATATTCCTAGTTCCATGTGTACCGATTTTTACGTGTCCCTGTTTATACGTGTCTTCGTTTTCATGTGTCTCTCTGTTTTTTGAAAGTCTACTTGTTTCTTTTTAATGTGACTATGTGTCTCTTTTTATGTGACTGTGCTTGTTTTTATGTGACTCTATGCGTGTTTTTATGCGACTACTATGTGTCTGTTTTTATGTCTATCTGTGTCTATTTTTTATGTGTCGCTATTTCCATGTGTCTCTATTGTTATGTCTCCATCTCTATGCGTCTCTGCTTTTATGTGTCCCCATCTTTATGTCTGTTTTTATGTGCCTCCATCTTCATGTATCTGTTTTTATGTGCCTCCATCTTCATGCATGTTTTTATGTGTCCCCATCTCTGTGTCTGGTTTTATGTACCTCCATCTCCATGTGTCTGGTTTCATGTTTCTAAATCTGTATATCTGTTTTTTATGTGCCTCCGTCTCTAGTGTCTGTTTTTATGTGCCTCCGTTTTATAGCGTCTGTTTTATATGCCTCCGTCTATGCGTCTGTTTTATGTGCCTCCGTCTATAGCGTCTGTTTTATGTGCCTCCGTCTATAGCGTTGTTTTATGTGCCTCCGTCTATAGCGTTCTGTTTTATATGCCTCCGTCTATAGCGTCTCTGTTTTATGTGCCTCCGTCTATTAGCGTCTGTTTTATGTGCCTCCGTCTATAGCGTCTGTTTTATATGCCTCCGTCTATAGCGTCTGTTTTATGTGCCTCCGTCTATAGCGTCTGTTTTATGTGCCTCCGTCTATAGCGTCTCTATTTTATGTGCCTCCATCTATAGCGTCTGTTTTATGTGCCTCCGTCTATAGCGTCTCTGTTTTTATGTGCCTCCGTCTATAGCGTCTCTGTTTTATGTGCCTCCGTCTTAGTGTCTGTTTTTATGTGCCTCCGTCTATAGCGTCTCTGCTTTATGTGCCTCCGTCTATAGCGTCTGTTTTATGTGCCTCCGTCTAAAGCGTCTGTTTTATGTGCCTCCGTCTATAGCGTCTCTGTTTTATGTGCCTCCGTCTATAGCGTCCGTTTTATGTGCCTCCGTCTATAGCGTCTGTTTTATGTGCCTCCGTCTATAGCGTCTGTTTTATGTGCCTCCGTCTATAACGTCTCTGTTTTATGTGCCTCCGTCTATAGCGTCTCTGTTTTTATGTCTCCATCTCTGTGTGCTCCTGTTTTTATGTGTCTCCGTATGTATCTCTATCTCTGTTTTATGTATCTTCGTCTCTGCGTATCTATGTTTTTATGTATCACCGGCTCTACATCTCTGTTTTTATGTGTCGCCATCTCTATGTGCCTCTGTTTTTATGCATTTCCGTCTCTACTATCTCTGTTTTTATGTTCTCTATCTCTATGATGATAATAATAATAATGATGATGATAATAATAATAATAAAAAACATGTGCCTCCCATTCCTACGATTCACGTTTATCTTCTTCTATGTGCTCTCATTTTCATATATCTTTGTTTCTACGTGTCCCTAGATTTGTCTTTGTTTCTAAGTGCCGCCCATCTATGTGTCCATCTCTCTCAGAGCATCTTCCTGGTTTCATTGGAAACAAAACGAAAAAGTATTAAGTAGGCTACATTCTACTTGTCAGACACAAGTAGATCACTCATAAGGAAGATTAGGAAAAGACAGGCAACATTTATAGGCCATTTTATGAGGTAGGGGGATTTGGAGCACGCACCTGGTCACAACGGCAAAGCTGGAGGGAAAGAGAGCACCAGGTAGACCCAGGGAGAAAATGCTGGACGGACTTGCAGAGTGGCTGGGAACGAGGAGGGTGGGGGAGATGCTAGGGGCAACGAGAGAGAGAGAGACAGATGGAAATCCATGATCGCCAACGCCATGCAGCAGGGCACCTGATGATGATGATGATGATGATGATGATGATGATGATGATGATGATGATGATGCTACATTCGGGTCACAGCTTCTCTACATGTACTCACTCTAGTTTTTGTTTTTTTTTACAGAAAGGAAAAGAAGTTTCCCGATGCGTTCCTTGTGATGAGAATCTCAGTATCAAACACCTCTTATATGATCTCTGGCGCACGCAGGCAGACAAGCAAGCACACGCATACAGAGACACATGATCGCAGTATCAAACACTTCAGTGTCAAACACTTCTAATTATGAACTAAAGTAACATAACTCTTGAGAGTCACGGAGTTATCTCCCATGTAGAATTTCTCAAACCCAACACAGTTTGCGCTACCCATTCAGCTAGCATAGACGCATCCACGAAGCATAAAGTGGTAAGCTCAGAACATTCCTTATTTCCTTTGGTACTTCTCATTATGATCGCTGAGAGTGGCTTGACGCCGGACAGAAGTACTGAACATTATATTTTACAATGTTCCCCCGCAAACTATGTTTGCTTTTCGTAATTTGGAAAAATCGCTTTCTTTCATCTAATATGATTTCAACACAGAGAAGTTCTATTTAGAGCTGGATTTTTACGGGATCAGATCATTTAAAAAAAACTTTTCAAATACTGACTGACACAATTTTCAAGGTGGTGGTATTTTTTTTCTATTTTTTGATATTGTTTAGAGTTGGATCCTCAATGGGATCAGAGCATTCTACATCCTACAGCGCATTCAAAACAATGCTGTACGCCTTGTACTCAAAAAGAAAAAAGCTGACCACATATCTCCTCTCCTGGCACAACTTCACTGGCTCCCTGTATCAAAGCGCATACAGTACAAACTAGACACCATGTGCTACAAAAGCCTCAATAACGCAGCCCACGATTACCTGTCAAGCCTACTTGAGATCTATCTTCCTTCACGTTCTGCCTCCGATCCTCTGACTTTTCGCTTTCCACGCACTAAGCTCAATACCTATGGTCCACGAGCCTTCTCTGTTTCTGGTCCACTCTCCTGGAACAAACTTCCTCTCTCAGTCCGTCATCAACCTACTTTTGTCTCCTTCAAGTCCGCTCTCAAAACTCACCTTTTCTCCTCCGCATAAAATCCTAACCTCACTCAACCCCCCCCCCCCCCTCTGCAGCCTGTCTCCGCTCGGAGGGGAATCACATGGTTATAATATATAATTGTATATGCTATGCTCTCTATAATTTTCCATTGTTTTATTCTTGCTTTTATTGCTTTTATTCTTTCTCCCCATTTATAGCCATGCGTATGTGTGAGTGAGTGAGTGAGTGAGTGTGTGTGTGTGTGTGTGTTGTGTGTGTGTGTGTGTGTGTGTGTGTGTGTGTGTGTGTGTGTGTGCGCGTGAGTGCGTGCGTGCGTGTGCGTGCGTGCGTGCGTGCTTGCGTGTGTGTCTGCTTCAGCGCTTAGATTTGATTTTATCAAGATTTCGCGCTATATATAAATATTGTAATTATTATTTAATTATTATTCTTAAAGTATACTGTTTTCAAATATTCACTAGTGTAACGTTAAGGTGGTCAAAATTTTTTTCAATCTACGATCTACGTTATTGGTATGGGTGGCCTGTAGCGGTCGGTGGGACTGAAAACAGCACGACTATTTCACTGAATGTATCTCCCCTCACCATGTGTCTGAGTCCTGATATTCATAATCTTGTGTACCCTCTTTACTGTGGTGTCCGCATATCTGTTGGTGGTCCATTTTTTCCCAAGCAGACGTAGTATAAACCATTTAGCTGCCTACAGCACACAAAGACAGACAGACAGACATACACACACAAACACACACACAGACTCTTTCACTCACTCTCTCTCTCACACTCACACACTTTCACTCACTCTCTCTCTCTCTGTCACACACACACCCCACTTTCACTCTCTCTCTCTCTCTCTCACACACACACACACACACACAGACTCAGACAAACAAACAGAAATAGATACACATAAAACACACACACATACACATGCACATACATACACGCACCATCATCATCATAAACAAGTTATTGTCAGGATAACATAAGGTTGTCCCACTTCACAAAATTATGTATATCTCAACGTGGAAATAATTAAAACAAGCACATTATGAAAGAAACTGGAGGAGTATGTTTAAAAGTGCTGAAACGCGACGATCAAAGAAGAAATTGGAAAAAAAAATTGAAGTCTCAACAACAAAACTTTAAAAAAAACCGCCCACCCTCCCACTCACCTTCTTACACACAAGAACCAAAAGAAAGAATGAAATAAAGAAAGAAAGAAAGAAAAAAAGGGAGGATGGAAGGAATGAAAAAAGAAAGAAAGAAAGAAAAGGAAGAACAGAATAAGGAAGAAAGAAGAAGAAAAAAGGAAAGAAAGAAAGAAGGAACAAAGAAAGGAAAAAGAAGAAAGGGAAGGAAGAGAAAGAAAAAGAAAGGAGGAAGAAAGAAGAGAAAAGAAGAAGGAAGAAAAAAGAAAGAAAGAAAGAAAGAAAAAGAGAAGAAGAAAGAAAGAAGAAAGAAAGAAAGAAGAAGAAAAAAAATGGAGAGAAAGAAAGAAAGAAAGAAGAAAGAAAGGAAAGAAAGAAGAAGAAAACTGACAGTCAGACAGAAAGAAAGAAAGAAGAAAAAAGAAAGGGAGAAGAAAGAAGAAAGAAGAAAAAGAAAGAAAGAAGAAAGAAAGAAAGAAAAGACAAAACGACAGTCAGACAGAAAGAAAGAAAGAAGAAAAAAGAAAGGGAGAAAGAAAGAAGAAAGAAGAAAGAAAGAAGAAAGACAAGACAGTCAGCAGAAAGAAAGAAAGAGAAAAAGAAGAAAAAAAAAGAAAGAAAGAAAAGGAAAGAAAGAAAGACAGACAGTCAGACAAGAAAGAAAGAAAAAAAAGAAAGGAAAGAAAGAAAGAAAGAAAAGAAAGAAAAAGAAAAGACAATGACAGTCAGACAGAAAGAAAGAAAAAGAAAGAAAGAAAGGAAAGAAGGAGGAAGGAAGACAGAAAGACAGACAGAAGAAAGAAAGAAAGAAAAAGAAAGAAAAGAAAGACAGACTGACAGACAGACAAACAGACAGTCAGACAGAAAAAAAGAAAAGTTGACTGGCTCACATTTTCTAACCTTGTGAAGCTTTGCATGTGCAGTGATTTTTATAATGTGTGGCCAATTAGACGTCCTGTTCTGCCTTTTTACCTATTGTCAATTTTTCTATCTTCTTCGTATGTCTCTGTATGCCTGTGCTTCCTTGTGTGTATTTGTGCGCCAGCAAACGTGTCTGTGTGTGTGTGTGTGTGTGTGTGTGTGTGTGTGTGTGTGTGTGTGTGTGTGTGTGTGTGTGTGTGTGTGTGTGTGTGTGAAAACGTCTGTTTATTTAAGAAAACGTGTCAAGGATTTTTCCACCGTTTCTGTAAGGGTATCTATTATCTTATCTAAGAGTTGTGAAGGCATCTTATTAAGAATGGACTGGAGGTTCCACTTTTAATGACGCTGATAAAACAAGATGGTCAAGCCACATAAGTAAGAGTCCATTTTATCAGTCGCCGTGGATAAGTGGTCAATTTCTTAGTTTCTCAGTTTTTCAACATAGTGTCTTCACCCTCGGAATAAATTCTATATTTTACTGACGCCACAGATGCAAACTGATGGATAAGATCCAAAACGATCACGACGAAACATCCCCCCCCCCCCCACTCTTTTTTTTTTTCTCTCTAAAGGAATTAAACAAAGAAACGAACGAAAAAGTGGCCCTCGGTAGTGAAATTTCAAGGAAGCGAATAACGCGCTAACAATACCGGCTTAATGCCAAAACGTGATACCACCACTCGTAGTTCTGGTAAGCAATGCAGGGTTCTGGCCTGTGTCAGACTTAGCATCCAATTCTCTCAACGACAGCTCCAAAGCACTTTGGTTTCAGTCGATGTCAAACTTTTTAATCGCTCTTTTAAACTTGATCCCGCGGATCAACACTTTTAACCCTTTGACTCCCTCACCCTATCCACCAGCTTCAGTCTGGTTTCGTGATTGTACAATTACTGCTGTGAGTAAACGGATTAGCACTTAAGTGTCTTGCATATATATTGGATGTAGAACATGCACTACAGGACTCCCCATCAAAATGACCGGCAGCAGTGCAGAACCTTCTCCGGTGGGAAGATCTACACCGGGCTGACATCGCTAGGTCCTATGAATTTTCTGGCACTGGTGTTTCGATCGAATGAACTCTAACCTGGTGTGTTGAGCAGGTGAAATGAGCAGTGTGTGTGGGGTAGGGGTGTGGCGTGGGGGGTGGGATGGGGGCAATACCCTAAAATTGTGTGGAAGAAGGGCAGCAGTGGGAAGGAGGGAGGGAGATATATACAGAGAGAGGGGGGAGAGAGGAGAGAGAGACAAAGAGAGAGACAGAGACAAAGACAAACAGAGAGAGAGAGACAGACAGAGACAGAGAGAGAGAGAGAGGATATGTATCTGAGTGCGCACGCGCTCGCTCTTGTGTGTGATGCTCTTATACGTCGTTATTAAGAGACAGACAGACAGACAGACAGACAGACAAAAAGAAGAAAGAAAGGGGAGAGAGAGAGACGGGGGGGGGGGGGGGGGGGAAAGAAAGACAGAGAGAGTGAGATAAAAAAAAAAAGAGAGACAGACAGGAGAACACACACACAAAAAAAGGGAGAGTGAGAGAGAAGGGGGAAGGAGGCACGGAGAGAGAGAGAGAGAGAGAGAGAGAGAGAGAGAGAGAGAAAAGAGAAAGAGAGAGAGAGAGAAAGAGAGAGAGAGAGACAAAAAGAGAAGAAGACAGAGAGACAGAGACAGAAACACATACAGACAGACAGTGACAGAAGAGACTAGAGAGACATACATCAAAATAAACGCACACAGGGACAGGGGACCACAACAGTCAATTGACCAAACCTGTTGTCATCGAGTCCAATCCCCAAGGGAAAGTCCAGGTCGACATCGCCAAAGCCCACGGAGACGTGCAGAACGCCTGAATGCAAGGCAGCAGTGATGTGGTTGTGATAGGGCGAGCCTCCCACAGCGTACAGCAATATGCCCAAAGGCCGTTCCGTCTGCACACAAACCATCACGGAACGAAATTACTTGGGAGCAAATTTCGTGGAAAATGACATTAAGAAAATAAATTAAATTGTCGCATAACTCTGCAATCATGGGAAAAGGCTGAGGCAGTAAAGAGCTTATTTGTTATTGTTATTTTTGTTTAAAGACCGGCCGACTGTGTAGAGCCATATTAGAGTATAACCATTTCAAAACATACACGATCATTCATCAGAGAAAAAGAGAAGAAAATTAAATAGAAATGTCATTACATTCGTACACATAATCTAAGGAGATACCCTGGCGATGAACATCTGTCCAATTTATCCTACGATTAAAAAAACAAACATATCCGAATACAAATTCTAACGTAACTAAGGCCATTAAAACATGTATAAATATAAAAACGGGTCTAAATTACTTAAAATTGCTTCCGCACATCTCATATCCCTAAAGCTAACAATGCACTAAATAAATGTACCCAATTACCAATCCTCAGAAAAAGTACGTACGACTCTATTGAACTCACACAGGTGAATGGCCCAGGAAGGCAGAAATTGATAGGAAGAAATGACAGAATACAAAAGGAACAAGGCAGAAACAAAGATAGTTACAGAAAAGGGAAAGTTTCTAGCACAGAATTTCCAGAAAATGGGGATACTACTTATATTGAAAGAGCTCCCAGCATCCCCCGGGTGGGGGTGGGGGTTGGGATGGGGGGGGGGGGGGCAGTAAAGAGCTCACAACCCCGTCGTGTAAATTTTTTTTAAAGGCAATGCCCACCTGTCCCCTTCGTTTCTTTAATATCTCACCAACGTCAGGTTGGCGTATTCACCTGCAACTGCATGCACAAATTTTGTGTGTGTGTGTGTATGTGTGTGTGTTGTGTGTATGTGTGTGTGTGTGTGTGTGTGTGTGTGTGTGTGTGTGTGTGTGTGTGTGTGTGTGTGTGTGTGTGTGTGTGTGTGTGTGTGTGTGTGTGTGTGTGTGTGTGTGTGTGTGTGTGTGTGGTGTGGTGTGTGTGTGTGTGTGTGTGTGTGTGTGTGTGTGGTGCGTGCGCGCGCGCGCGTTTTGAGTGTGTGTGTGTGTGTTTGTTTTGAGTGTGTGTGTGTGTGTTGTTTTGTGTGTGTGTGTGTGTGTGTGTGTGTGTGTGTTTGTTTTGAGTGTGTGTTTGTGTGTGTTTTGTTTTGTGTGTGTGTGTGTGTGTGTGTGTGTGTGTGTGTGTGTGTGTGTGTGTGTGGTGTGTGTGGTATGTGTGTGGTAGTGTGTGTGTGTGTGTTTTGAGTGTGTGTGTGTGTGTGTATGTGTGTGTGTGTGTGTGTTTTTGGTGGTGTGTGTGTGTGTTGTGTGCGCGCGCGTTTGTGTTTGGTTTTCTTATGCAACAATTAGAACTTGAACCTATGCAATTTATCAGAATAAATGGAGAGTGTTTTATGTCCATGCCACCCAAGATTCGTTATTTTAAAGCATAACCGTCGAGACGTATGCCAAAAAATAAGATGCCGTGAATTTACGTTAAAGGAACAGAAAGAAGAGTAGAAAAATGAAAAAGAAGAATGAAAAAGAAGAATGAAGAAGAAGAAGGGGGAGGAGGAGGAGAAGGAGGAGGAGGAGGAGATGAAGAAGCAGAAGACGAAGGAGAAGAAAAATAATAAAGTATGAAAAGAAGCAGAAAATGAAGGAGAAGAAAAAGAAATGGAGGAGAAGAAAAATGGAAAAACTACACAAACGGTAAAGCCATACTAACAATCTACTATTATCACGTGAAAACACCAACAACAGAAACAATAACAGGGACAAATTCGCGAGATTCAAAAAGAAACCCGTATAATCAACGACAAAATGATTCATTATAAGATACCCAAAAAGTTGGTCAAAACCAGTCTCACACAGTTTTTTTCCACGCTTTTTTGTTGTTGTAATAATGAATTGGAACCTATGCTATGTCTTTGAAATGCATGAGTTTAAAGACAATTTTGCACATTCTTTGAAATGCATGAGTTTAAGACACTTCTGCACAACTAAACTTGGCAAAATTTCTTTAATAATTTCTTTAATTTCTTGCTACTGGTTTTTTTTTTCGTATTTTGGCCCACAAAGCCTCCGTGCCCTCCTCACTAACTCCAAGCCCATCACCATTTGAAAAAGTGTTATGTCCACTAAAACCTGCGCGTTCGGAACATCTCGTAAGTGTGATTCACTGTAAGGGAAATGAATTTATTACAACCGAAACTTTTTTTTTACTGATACACTTATTTTACAGACTCTGATCCACTGCAGGTGAAATGAATTTATTACATCCCAAACATTTTTACTAACACACTTATTTCACAAACTGACTCACACACACATAACATCCTACTGGTAGAAATGAAACAAACTCCTTTTGTCTTCCCCCGGCCATAAACTTTCAAAATATTTAAGACAGATTACAAATAGTTGCATCCCATCTCTATCCCCCTTCTTCCCAAACCGTTTCACCAGGAGTGCTAGCTAGATTACTGAGAAAACACAGCAAATACTGTTGGTTTTAGAGAAATGTGATAGATGAGGTCAGGCTCGAATTAATAGTCTATCCCGATTCCCGGATCTACTGAACAAACTTCAAGGGTGCGGCTGACGAAGGGCAAAGGGCTCGATGCCATGGTGTGTAAACTCTGAAAATGAAACTGACACTGGCAGGTGTTCTAAACTTGACCGTGTAAAAGAAAATTGAAGGCTAGAAAAAAAAAAAAATAGAAAAAAAGAAAGCGAGATATCGCTCATTAGTAGTAGGTTTTTCCGAATTGAAAGGAGGGATGGGGCTTTTTAAATAAACAGTGATGGTCTGATGAGATATGCCCTGATGTCTCGGCTCCTATGCAGCATCGGCAGCATAGGAAAGTATAAACGGACAACCTCAGGTATAGAGAGATAAAACGTAAGCACACGCATATATCATTGTTTTATGTAGAAATTATAATATCGGTTTAGTCCATAATCACGTAGGTATGAAAAAAAACTGATCGGCAGGTGGACAGCGCAATGTCGACACAGACAGTCTGATAGACACACCG
>CM060313.1:84471599-84476599 GCA_030674185.1 Monoplex corrugatus
TTCTATAATCCTATATCCCATGCTTTTGCCTCTAAAAGTCTCCAGGTAAAACTCATCCTCTTAACATCTTTTTTCTTGTAAGGATCATGGCACTCAGGGAGGTTACCTTTGCGCTCATCTTTATTTTTTCGACCCATTTTCTAAACCACCTTAATGGCCACAGAAGTTAGAACAGTTTTAATGGTATATAATGATGTCGATGAGGATGATAATCATGATGCTGTGGAGTTCTCTCTAGGACTGACACTGCGTGACCGGGCTGTGCTCTACGCTTACTATCATAATATATATTGGCGACAACCAGGCCTGAGAGATAGAGACACCTGCGGTGCTGGTCAGAAGATTTGAGCAACACCCTCAATGACGCATCCCTGAAGTGGATGAGACTCGACTGTGTGATCCCAGTCTTCACAATGAGTCCATAGCACGCCCAACTCTGGGTACGAGCCGGTTAGAGCCGAGAAATCCCACAATAATTTTGAAGGGACTGATGGGGAATCGAACTCACAACTTTCCAGTCGATAGTCTGTTGCGCTAACCACTACACCACGGCCACTGGTCCATCCTCTTAACATCTGCATGGGAATCTCTTCTCCAGGTGTTTCTCTGCTGGCCTCTCATTTTTTTTCTTTCCATGGGTGTTCCATGTCCGGGCCTGTCTGGTGATACATGACGCTGATTTTCGTAGTGTGAGCCTGGTCTATCCCCATCTTCTTCCTCCGATTTCATTTTCTGATGGCAACTGGTATGCCCTCTTCCACAGGTTGATGTTGCTGATCTTATCTGGCTAGTGATTCGGAGGATTCTTTGCAGTTGTTAATAAAAGTCTACACTCTGTTCAGAGTTGTTTTTGTCATCCTCTATGTCTCGGCAGGATTGACTTCATGCTGGAATTGAAAAAAGCAGACTTTGATTTGTTGAGACAGTACTCCTGAGTTCCAGATGTTCTTGAACTGTACAAAGGCTGCTCGGGCTTTGCTATTCCTTGGTTTGATATCTGCATCCGTGCCTCCCTTCTTGTTGATGATACTTCCAGTATAGGTGACTGATTCCACTTCTTCCAGGGCATAATGTTCAAGTATGACCGGCTCAGCATTTGTTACACAGACTTTCGTATCTTCGTCTTGTCTTGGTATATTTTGAGACCAACTGTCGTGTCCGCCAGTATCATGGTCTTGTCTTGCATGTGCTGATGGTTATGGGACAGCAGGGAAAGATCAACAGGAAAGACCAAGTCATCCAATTGTGTGCATGGTGGCCATTGGACTAAAGCATCATTCAATCACCAATTGTTTGCATGGTGTCCATTTGACTAAAGCATCATTCAATCAATCTCCTTCAGTCATGACTAAGTTGAGTAGCCAGGATTGTCGTTCCACGTCTTCTGAGAGTTTTTCATCTTTTAATAAATGCTCCATCGCCAGGTGCTGGCTGCTCTGCCCCTGTTTCTTTTTCCAGGTGGTGCTCATGACAGAGCGGTATAAGACTGATTTAGTCCATTCTGAGGACGTGGACCAGCCACCTCCAACTCTTCTTCTGCGCTTCAGTAACAATACTGCTAAAGCCAGATGGTCTGGCCATTCCTTCATTGTGATGTTTAGCTTCTATCTTATTTTTAGGGTCCATTCTTTCTTCAGGTTCCATAATATCGAAAGAAAAATGAAAATGGATCGTTCGCAGGTGAATATAAAACGAGTATACTCCTCAAACCATTCTGCCCATTCCTCCCTCCCTCTCTCACAGATGCAGCGTCAATACACACACACGCGCGCGCGCGCGCGCGCACACACACACACACAATCTCTCTTTCTCTCTCTCTCCCCGCACATACACGAACCATGATCGTCACGTTCCAAGAGTCAATATGAATCGATATCTCCTTTTCACATGATGGGGAGATTAAGAGGCAAATGGTGTTGTTTCAGCAGCGTCTGCAATTACCTGGAAGCTGCCGCACGTGCTACTGACTGACTGACTCGGGCACGTCCGCTTCCTTCCTGTCCATAGGCGTTCAGGTGTATGGTAACTCGCAGGCTTGTATTCAAGGAAAAATAATCGACATATGCTCTACAATGTTTTTATAAATTTAGGGATCATGTTGCTCTAAAACCAATGAAAGCAAATGTATCGAAATAAGCCACGTAACCAACTTAGGTCACTGTGACTGAGAAACTGAGAACTTCTGAGCAGCAACTTTTCTGCTGATCTTTAAAATGCTTTTTGCAAAAATCAATTTGGTTAAGATGTTCAGCAAACGAAAAAATTTTTTTTTACTATAATTTTCAAAGGCACTGAATAACGGTGTCATAATATTTTGGCTTCTCTGATTCACTCCACTCTTTTAACCCTTTGGCTCCTGCACCCTGTCCACCAGAATCCTGCACTGTCAACCATGCTAGCAAAGCAAAATCTTAACCCTCTGATTCCGACACCCTATCCACCAGCTTCCTGCAAGGAAGTTGAGGGATTCAGGGGTTAAGTTTTTGCAGCTGGTGGGTATGGTGCGGGAGTCATAGGGTTAAACAAATTTGTAAAACTAAGCTTATCCCCATATACTTTCTTTTTTTTAATTTTTTTTTTATAGATATTCCCATGAAAATTCCTTCTACTTCCCTTTTACTTCTTTTATCATATAAAGTCCACCAAAATGGCAATCATGCTGCTCACTTTTCCTGCTGATTTCTAAATACTCAAAAAATTCTCTCCCCTACCCCCAAAAGAAGTCCAAGGTAACAGTTCCCACCTGCAAAAAATTTTTTGTCTACATCAATATCTTTTTAATTATGCTTCACCACTTTTTTTCCGTTTTCACCTGAATCACTTATTAGCCAGGCAGCTCTGTCACGAGCGTTTCAATTTACATAACGACCGTAGGTGGGGTCTTTCACGTGCATGCTCTCAATACACAAGCGATCATATCACGCGAAGTCTCCCTGGTTAAAAACAAGTATTCATGGCCAGGCAACGCGTTTGTCAAATTAGATTTTCACCCTTAAACTGTTAAAGGTTGCAACGAAACAAAAAAAGTAGAGGATGGCAATGTAGGAAGGGAAAGGATATTGTAGGGCATGGAAGGGCATAGTTTAGACAGATTTGAGGCGTGCGTGTGTGTCATGTTTTTCAACAAGGGTTTCTCAGCTTGCATATGGCCTTTGCTTAAAATCTAATTAATGTCATCAAAAAATCACCACCAAATGATACCATGAATGTTTATATTTGAAGGTCTTAGTCCAAAATGAATGCAAACGTGACCCAAAATGATATATCTAAAAAGTCTTCAGTCATCTTAAGTACTTTTCAAATGCACAGATCTTATGTGTACACACACACACACACACACACACACACACAACACACCACACACACACACACACACACACACTCACTCACTCACTCACTCACACATACCTTGCACGCGCGCACACACACACACACACACTTCGCACGAACGCACGCGCGCGCGCACACACACACACACACACACACTTCGCACGAACGCACGCTCGCGCGCGCACACACACACACACACACACACACACAACCCCCAAAACAAACAAACTGTAAATACAGGATCAAGTGCAAATATGCATGACGATTTGTCAATGTCACAATCACATTATATAAGAAGAAACAAGAACACAAGAATCGATTTCTTGCCAGGAATCACAAAGACCTTAACGCTTCGACCCTTTTTGTTCACACACACTTTAACATTGTCAAAGCAAGCATCAACTCGTATGTATGTTTGACTTAAAAATGACTGGACACATATAAAAACACTATTGATCAGAAAATTAACATTATTCAAAACTCCCCCGCAGGGATGCCGGGGGCTTTTCCAGTAAAAAATACTATCCCCACTTTCTGGAAATTCTGCACCAGAAATTTCCTCTTTTCTGTCACTCTCTTCGTTTTTGCCTTCCTCCTTCCCTTTCTGTCATTTCTTCCTATAATTTTCAGCCTGGCTGGACCATTCACCTGTATGTGATGGATAAAGTCTTACAGTTTCTCTCAGGACTGGTAATGATATTCTGACTGCTCTTGATCAAAATCAAATCTCTCTTCTATCTCTCCTTGATCTCTCGGCTGCATTCGACACCATCGACCATTCTATCATGCTCACACGTCTCCATAAAGTGTTCGGTATCTCTGACATCGCTCTGTCTTGGTTCCAGTCCTACCTTTCCAATCGCACTCAAACAGTCTCTGTCTGTTGTTCATCCTCTGCACCCGCTACCCTCCAGTTTGGTGTGCCCCAAGGCTCTGTTTTAGGTCCCATCCTATTTGTGCTG
This sequence comes from Monoplex corrugatus, assembly GCA_030674185.1. NCBI lineage: Eukaryota > Metazoa > Mollusca > Gastropoda > Littorinimorpha > Ranellidae > Monoplex > Monoplex corrugatus. The sequence continues at coordinate 84,475,892 of CM060313.1, forward strand.
TACACACAACCCCTCTCTGAAATTATGCGACTTCACTCTATGTCCCATCATAGCTTTTCTGATGACAACCAACTCTATACTTCTGGTTCCCTCCCACAACTGCCCTCTATAATCAGACAAACCCAAGGCTGCATTTCTGATGTTCACTCCTGGATGACTGTAAACAAACTTCAACTCAACCCCATTAAAACTGAACTTAGCCTTATCTCTACCACCACATTGGCTAAGTGTTCTTCCCTTCCTCTGTCTGTCTCTCTGCTTGGATCTGACATTCCACTATCTTCCACTGTCCGCAATCTTGGAGTCACTCTTGATAACACCCTGTCCTTTGAAAAACACGTCCAGAATGTTTGCAGATTATGCTATCTTGAGATACGCAGAATTTCTTCTATTCGCAATATCCTCTCTGTCGAAGCCACCAAAACTCTCCTCTGTGCCTTTGTTCTCTCTCGTCTCGACTACTGCAACTCCCTCCTCTCGGGCTGTCCTTTCTCTCTCATTCAAAAGCTTCAAAAAGTTCAAAACAATGCTGCTAGGCTCATCTTCAGAAAATCTCGTTCCTCTCATGTCACTCCTCTTCTCAAATCTCTTCACTGGTTACCTGTTGAAAAGAGAATTCGCTACAAGATTGCTTTGTTATGTTTTAAGTCTCTCAACGGTCTTGCACCCCCTTACATCTCTGACCTCCTCCATCTGTACACCCCCTCT
>CM060313.1:84479099-84509099 GCA_030674185.1 Monoplex corrugatus
GAATACGAACGCGTATTTAATACAATAAGACAAGACAGGCGCAATGTTTCCGCTAACTGGCCTTTGTGAAGTGTAAGATCACAAATAAATACCAGATACAAAAATTACGAGAAAAAGACTGAAACTGCCCTGCTGTTCTGTCCAGTGTGAGAAAAGGAATAATTTTGTTTGTGTGTGATCTTACGCTTGACAAAGGTCAGCTGGCCGAAAATTTGCGCCTGTCTTGTCTGGTCGTATTAAATATGCGCTCTTATTCTTTTTTCGTGTTTTTTTTCTTCTTCTGGTTTCCGCTTACGTATCATATTTGCTGAATTGTTTTGTTTCGTTTTGCTGCCTCATTCTTTCAATGCTTACATCTTTCACCGCAATCACGTTTCAATTCATAACATATCATTATCACCTTTGATTCATGTTGTGTGTTTGAACACAAATATTTCATCATTAGTTCAAGACTGAACTACAAGGGACCTGATCCATAACTTTAGTCATTTTTCGTTGATAAGGAGCTTCTCGGCCATTTCTTTGATACATTTTTAGCACCTGTATGCTGGATGCCTGCTCCAGCTTAGATACATAAACATGTTTTGTTGAACACAGTGAACAGTAGAGTCATCGTTATCACGTGCACTGCCGCATGGCGTTGGCGATCATGGCTCTCCTACGAATCTACCCCTTGTCGCTGCAAGTACATCTCCCACACTCTCTGTCCTCAGCCACTCTGCAAGTCCATCCAATATTTTATCCCTGTGGCTACCTGGTGCACTTTTTCCTTCCCATATTCCTGTCATGTTAGAGTGCATGTGAAAATTACGAGCACAATGTTATTTCTACTTTACTAGTAGCACACAAGAGCTGCTTCAAGCTCTGAGGCGCAGCACATTAACAGTGCAATACACCTTCTCGATCATTCCTTCCGAAAGCATCCTGTTATAAAATGGTTACAGCCAACTTTGATAGTGATTAATAAAACTAACTGGAGACGAGACTGCTTAAAACGAATAAACATACGATCTATCAAAAATACAAATTTAGCTCTCGTTTGTGAAACTGCCTGTGGGAACTTTGCCTGGAGGAAAAGCTTGTTCATAACTTGAATTACAAGTTCTGCTTTATTCTCTGTCTCTGTCTTTTCATATGAAAAGAATAACGATGGCGGACAACTCTTATCGGATCCTTGAGTATTGTTGCAAGCTATATCAATAACTGCAATTCCTGGACAATATTAACATAATATTAATAGTATGTTAAAGGTGATACATATCTGAAGAACTTTAAAATGTTATAAAATTTCTCAGCTGACTGGTTTCTGTACAGTGCAAACCTGATACTTTACCTCTCAAAAAAGAACTTATCTAAAAAGATATTTTTCATGCACAACTGTGTCATTGCAGATAATCGATTTTATTACAACGGGAACCATAACTTACCTATTAGATAACTTTTAACTTCAAAATACAATCACTTAAAGATAACAGTATTAGGTCGTACAGGACCTGTCTTAGAGAGAGTCCTGGCTACTCTACAATATGAGATAAACATAAAAAGTACAACAGTGAAATACATTAATCAAAACTAAACAAAGAAATAAAGAAAATAAATTTAAAATAATTTCTGAAACACTACACTAACAGAACTAGAAAAGTAATCAAAGACTAGATGTTTGATCACGGACATTGATTTTCAGGAAAGTATGTTCACATGACCAATGCGTAAACACAAGTATAGGGTGTGATCCACAGACCTGTATTATAAACGTTTCAGACAGAGAAATTGAGGGGAGAGAGAGATATAGAGAATGTGTGTGTGACAGAGAGAGAGAGAGACAGACAGAAGAGAGAGAGAGAGAGAGAGAGAGAGAGAGACTATATTCATGCCCCCTCTCTCTAATGCTGAATGATGACAGATGAAAGAGTTTCAAATATTTTTTATTCTACAAGCAGGAAACGGTCTTTTCAAGCTTGTCATACCCATCCTTAAGCACGGTTTTAACATTCTACAGAATGTGCACCGAAGAAATGCTTTGATGGCAAGATAAATGATAAAATATTCACAAAGTTTAAGAAAGCAAGTTATCATGTGCAGAAAACACGGGAACGATAAAGGAAGAAGGATGGCAAAGACAGAACTGGTTTATACATTTACGTAAACAAAGTGCACGTGAGTTACCTACCATACCCATACGGAGTAGCCAGATACAAAAATAAACGGGGTTTTCTCACGGGGTCGTAAGTTTAAAAGTGAAAGGCGTAAAATTGTGGTAGCATTGCTTGTACCAGGAAAGCACGTTTCTGAAATGTGCTGACTGAATCACAGGGATAAAAAACATGTCAAGCCATAATAACAAATCTTCTTTTTGTGATGCTGCCCAACCCTTCAATGGTCATGACCCATTGAATTGGCGTCGTTATAAACCACCCTTCTACATAAATAATACCATGGACACAGACCATATCCAGGTTTACCTGATAATTTATGTGTCATTCTATGTTGCCTTTTCGCCGTTCGTTTTCTGTGTCTCGTCCATACAACTGGAACGAACTTCTACTGTGTCTTCGAGAGCTACAACTCTTTTTCTTCTAACTTGACATATCTTTTTGTCCAGCAGTGGTTTTCCCCCTCACCCGATATTCCTTCTGTCCTCCCCTTCAGGTATGCATGTGCTTTATACCGTTAAGTTGTTATTGTCATCACGAGTAAAAGACAACGATGAGTGTGTGCTTTGATTCGATATGTTTCAAGATTTCAGCGCCATATAAGTATCATCATTGTTCTTCGTCTGCTTATCATTATGACAAGCCCTTAATACGCTGACCATCCTTTCGTGTCTGTCAAAAGATCCACTCAGAAACTCCCATCATATGTAACCCTAAAATCAACCACGCCTACTAGATTATACGTTATACTTAGTACAGCTCCCTACACGTACACTTAACTACTACCAGTTGTTAAATTTGGCCTCTTTGAATAAGTCAGGCTTGCTTAATGTTAATTATATCAGGGTTTCTGAAAATGTTTTCATGCTTAGCACTTCTTTTCAGTGTGGCAAATTATTCAATATGTAAACTGAGTTCGTATATTTCAGTGTGGCCGATAATTTCATATGTAGCCATAGTTCGGCTACCATTTAATGAGTATCCCATGACTGCTGCGTGACTGTGTTTGGTTTAAAAGCATGGGAAACCAGCTCCAACCCCACCCTGACATCACTGCCTCTATCACAAAGGAGCAATGTCACTATGATCAAATTTACTTGCGTATGGTTACATTCTTTGCATGCAAACTTGACAAATAATTATCCATCCCCAAACAGTCTGGATATGGTGATAGTTTCTTTCTTTGTCTTTGTCTTCACACCTTTCTCTATCAAGCACACACACACACACACACACACACACACACACACACACACACACACACACACACACACACACTCATACACATGCATGCACGTGCAGAACGAACGCACACATGCACATAAGCCACAGACAGCACATGCCATGGGTCGATATGAATCGATTACTTCCCTTTCTTTACCTGAAAGAGAGAGAGAGAGGGGGGAGTGGGGGGGAGACAAATGGCGGCGTTTCAGCTGCACCTGCAATTACTTGGAACCTGCCACCTGCACGTGCTACTGACTGACTGACTCATGCACGTCCACTTTCTTCCTGTCCATGCTCATTCGGTGTAAGGCAGTCTGACAGTTTCAAAAAGGAGAACAAAATCGAAAAATGCTCGAAAAATGGAACTTCAACAAGAGCAACAACAATCGAAAAAGATGTTCGAAAAATGGAAATTTAACAACAGCGACAATTTCAACAGAATAAGTAAATTTTTTCTAACTGCTCATGGGACAATTGTGATTTTATCCCAAAACTGATTCATGTGATGAAAAATTAAACAATTCGTTTATGGGATAACTGCTCCTTTTTGGCCTCATAATCAATGATATGGTGACTATTTCCTCCACACCCCTCCACCTCTTTGCAATATTGATTGATAGGGTGTGATTTAAAGACATAGGATAATTCCAGATTTTCGTATTCATGGGATTCACCTAATCAAAGAATAACTGCAGCCTAAATACCAATCCTTGTAATGCAATATAGATGAAGGAATTTCATTTTCAGGTGTCTTTGCGTATGAGGAGCGTCCACTGTGGGCAGAGGTAGATTTCACACTTCAAACTTCACAACACTTCTTTACTCAAGGATAACAGCATTAGGACCCACAGGAGTTGTCTTACAGCTAGTCCTTGAAAATCGCTCCAATGGAATACAGCTTGTTTTCTCTCTCTGTGTTGTAAATGCTATTTACATTGCAGTAAAAAGGTTCCAAGAAAAGAAACTGAACTGTGGAAATCGGAATGTTTGCTTTCTAACACACACCTAATCTACTGGTGCCATGCTCACAGAAAAAGAGTATAAGCGTGCTTCTCCTAAGATTTAAGGCAGTATAATCAAATTCACTTTTTTTTTTTATATCTTTCACAAGAAGCTGACCATACGTAACAAGACTAACCTTTTCATTTTCAACAGTTTATCTTAAACATGAAAGACTCTCTCAATAAAAATTCCAAGTTAACCAGCATCCTCTTCCCCTTACATAAAGTTCGTCATACGTAACACACCCTCGTCTGTTCCTCATGCTTAATTTACTTACTCCCCACGCCGCACTGCTACGCGCACGCCACTTTACGTAATGATTCCGGGTGATGCGTCTCACGTGCATTGTCCTCTTAACTCTCTCCAGTCACTGCATCACGCCATCACTTCATTTGTTCAGCACATTATTCAATGGTGTGCGTTTGTTGTTAAGTTTTTCCACGTTTATGTTATGTTAAATAAAATAAAAAAAACAGGAGGGGGGGGGGGGGGGGGGGGACAGAGACAAATGGGGAGGAGAGGAGAGAGAGAAAGAGAGAGAGAGTGACACTCACAGAGAGAGAGAGAGACTGACAGACACAGAGAAAAACAGACAGACAGACAGACAGACAGACAGACAGAGACAGGGAGAGACAGACGGATAGAGACAGAGAGATAAAAAAAGCAAGAAAGAAAGAATGGAAAGAAGGAAGAGACAGACAGACAGACAGACAGAGAGAGAGAGAGAGAGAGAGAGAGAGAGAGAGAGAGAGAGAGAGAGACAGACAGACAGACAGAGACCGACAGACAAACAGAGGGACAGAGAGCCAGACAGAGAGAGAGACAGAGATAGAGAGTGACAGAGAGAGAGAGAGAGAGACGGAGACAGACAGACAGGCAGACAAAAACAGACAGAAAGACGGTGGTGAGTAGGAGGTAAACAGGGAGGGTAGACTGAGGCCAGCCCTCGGATCAGAATGACCTGTGGTACACGCTTCTAGAGACGCTTCAACGAAATGGATTTCTCGGCTGTTTATGGCCAGTTCTGTAAATTTAATTCGACTCTAAAGGTCTGCTGCAATCAAAGCCGCGAATACATTATTCGAAAAGCGTGGTCCAATGTTAAAGTGACAGTGACCCAACAATGATTATGATAATGACGTGATTCTGATGTTGTTGTTGTTGTTGTTGTTGTTGTGGTGGTGAATATGATGATGTTGATGATGATGATGATGATGCCGACAACGACGATGATGATGATGGTGATGGTGATGATGATGAAGAAGATAACAAAAAGAAGGAATAAGTCTTCATCTGTTTGAATATTTTCATTATATAGATGTTTTTGTACACTTGAGGCCCCAGACTATATACATAACATAAAATATAATTACGGGAAATTTTCAACACCACAACAAGACTAAATAATTATGTCCTAATCACTAGCAGGACTACAAAACATAAGAAAATCTTTTTTGTTTTCTGGAATAAAAAAAACATCACACAAATAAGGCTGATACATTTTGCACGTACACACCACCACCACCCCCACCACCCCATATACACACATGCGTATACATGCACCCATATTCATAATACGATGTGCCAAACAATTCACTGTTCAGTTTTTTTTTTATCAAGCTTTCAAGCTTAACACATTTTTGGCAATGATGACTTTTCTTACAAATTAATCAGTAGGAGTTTATAAGAAGCAAGTTTCCATCTTTTCCCAACAACGAACTCTACAACTAGTTCTCATCCTCAGTTTGTGTACTTTATATATATATATATATATATATATATATATATATATATATATATATATATATATATATATATATATATATATAGTATTATAAGGTAATCTTTATCGAGTGTATGAACATACCTGGTGCGTGAGTGTGCTTTGATCTGAATTGTCAAGATCTGGCGCCGTATAATACTGTAATTATTATTACATTTATCATTTTTATTATCGTTATTGTTATTGTTGTTATTTATTATTATATTATTATTATTATTATAATAGTAGTAGTAGTAGTAGTATAGTAGTAGTAGTAGTAGTAGTAAGTAGTAGTAGTAGAAGTAGTATCTTTCATGTTGTTATGAGGTTTGTTGCCACCCGCTGCTTCACTCGAAGAAAGAGAGATCGTTGGTATAGCTTGATGATGATCTCTGCTTTTTTGTTTGTTTCTTTTGTGTTTGTTTCGTTTTTGTTTTGCTTAAACATTTGCGTCCCTTCTTCTTCTTCCCCTGTAGAAGAGTAATTTGCAAAAAGTGCACACGTCCTTGAATACTCTGCCGACCAGATGAAAATGGATACTGAAGAAATGTGTGTGTGTGTGTAGATGTGTGTGTGTGTGTGTAGATGTGTTTTGTGTGTGTATGTGTGCGTGCGTGTGCGTGCGTCTGTGTGTGTGTGTGCGCGCGCGCGCGCGTTTGTGTGTGTGAGTGTTGTGTATGTGTGTGTGTGTGTCTTTGCACGCGCGCACTGTGTATGTATGTATGTGTGTAAGTAGGTATGTCTGCGTGTTTACGTGCGTGCGTGTGTGTGTATATGTGTGTGTGTGTGCGTGCGTGCGTGCGTGCGTGCGCGAATGTGTGTATATGTGTTTGCGTGCGGCGCGCGCGCGTGTGTGTGTGCGTGTGTGTACGCCCCGAATGTGAGTTGAGAGACAGACAGCAGACAGACAGACAGACAGACAGAATGATGTAAGCATTCTTGCCTCCTAATTCTATCTGTCCATTCAAGGAACACTTACGCACAAGTAAGAAGTAACAAGTTTCCTGCTAATCTTTTTTATATACATTTTTTTTCATAATTTTCTTGAATTTATTCCCATATTTTTTACTATCGGCTGAACATCTTTTCCCCCCCGTTAATGCATCATTTCATTACGATGAAAATGAATGCGAGCACCGTATAATGGGCCTCTGCTGACAACTCTTTTTTTTTTTTGGTAACAAATGTCTGTAGAATAGTGGCCTAGTGGTTATTGTACCTGCATGGGAAGCGAACAGGTTCCAGGTTTGATTCCTGGTTGGACAGGATTTTTCTACCTTCCACCACACATAGACTGATGGTGTAGGTGCTAGTCTTTTGGGTGGCACGATAAACCAAAGTTCAGTATGTTGTTACTGTTACTGATGTTTTTGTTTAAAGCCCAGCCGACCGCGTAGAGCCCAATCAGGGTCATAACGCGTTTCAAAACCTGCACAGTACTTGAACAGGGAAAAAAAGGAAAAGAAAATTAAGTACACGCATGTTTATTCGCGCACATTATCTAAGGACATGCCCCTGGCTGGCTCACCACCCGTCCAGTTTATCGCACAGAGGATTAAAAAAAAAACACCTGAATACAAATTTAAGTGTAATTAGGGACACTAAAACGTATATCAAAACAGGCCTAAATTACCTAAAATCGCTTCCGCATATCTCATTTCCCTACGGCCAAAAATGCACTTAGTACATGTACCCAATTATCAATCGTAGGACAAAGTATATAAGACTTTATCGAACACATACAGGTGAATGGACCAGCAAGGCAGAAAATGATAGGAAGAAATGACACAAAGCAAGGAAAAAAGGCAGAAACACAAAGAGTGACAGAAAAGAGGAAATTTCTAGCACAGAATTTTCAGAAGGTGGGGACACTATACTGAAAGAGCCCCCGGCATCCCCTGTATGCAAACTGCACTAAGTGCATGTAGGAAAATCCACACTGACACTAACAAAAACATAAAAGCGCGATAGCCAAGTGGGTAAGACATCGGACTTCCAATTACACGGTTTCAATTCAATCCTGCCTGGGTACCTCCCGCCTGGTGGGTAAGGTGGAGAAGGGAGGTTTTTCAAATCTTCCAGGTCAATGTATGTATGGACACGTTAGTGCTTACACACCCTTTGTGGGCATACTCACGAAGAACATCAAATCCATACGCTTAAAGTCCTGCTATCTTATACCAGTGCCTGGTAGCTTATAGAAACACGAAAATTTCCAACATGCATGCCCATCAGTGATAGAGTATGCAGACTGTGCAGCAATACACCGCATGCACAATGTGGGCAAAACGCATGTGCATATTCGAGAAAAATCGGAACAGTAAACACACACACACACACCACACACACACACCAACAACAAAACAAAACAGACAAAAAAGAGCAAACACGAAACCATTGCGAAGCTCTTTCACCGGGAAAAGAAACATGCATTTCATCTTGAAACCAGCTGTTCCGATTATTAAACAAAAAAAACCAACAAACAAATCGATCCCCCCCCCCCCCCCCCAGGTTTGCTTTAAACAGGTTTTACTGAACGCACAAGATGCCAGACTACAAAACGATAAAACAAAGCGTTAGTTCTTCATGTAGTTTATCGGCAGAACACAGGAGGTACATTTTCGCGCTCTGTTAAAGCCAGAATATATTTACGGTCCAGTACACCTTTCCACCCATTACTTTCCGACAGAATCCTGGCACTGACGATTCAAGCCAACACCGATAATGATTAAAGGCTGGCAAGATTTCTGAGCTGTGTATACTTCATTATACTTATTTACTTCCTGCCCATCAAGTCTTTGGCATACAGGGCAGCAACAAAGATCCTCCACTTCGTCTGTTCTGGGCCAGGTTCTGTACAGTACCCACTGTGTGTTTCAGGACTTTGAGCCTCCCCTCTGTTGTTCGCCGCCGGGCGTTTTGTGGTCTTCCTTTCCTGTATGTTCCTTCTGGCGTCCAGTGAAGAGCAGTCGGGGTTTTGTTATTGTTGTTTAAATCCCAGCCGACTGCTTAGAGCCATGTCAGGGCTATAACCGCTTAAAAACATACAAAACTTCAACAGGAAAGAAAAAAAAAAAAGAAAATTAAGTACAAATACCAATGCATTCGCGCACATAATCTTAGGACATGCCCCTGGCGTTGACCACTCCGTCCAATTTATTGCACACAGGATTTAAAAAACACACGTGAATACAAATTTAAGCATACATAAGGACGCCAAAACATATCTAAAACCGGGCCTAAATTACCTAAAACTGCTTCCGCATATCTCATCACCCCATAGAGCCAAAATGCACTTAATACACGTACCCAATTATCAATCCTAAGAAAAAGTACGTAAGACTTTATCGAACACATACAGGTGAATGGACCAGCCAGGCCAAAAATGATAGGAAGGATGACAGAAAGCAAAGGAACAAGGCAGACAGAAAGAGAGTGACGGAAAAGAGGAAATTTCTAATGGCTACCTGGTTGAACCTGTCTCTCATGACAAAAAAGCTACTTACTGCGTAGCTTTCATCGGTGATCCGGCCGACTTCTTCAGCGCAACTGCTGGTTGAGAACTGGCTTCAGTGCGCGACCGCCGTGAGCGAACTCACGACAGCGCACTGAATAAGTGAGGAATACACCGATGGCAGGTTGTGTCGGCCCCGGTCACGGTTGAGGGTGGGGTTCCTTGCGGTGATGTAAACTGCCTCCTTTACTCCCCTCTGGAACCATCTTGCTTCTTTGTCGAGAACTTGCACACTGTCCTTTTCAAAGTGGTGTTGGGTGTGGGTCAGATATTCTCCCACTGGAGAGGACTCACGTTTGTGTTCTTTTAATCTTTTGTGCAAGTTGCGCTCAGTTTCGCCAATATAACTATGGTCACAGTCCTGGCAGTCTATCTTGTATATCACCCCTGATGTGTCCAATTTGTCTGTTTTGTCTTTGGGTGGACTAACTGGCTTCTGATGGTGTGGTGGGCTTGGCGTGGACACTGACTCCCAACTTCCTGATCTTCCTGCTGAGAGCCTCAGTGACGCCACTGACGTATGGCATGGAGACGTGCCCTCTCGAAGGGGTTGGCCGTTCAGTGGAGGGTGGGGTATGGTTTTCTTGCCCCCCCGGAATATCCCAGGCCCACTTCTGGTATCCTAACACACTGAGTACTTTTTGATGTACTGCACCTCTTCTTCTCTAGCGGTGTTGATAGAGCAGATGGTCTTCGCTCGGTGGGTGAGGGTGCGGATTACTCCAAGCTTGTGTTCCAGTGGCTGGTGACTGTCAAATTGTAAGTACTGGTCTGTGTGGGTCGGCTTTCTATAGACGGAGAAGGCGAGGCCTGTCTCCATCCGGGTGATGCGGGTATCCAACATCGCGATGTTGCCATTCTCTTCTACCTCATAGGTGAGCTTGATGGCAGGGTGTTGGTTGTTGAGATTGTTCGTGAAGTCTTCTACCACCGATCTTTTCAGTACAGTCATAGTGTCGTCCATGTAGCGGCCCCAGTAGCGTGGAGGAGTGTGGAACGACGCCAAAGCTTTCTCCTCGAAATTTTCCATAAAGAGATTGGCGACAATGGGACTCACGGGGGACCCCATGGCTGCACCCTCGGTCTGTTGGTAGAAGTGTCCTTCAAAGGTGAAGTAGGTGGTGTTGAGGCAGCAGGATAGCAGTTCACAGATGTGTTCCACTGGCAGGTTGGTGCGTTGCCGAAGGCTGTTGTCGACCTGTAACCTCCCCCTGATGATGTCAATGCTGTCCTTCACAGGGACACTGGTGAACAGGGCTGTGACGTCAAAGGACACCAGACTCTCATCAGGTTGTGGTACAAACTTCGACAGCTTCTTCACCAGGTCTGCACTGCTTGCAATGGAATGTTCTGTCTTTCCTACCAAAGGCGAGAGGATGTCTGCAACGAAGCGGGCCGTCTCATACATCAGGGATCCTCTAGAGGCGACAATGGGATGGAGGGGTACATCTTTCTTGTGCACTTTAGGCAGTCCGTAGAATTTGGGCACATCAGTAGCTGAGGGGTACAATCTGCGGTAGTTCTGAGGAGAGTTCTCCTGACTTCTGTATGGCCTTGCAGTAGTTTGGTCAGATAGGCAGTATACTTGCTGGTGGGATCTTTTCTAGCACAGAATTTCCAAAAGGTGGGGACACTACTTGTACTGAAAGAGCCCACCGGCATCCCCACGGGGGATCCTGCTCTCATCAGATGATATGCCCAATCCATCCCCACTGTCTTTTCATGATGATGGTGCCAATACCCTCTTGACTGCAGTGGACAGGTAGTTATTGGTTGGAGATGATGCTGAATCAGAAGACTGTCATGATTCTTTGGAGGTTCTTTTGCGTGTGAGGAAGTTGATAACCTGGTAAAGTCGTTTTCTGGTTTTCTGCATCCTTCAGCATTCTAAGGCGTAAAGTAGGGTGGATGGACACAAGGCTGATACAGTCCGAGTTTAGTGTTGGTGCTACTTGGAGAACCTCCACACATAGTTCAACATCTACAAGAATGTCTGGTTTTGCCTCATTTATTGGTGTCATTTGATGTTTCTTATTGCAATAACATACTATAATCTTATCAGTATAACGATATCATATGTGTATAGATACACACTGACTGTAGTTTTCCCAAAGATACGCTCAATATTATTCTCTTCATGGCAGGCAGAAAAAGAAACGAAATGAAATGAAACTTTGAAATGATATAACACTTTGAAACAAATGTATACGAGTAAATATCAGCAACAGAGTAACTTATATACCTGTCATTGCTAATCTACTTGAATAAAAACAAAAAGCAGGATACTGCAAAAGACATTATTTAAACATAACAAAGAACATACACACACACAGAGGCAGACAGACAGACAGACAGACAGACAACACACACATACACAAACACAGAGAGAGAGCGAGGGAGAGGGAGAGGAAGACAGAGAGAGAGAGAGATCAGGTCAGCAGATTAGGTCAAGCAGAAACAGAAGAAGAAGAAGAAAAAGAAGACGAAGAAGAGAAAGAGAGAGAGAGAGACAGACAGAAGAGAGAGAGAAAGACAGAGAGAGATCAGGTCAGCAGATTAGGACAAGGAGAAAAGAAAGAAGAAGAAGAAGAAGAAGAAGAAGAAGAAGAAGAAGAAGAAGAAGAAGAAGAAGAAGAAGAAGAAGAAGAGAGAGAGAGAGAGGAGAGAGAGAGAGAGAGAGAGAGAATCAGGTCAGCAGATTAGGACAAGGAGAAACAGAAGAAAGAGAAAGAGAAAGAGAGAGAAAGATCAGGTCAGCAGATTAGGACAAGGAGAAACAGAAGAAGAGAAGAAAAAAAAGAAGAGAAGGAGAGGAGAGAGAGAGAGAGGAGAGAGAGATCAGGTCAGAGAGGAGGAAAAAGAAGAAGAGAGAGGAGAGAGAGAAAAAAAGGTCAGGTCAGCAGATTAGGTCAAGGAGAAACAGAAGAAGAAGAAGAGAAAGAGAGAGAGAGAGAGAGAGAGAGAGAGAGAGAGAGAAATATCAGGTCAGCAGATTAGGTCAAGGAGAAACAGGATTGGAACGAATGCCAGAGAGAGAAGAAGAAGAAAAAAGAAGAAGAAGAAAAAAAAAAAAAAAGAGAGAGAGAGAGAGAGAGAGAGAGAGAGCAAAGTGAGACAATTTACCATGAATACATTTAAAGCGTATTCACACAAATTACTCAAACGCGTATGTGTGTATACATGTGAGTATGCGTGCGCCTGTGCGTGCGTAAATGCGTTCGCGTGCAAATGTTTGTGTGCATAAGAATTTCTTTAAGCATGATACTAAATATGTAGCTACATGACAAGAAGACGTCTTCAATTAGGCTGTTTAAGCATACAGAAAGAGAGAAACTTAAAACAGAAAAAAGAAGAAGAAAATAGCAAAGTAGGTAAGAATGATAGAAAACAAATGACAAAAGATAAAGCTGGATAGCTCTTACTGAATGTCCATTTATGCTAATGCCATTGAGGCTGATGAGAAAGTCAATGGCAATTACTTAAAAAAAAAATAATTTCAATTGAAAATCGATTGCGCAGTTCATTACTTCTTTATTGATTCGTTTTTGAATAGGAAAGTTTCCAATTACCACAAATTTGATATTTTCTACCATATAGTAATTTATCCCTCATATGGCTGTAGTAGTTCGCTGGGCTATAAGCATTATGAACCTGAACCCTACAGCATTACATTTTCGGGTATAGCTCTATGCCATAAGAAGCCATCAACTGAATGACGATGGGAGCGTTATTAATGCATGAGACTTATGATGCATGGAGCATAGCACTAGCAAAATTAAATGATCAATGAAGGACTGGAAAGTGATGATTACGAAAATGTATCGACGAGACCTATTCATAGACATACAGAGTAATGTGTAGACCCGTACAGACTTTCCAGCCAGCACAAAGACAACCATCTGACTATCCTCAGGCGGATTCCGGCGAAGGTTGGTGGATAGGTTCAGGGAATCGGAGGGTTAAGAAAGTCATAGAGTCAGTGTTAACAAAATGTCAACGAATATTTGCTCACGTTCTTCTAATGATCAAAGATGATAGGAAAAAAATCAACTCCTCTGTCAAATCTGTCTTTCCCCCTCCTAATGCCCATCCTCAAACAAGGTCTTAACATTTTAGAGGATATGAAGAGATGATGAAAGCCGTTTTGATGGCAAAATAATGAAGAAATGATGGCAAGTGTAAGGAAGCAAATGTCTTGCGCAGAAAACAGGAATGAGAGTGAGAAGAAGATGGAGCAGGTAGGACTGGAAATGAATTTAAACAAAAAGGTCACACGCACAGGAGAGGTAGACATAACGGGCGGGATTTCCAACAGGTCGTAAGTTTAAAATATGAAAAGCATAAATCACTGGGAGCCTTGATTTTACCAGACTACCTGTCCCAAATGCGCTGATTAAATTGTAATTGTTATTTCTGTTTAAAGCTCAGCCGACTGCGTAGAGCCATATCAGGGCTCTCACTGTTTCAAAACATACACCATACCTCAACAGGGAAAAAAGGCAAAACAAACAAAACAAAAAGTACACATATGAATGCACTCGGGCACATAATCCAAGGAGATGCCCCTGGCGTTGACAAACTCCATCTAGTTCATCGCACAGGAGATTTAAAAAACATACCTGAATACAAATTGAAACACAAGGAAGGACACTAAAAACTAAAACACATATACAAAAATGGGCATAAATGACCTGAAATAGCTGTCGCATGTCACCTCCCTAGAGCCAAAAATGCACTTAATACATGTACCCCCAATTACCAATCCTAAGAGAAAGTATGTAAGACTCTATCGAACACATACAGGTGGATGGCAGAAAATGATAGAAATGACCGAAAGCAAAAGAGGAAGAAAGAAACAAAGAGTGACAAAAATGAGGAAATTTCTAGCATAGTGTTTTCAAAATGTGGGATACTATTTAATATACAGAAAAAAAACAACCGGCATACCCATGGGGGACGCTGATTAAATCAAAGACAAAAAGCAAACAAGACAACTGGACCATGTCAGTTAAAAAAAATCTTTTCCCTGGCATCATTACAGCTCCTGGATTACCATCATATCTACAGTGTTTATAAATAATTTGAACGGAGCTTGTGCCATAGACATACACATATCTGACCGTAGAAAGGAGGCCATGTATAGCTAAATGCACATATAATCCGTATTTCAGTGACAGCCTTTATTACACTGAGTACACTCTAAAATACGACAGGCAGAGAGGGAAAGCTGCTGCTGTCATGGCCCAGCTGTTCACGTGAGTGTGGAAAAATAACAAGCTTACCACCAAAGAGAACAGTACCCATGGTACTAGTCTCTTTGCTACCACAGCTACCAAAACTGGATGTAGGCCTATCGAAGCTGTATACCAAGTAGGGACCCTTCTCTACGGCACCCAGAGCTGGACAACCTATGCCACGATCGCCCCAAACCAGCTGCCATTCATTTCCACTTAGCCAACCATAGCATCAAACATGTCCAAGTCACGGCATTGTGGCAAACACGCAATGATGAGTCTGAACGCAATGTCCAAGAATCCCACTCATGACCAAACTGGGAACCTTATCTCCACTCAGCATCAAAATCCACCATCATTCCACCCAAAGCATTTCTCTACCATTTACTAAACATAACACCTGATTATACACTTGCCAAGATTCACAACTCAAATACATCACAAATACCCTAAAGGCTCAAAGTCGAAACCGGTAGTTGTCTTGTGCGTTTTTGTGTGAACAATGTTCCAGTCCTAAGTTGAGTACAGTACATTTCCTTTTCATCACCTGTTTCTCATCTCACCTGCAGTCACCCTTATTTTTCTCATCCTATCACGCCAAGACCACCACCTCAATGGCTTCTATCTGACGTGCTGACACCGGATCCTGAAAATTTCCTGAAAAAACCTGTGCACCAAACAGGAACGACCTTGACCACAGCATGCCAAGGATACCCTCCTCACACAACCACAAACCACGCTGGCTTGGCCATGTCCGCAGCATGCAGGATGGCCGCATCCCAAAAGATTGTGTGAAGAGTTCGATGGGGGTATCACTGCCCACAGGGTGCCCACTGCTGAGTGAAAGGGACGTTTGCAAACATAAACCTGAAGTCTGTTGATATCAGTGTGGACATCTGGGAGGAGACAGCTACAAATCGCTGTACCTGGTGACAGGCTGTACGTGTAGGCATCGTAATTGCAGAGAAGAAACGAACTCGAATGCGGTTGGACTGAAGAGAGAGAAGGAAAGCTCCAGCAGCGACCACCCAGCCACAGCCATCAGCCTTCATATGCGTCAGCTGTGCCAAGGACTGCCACTCAAGAATCGGCCTGTTCAGCCATACCCAACGCTGTTTTACATCTAGCTGAGTTCTCAACCGGGCACATTCACTGTCTAATCAGACAGACGGTGTCATCATCACTCTTAAATACGGGAAAAGATCCACACAAAAAGTTTAGTCAAATCTAACTCCAAAACCAGGCCATTTCTATTTAAACTTACATGATGTAATATTCGGGACATTTTAGGTGTGTCTATCTAATGTCAGATGTTTGAAAGAAAAAAAATTTTTGCTTACTAAAATTTTCAGTTTAGGATAATCTTTCCTGTGTGTCAAACCATTTCCATTGCCCAATGTTTGGCTTAACCACTGCCAAAATCAAAACTGATAACATTAAAATTTGTAGCCCTGCGTCATCTGAGCCATATCAGTATGCCAGTTTAAACTCACTTGCACACACAGCTATCATTCACATCACACAAATATGACAAATATCCATCCAAAAGCATCTTATATCTGACTTTCTAACACACACACACCACACACACACACACACACAACACACACACACACACACACACACACACAAACAAACAACGCGCGCACGCGCCACGAATAGCACGTAACAAGGGTCAGTACGGATCTAAATTACTCTCTTCATCTGAGAAAGGGGAAGAAAATAAAGCTGTGTTGTTTCAGCAGCACGGGCAATTACCTAAAACCTGCCACCCGCATGCGCTTCTGACTGACTGACGCACCGCCGCTTCCTTCCTTCCTTCCTGTCTACGCGTTTCTCAGGTGTTCATCGCCCCGCTAGATTTTCCAGAGGAACAACAACAACAACAACAACAAAATCTAAGCATGCCCGAAATATAACACTTTTTAATGATAGCTACGCGTTTCATGGAGCACAAGAAATAGAAAACCTTCAGAATAGTTGTGAAAACAACGGCAGCTTTCCACCTGTTAATCTTTACAGAATATGATCTGACATTTCATGAAATATTTTTTTTCGATCACTTGCACTTTAAAAAGGAGTTCATGGTACAATTGCAGTAACCTCCTTCCACCAATGTTGATTCGTTAGAGAGTAATTTACTCACCTGTCTCACCTGTCGGCGTCACCGGGAACAGTGTTGGCCGCTGCACATGATGTCCTCACAAGTTGCCTCCAGCACTCTCGATCTTGGCTAAGTCTGACCACCTCCTGGAGTTTCTTGCCACTGATGTTTGTGATGTTTCTAGCAAGTGATGCAGGTGGCCGTCCTCTGTTTCTCTTTCCTTCCACTTTACCTTGGAGGACAGTGGACATCAAGTCTGTTCTCTCATTACGGATTGCGTGTCCAACATATTTCAGTTTCCTCCGTTGTATGAGTACTAGAAGCTTGCGTGTAGTACCCAACTCATTCAGTATGCTTTCATTTGAGCGCCTATCCGTCCATTTGACCCTCAGCAGTCTTCGGTAAAACCACAGCTCTGCTGCTTCCACTCGTCTTTCATCCCTATCGAGTAATTTAAACACGGGATAAAATATGCGATTTGCCCCAAATACAGATTTAGTAGATGCAATGATATAAACGTAGGGTATAGTAGTTTCTCATCTCTATCTCCACCGGTCATCCGCTCCTAACACGTAAATCATCCACAGTTGGCGTAGGGAGCTTGGGCGGTGATTGTCATGAGAGTGGCCAAGCATTGGTGCTCTGGGTCCTATCCGCACACTGGAGTTTTTCTTGTTAACTTTGTTTTGTTGCTTGGCCGCTGACTGCAGGGAATCAGGCCTGATGACCACGGGGAAAGAATTGATGGCTGATCGAAAGACGAACAAACCTAAGATCCCTTTAGGGGCATGTCAGACCTTGCTGAACAGTAAAATGGGCTGTGTCTGGAGCATCATACCAGGCCACTTTCATGATCGTTCAAACAACCCCTGTGGCTAAGTAGGGCAACGTTTGAGAGCTCCCGACCGCTTACTGTCCAGATTAAAGCAAGGGGAAAGGAGCTGGTAGCTATGCGAGCTGGTGGCTGGGTGGGCTGCTTGAAAGAGAGACGAAGACCCACAGTGGGGCGAAAGAGGGCTCTTAAATGATCTTCCATTCTCTCTTGGTCCGGTGGATGGGCTGGACTGGCACACGTTGTGCGGCTATGTCCCGGGGTTTGTCATCTCCCCCACCTTGCCATTCGGTTTGTAAACAAGGTAACTGATGACTGGGTCTGATGGGTCATGCAACACATGGACAGCCCCCCTTTGTTTGATGACATGACTATCAAGTGGCGTCGGGAGCTTGGGAGGTGATTGTCCGGAAAGTGGCTAGGCATTGGTGCTCTGGGTCCCCCACCCGCACCCTCAGGGTGTTTCTTGTTAAGTCATCCATGGCTGTATGTCCAAAAGCTGTTACACCAAGATGTTCAAGTCCTTTCACATACCTTGATACAACATTCTTTCCTTGTGAACATTCCATGTTAATCACCCCACCTGCAAAAAGTTAATCATACACATGTTCCACTTTCTGTCTCCCTAGCTTTTCCCTCGTAATTACTTACTCTCCCTGCAGCACCGACATGCCTGTTTCACTTAACGTAAATGATGCAGCTGATACCTGCATGTACATCGTCCTCTTTACCACACGCGGTCTCTGCATTCGCTGGGTGTTCAACAAGAACATTCAGTAGCGTTTGTTTGTTAAACAAGACTATTTAATAGTGCGCGGTTGTTTAACAAGACCATTCAATAGCGTGCGTTTGTTTAACAAGACTATTTAATTCAATAGTGTTTGTTTAACAAGACCATTCAATAGCGTGCGTTTGTTTAACAAGACTATTTAATTCAATAGCGCGCGTTTGTTTAACAAGACTATTTAATAGCGTTTGTTTGTTTAACAAGACTATTTAATTCAATAGCGTGCGTTTGTTTAACAAGACTATTTAAAAGCGTGCGTTTGTTTAACAAGACCTCTCAATAGCGTCCGTTTGTTTAACAAGACCACTCAATAGCGTCCGTACGTTTAACAAGACCACTCAATAGCGTCCCCGTACGTTTAAAAAGACCACTCAATAGCGTCCGTTTGTTTAACAAGACCACTAAATAGCGTCCGTTTGTTTAACAAGACTATTCAACAGCGTGTGTTTAACAAGACTGTTCAATAGAGTGCATTTGTTCAACAAGACTATTCAACAGAACGCGTTTATTCAACTGGACTGTTCAATAGAGTATGTGTATTCAACATGACTTTTCCATAGAGTGTGTTTATTCAACAACACTATTCAACAGAGTGTGCTTGTTCAACAAGAATATTCAATAGCATGCATTTGTTCAACAAGATTATTCAACAGAGTGCGTTTATTCAACAAGACTTTTCAGTAATAGAGTGCGTTTATTCAACGAAACTCTTTCAAGGAACAGCGTAATCTACACGACTGTTCAACAGAGTGCTTTGTTGAGCAAGATAATTCAGTAGCGTGCATCTGATCAACAAGATTATCGAATACAATGCGCTGGTTCAACAAGCGTATTAAATAGCGTTTATTCAAGCAGACTGTTGAATAGAACGTGTCTGTACACAGACTATTCAATAGCGTGCGATTTGCCCAACAAGACTATTCGACAGACAGCATTTATTGAACAAGGCTGTTCAATGGAGAGCATCTTCTGTTTCAACAAGATTATTCAATGATGTGCGCTTGTTTACCAAGACTACTTAACAGAAAGCGTTTCTTCAATATGTTTTCCAAACTGTATGTTTTGGGGAGGGAAAAAGCAAGCAATGGATTGGGGCACTGAAAGATGATGATGATAATGACGACGACGACGACGATGATGATGAGAATAAGAAGGAGGAGGAGAAGAACAAGAACAAGAACAACAACAACAACAACAAAAAGGAGAAGGAGAAGGAGAAGAAGAAGTAGAGTATGTTCGAATATTTTTTTTATAAATGCACCCATCCTTTCAAAAGTTCAGGATCTGATATCATACACAAACTGAAAAGCACATACGGCCAATTTTCAGCATCACAATCATGCCTAAGACGCTAAAGCCAATTGATGGCTGGATTCTACAAGACCGAAAAATTGTTTCTTCGTTCCTGGCCAAAAAACAAACAAACAAACCATTGATTTCTTTTGTGCACGTGCGCACACACAAAACACACACACACGATACTGGTAACAGGATACGTCAATACGATCCACATCCCCAGCCCAACCCCCACAGTATGGGTAATGGAACACACACACACACACACACACACACACAAACACACACACACAACACACACATCACTCACCACCACACACTCACTACACACCACACACACACACACACACACACACACACCACACACACACACACACACACACACACACACACACACACCAAAATATCTGATAGGATATGTCACACAACCCCACGCACAGACACACGCGCGCACACACTCTCTGTCTCTCTCTGTTTTACTCTGTCTGTTTGTCTGTCTGTCTTCTGTCTCATTCCCTCTCTCTCTCATTTTACAATATTATGTCGAATCTTGAATCTTCACTTTTCAAGCAGTTTAAAAACTGGCTGTCTGAGTCATGTCTCACTATTTTTCATTATTACAAGTATCTTGCTATCATGTATTAAGCTGTCAGTAGTTTTCTTTGGAAAGAGAGGATTGTTAGCATGGCTTGATGGTCTTGCTATTTTGTTTGTTCTTGGCTTCGCCGCCCACTGCAAGCAAATTTGCAAGAAATGCGCATTGCGTGGAAAGCACGTCCTTGAAAACGGCGCCGACCACACATACAGGGGACTGCAAACTCTCTCTCTCGTCTTCGTCTCTGTTCTCCTTGTGTGTGTGTGTGTGTGTGTGTGTGTGTGTGTGTGTGTGTGTGTGTGTGTGTGTGTGTGTGTGAAAAGGAGGGAGGGTGGAGACTGAAAAAGGACAGTAGACCTGCTATTTGTGGCATTCATTCTTTGGAGGGGGAAGTTAGCAGGCAAAAAAAGCACGTGGGCGAGACAGACAGAAAAAGACACACAGACAAACACACACACAGACAAACAACACACAGACAAACAAACACACACACAACAACAAAAACAACACACACAACACACACCACACACACACACACACACCACACACACGCACGCCACGCACTGTGTGTTTGTGTCAGGCTTGAGTGATAGTCTACGCGCTGATCTTTGGTATGAAGTAATAAAATTCTGGTGCTATGTGCAGCGTGTATTTAGCGCGCGTAAAAGATTCCAGAGCAAAAAGGAGACAGTCCTTGGCATAATTCCACAGAAAATCCCATCTGGTAGTACACAATTATATTCGTAGACGCTTGTATGACAAGAAAAGTGTGGTGCTGAGTGGCAACGTCCCCCCCCCCCACCCCCCCACCCCATGGAGAACAAATTTCTTTTCACTTGAAACTTAAGAATCAAAATTTAAAGTGACTGTCATCGATCAAGCTTACAGAAACCAGTAACACACAAGATATAGACTGGGAATGATGATTTTAACCCTTTGACTTCCGCACCCTGTCCATCAGGATTCTGCATTGTCATCCATGCTAGCAAAGCAACAACCTTACCCTGTGACTTCCTCACCCTATCCACAGGCGTCCTGCAGGAAGCTGGTGCATAGGATGAGGGAGTCAAAAGTTAATTTTTTTGCAATTGGTTGATAGGGTGCGGGAGTCAAAGGGTTAATATACAGTATCAAGTCTTGTCTTGTCTTGTTTTGTAAATTAAAACACGTGTCCTCAGTCTATTCTTTGTTTCTGGTTTCAAACAGTATCCAGTAACACCCTTCCTCAGCTTTGATGTAAACAGATCTTGCCGCACACACAGGATAACAGAACACATACACACAAAGGCGCGCGCGCACGAGCGCACGTACGCACGCACACACACGCGCACGCATACACGCAAACACATACACATACAAGCGCTCGCCACATACATACATACATACATACATACATAATACATACATATATACATAGCCTACATACATACATACATACATACACACAAACATACATAATACATACATATATACATAGGCCTACATACATACATACATACATACAAACACACACATGCGCGCATATAACACACACAAACACACGTGCACGCACACGCACATATACACACGTACACACAAAAAACACACACACACTACAACTTACATACATACATACATACATACGTACGTACCTACATACATAACATACATACATACATACATACATACATCATATATATTCAAACGCGCGCGCGCCACACACACACATACACAATACATACACACATACACACGCTGTAACTAGACACAACGTAACTTCTACATTATCAACAACACACAGGAGCCAAACTTCGCGGTGTGAGAAGCCATACACTTACGGTCCAGTTCACTCTCCCGCCCATTACTTCTGACAGCATCCTGGCACAGATGATTCGCGCCAACGTCAATGATTAATACCGCTAGACGCTGACAAGATCGCCCAGCTACGTATAATACATAATCTGCTAATGTTACAAAATCGCCTGCCGTCTATCTATGTATCTGCTCGCGTATCTTGTACATAAAGGAAAGTGGTTTTGGTTCATAGTTTTAATGGTAGATTCCGCGCTTCTCTCTCATCCAACCACCCACCTGGTGGTAGGCATGACAGGGTGAGGGGGGGGGGGTAAGAAAGAAGGGACAGAAAGAAAGAAGGTGAGAAAGAAGGGGAAAAGAGAATAGAGAAGGAAAGAAAGTACTAAAGAAAGGAAGAAAAAAGAAAGGAAGAAAGAAAGAAATAAAGAAAATAGAAGATTATAAAAGAGAGAAATAAAAGAAATACGAATGAAAGAAAAAAAGCAGAAAGTACTAAAGAAAGAAAGAAAGAAAATAAGAAAGAAAGCAAGCAGGAAAGAAAGTACTAAAGAAAGAAAGAAAGAAAAAAAGAGAGAAAGCAAGCAGGAAAGAAAGTACTAAAGGAAGAAAGAAAAAGAGAAAGAAAAAGAAGGTAGGAAAGAAAGTAATAAAGAAGGAAAGAAAGAAAGAAAGAAAGAAAGAAAGAAAGAAAAAGAGAGATAGAAAGAAAGAAAAATAGACGAAATAACACGATGGCCCATCCTTACTCAATGTCGAATGATGCTGCTGCATTAAAACGCTGATAATTAGGTCCACCGTATTCATTTCTGAATTAGCATGAGTGATAGCGGAACATGGCTGCAATCTTTCCTCGTCAGAATCTCTTCGCTGAGTCCTCTGTGTATAGTAAAATTGATAGATTCAATTTTGTTATTCCTTAGTTTTTGTTTTGTTTAGTTTTTACAACGATTATCAGTTAATTCCCGAAAGGAATACTTTTCTTTTCATTTTTATGCTATTACCAGTAGAACTGATCGATTTCCTGGTAATGGGAGCCGACAGTGTGCTGTGATGAGATGATGACAAAGTGGAGCATTACAGTTAGTGATCAATAATCGATCAGTTAAGTTGAGAGATTGTCAGAAAAGTTTTGACCTATAAAGGCCTGGTTAGCGTATAGATCCAGATCTCAGCACTCAGTCTGTCCACATTCAAACCTGGCACAAGAAAGAAAGAAACAAAGAAAGACAGACAGACAGACAGAAAGAAAAAAAGAAAGCATGAAAGAAGATGGTAAGAAAGAAAGAAAGAAAGAAAGAAGGAAGGAAGGAAAAAGAGAACACAGAAAGAAAAAAAATAAGAAAGAAAGAAAAGAAAAAAGAGAAGAAAGAAAGAAAAAATAAGAAAGAAAAAAAGACAGAAAGAAAGAAAGAAAAAAGAAAGAAAAAGAAAAAGCAAGAAGAAAGAGAAAAAAGAGATCACAATTAGAAAGAAAGAAAGAGAGAAAAAGAGAGATAGAAAGAAAGAAAAATAGACGAAATAACACGACGGCCCATCCTTACTCAATGTCGAATGATGCTGTTGCATTAAAACGCTGATAATTAGGTCCACCGTATTCATTTCTGAACTAGCATGAGTGATAGCGGAACATGACTGCAATCTTTCATCGTCAGAATCTCTTCACCAATTCCTCTGTGTATAGTAAAATTGATAGTTTTCTTTTTGTTTTTCCTTTGTTTGTTTTGTTTAGTTTTTACAACGATTATCAGTTAATTCCCGAAAGGAATGCTTTTCTTTTCAATTATATCTTTATGCTATTACCAGTAGAACTGATCGATTTCATGGTAATGAGAGCAGACAGTGTGCTGATGAGATAACAACAAAGTGGAGCATTACGGTTAATGATCAATAACCGACCAGTTAAGTTGAGAGATTGTCAGAAAAGTGTTTTGACCTATAAAGGCCTGGTTAGCGTATAGATCCAGATCCCAGCACTCAGTCTGTCCACATTCAAACCCGGCGCAAGAAAGAAAGACAGAAAACAAAGAGAAAGAAAGAAAAAAGGCAAAAAGGATAGAAGGAAAATAAAAAGAAGAAAAAAAGGAGAGAAGGAATGAAAGATAGAAGGAAAGACAGACAGACAGACTGAAAGAAACACGGTAAGTAAGAAAGAAAGAAAGAAAAAAGAGAACACAGAAAGAAAGAAAATAAGAAAGAAACAAAGAAAGAAAGAAAAAGAAAGAAAGAAAGAAAGAAAAGAGATCACAATAAGAAAGAAAGAAAGAAAGAAAGAAGGTAAGAAAGAAAGTAAGAAAGAAGGTAAGAAAGAAAGAAAGAAAGAAACAAAGATAGATAGAGAGAAAGAAACAAAGTAGAAGAAAAAATATGACGGCCATCCTTACTCAATGTCGAATGATGATGTTGCATTAAAACTCTGATAATTAGGTCCACAATGAAAGCGGAACATGACTGCAATCTTTCATTGTCAGAATCTCTTCACCAATTCCTCTGAGTATAGTAAAATTGATAGTTTTCTTTTTGTTTTTCCTTTGTTTGTTTTGTTTAGTTTTTACTACGATTGTTTGTTAATTCCCGAAAGGAATGCTTTTCTTTTCATTTTTATCTTTATGCTATGACCAGTTTTGGTCTGACCATCAGTCTTAAGAAGACAAACGTCCTGGGCCAAGGCACGCCATCTCCACCAGCCATCACCATTGATGACTACGAGCTTGAAGCCATCCACAAATTCACATATCTTAGGTCCACCATCACCGATAACCTCTCCCTTGACACAGAGGTCGACAAGAGGATCGGGAAGGCAGCCACAACACTAGCCCGCCTCACACAAAGGGTGTGGACAAATCCCAAGCTGACCACAAAGACAAAGATGACTGTATACAACGCCTGTGTCCTCAGCACCTTGCTGTATGGCAGCGAGGCATGGACCACGCATGCTCATCAGGAGAAAAGGCTCAATACCTTCCACCTGAGAAGCCTACGGCGCATACTTGGCATTTCCTGGCAAGACAAGGTGACCAACACTGAAGTCCTAACCTGCGCTGGCCTCCCAACCATGCATACCATGCTGAGACAGCGTCGGCTGCGCTGGTTGGGCCACGTTCGCCGCATGGAAGATGGTCACATCCCAAAAGACATCCTTTATGGTGAGCTTGCCACAGGGCAGAGAAACATTGGCCGCCCACAGCTGAGATACAAAGACGTTTGCAAGCGTGACATGAAGGCGCTTGAGATCAACACTGAGTCCTGGGAGGACCTCGCAGACGACCGCAACAGCTGGAGAACTACTCTCAAGAAACAGCTGCGGATTGGTGAGGACAAACTGTCAGCTGCTGCAGCAGAAAAGCGAGTTCGCAGAAAAGGGATGACAGCCAACAGACCAGCATCAGCATACACATGCGACCGCTGCGACAGAGACTACCTCTCTCGCATTGGTCTGTACAGTCACAGGCGACGCTGCTTGGACCAAGCAGACAGCCCATCTAGACATTAGAACGGATGTACTTTGTCCATGGTCAGTCATGACCGAAGGAGGCCTACTAAGTAGAAACTTTCGATTTCATGGTAATGGGAGCCGACAGTGTGCTGATGATATAATGACAAAGTGGAACATTGCGGTTAATGATCAATAACCAACCAATTCAGGTCTACAGAATGTATTAAAGGCATTTTTTAGATCTAGCGAAGTGAGACATGCGGAAGCAATTTCAGATAATTTAGTGTCCTTAGTTATGTTTAAATGTGTATCCATGTATGTTTTTAAATCCACTGTGTGGTAAATTGGACGGAGTGGTCAACGCCAGGGACATCTTATATTATATGTGCAAAAGTATTGATATGTGTACTTACTTTTCTTTTTGTTTTCTGTTGAAGTATTGTGTGTGCTTTGAAACGGTCATAGGCCCTGATATGGCTCTACGCGGTCGGTTGGGCTTTAAACGTAAATAACAGTAACAGTATGTAAAGTGACATGCTGGTTACGCAAGTGTCGTGGTTCCATTCTCGGGCAGGCGACAGTTTTAAACCCTTTTGACTCCCGCACCCTGTCCACCAGCATCCTGCATTGCCAACCATGCAAGCAAAGCAAAACCATAACCCTTTGACTCCTTTACTTTATCCACCAGCTTCCTGCAGGAAGCTGCTGGACAGGGTGAAGGAGTCAAAGGGTTAAAGTTTTTGCAGCTGGTGGATAGAGTGTGGGAGTCTAACGGTTAATAAGGCGCGCTGGTTGGCCCATCTGATAGAGCGGTAGACTCAACATCACATACCTCTGAGTTCAACCCCACACTGCAGCATAAACACTTTTTTGTTGGCTGCCCATCTTAATGTTCCAATCATTCTGGTGGTGTCGTTGTTCCTTATGTCCCAATACCCTCCCCATTTCAAGACTTTTTCAGTGCATATGGTGATGCCAAGGCTCAAGGAATCTGCCAGATACCTGCTTGTAGATTTGAGTAAAGGACATATGGTATTATCCCACTATTCAATATCTTGTGCAAAATTTCGCTTATCTCTTTAAAATAAATTCAGTGCTCTATAAATGTTGGGGACAGTGAGGAACAATGGACAAAAAATTTGAAAAAAACAAACAAACAATAGATGAAACTTGTGAAGAAATCTCTAGAGGTGGAAGAAAAGCAAAGAACAGGGTGGCTACAGAAAGTTTAGGCTTGATGGGTGAACGTAGGATGGTAGAGAAAAGATGAAAACACACACACACACACACTCACCAACACACAGAGAGAGAGAGAGAGAGAGAGAGAGAGAGAGAGAGAGAGAGAGAGAGAGAGAGAGAGAGAGAGAGAGAGACAGAGAGAAGGAAATCAGGAATAACTGCAATGAAGCTAAAGAAGCTTGGCTAGAAACAAAGTGCAAAAAAAATAAAAGACTGACACAAAACAGACCCCAAGTTTATGCACAGAAATATTGAAAATAGTAGCACGAAGTCCTCTGCGAGAGAAACTTCAGATTTCAAAGTTTTATGTATATAAAGAGCAAGAAGGAGACAGGGACGGGGATGACATATCTGGTCTACAAATACAGAACATGAGAACTAACTCTCTGTCTCCATCTCCATCCCTCTCTCTCCCCCCCCTCTCCCCCCCCCCCCTCTCTCAATCCACTTACCTTGAACTCAAGAGCGATTCTGTTGCGATCAGAAAAAGGGCGATTATCCTCTCCCTTGTACAGCTGATACGTCACCCACTCGTACCCGCTCAGTGTTAACACTGACGGCCCTGTGACACACAAACAATTGGTGTTAGTGTTGGATTTGCTCATTTTCACCGTCAGTGTCATCATAATCTCTCTCCTCTCTCTGTTTGTATGATGTGAGTGTGTGTGTGTATGTGTATGTGTGTGTGTGTGTGTGTGTGTGTGTGTGTGTGTGTGTGTGTGTGTGTGTGTGTGTGGCGCGCGTATGTGTCTGCGTGCAGGTGTGAGTACGCGTACGTGTGTGCATAAACGTGTCCGTGCGTTTGTGTGCGTATGCGTCTCTCTGTGCACAAATATATGTGTGTGTGTGTGTGTGTGTGTGTGTGTGTGTGTGTGTGTGTGTGTGTGTTTTGTGTGTGTGTATGTGTGTGTGTGTGTGTGTGTGTGTGTGTGTGTGTGTGTGTGTGTGTGTGCGTGTGTGTGTGTAAATGTGTGTGTTCTTCTACTTATTTTGACATCTGTTCACATGTGTACTTTTCGACAGAAATATGTGTGCATGCGTGTGCACGCGCGAGTGTGCGTGCACACGCATGAGCGCACGTGTATGTGTCAAAGACGCAGTGTAAAGGATCTTACCACAAGCAAATAATATAAAAATCTCGTGTTTCACGTCACTTCCTTGTTAATAATGATTTGAACCCGGAAATGGCATACACGCACGCACACACACACACACACACACACACAACACACACACACACACACAACACACACACACACACACACACACGCACGCACACACACACACACACACACACACAACACACACACACACACACACACCACGCACGCACGCACGCACACGCAAGATAAACGAATAAACGAAGGAATAAATAAACCAATATATTTCAGAGCAAAACTAGACCACGTTCTTTTTCTCAAGTTTCCTACATTCACGTGGCTTTAAATCAATACGTTCAAACCACATTCAGTTGTTAAAGACATAAATATTTCAGTTGTAAAAGACATCAATAAATGAATGAATAAATGAATAATCAAATAAACATTCGGCTGCAAGACATCACTAAATAAATAATCAATCCATAAATGACACTAAATAAATGAAATTAATTAAATATACAAATGAATAAATCAAAAATAAGTAAAAATAAACAAATGAATTAAAAAAGTAAATAAATAAACAAGAATAAATAAATAACGTAAATAAAAAATCACGCAAGCAAACCCCCCCCCCCCAAAAAAAACCCCTTAAAAGTGTATGGTCATCTCAATATCGGTGCACTGTATGGCTTCGTGGGTAAAATACATACCCAGGACGCAAGAAACCCGGATTCGAATCACGGATCGGAGAAGGATTTTTCTCTGCCCCCCCCCCCTCCCCCACCCACCAACAAGACCTCAGGTGATTTTCTAGCTGCTAGTCTTTCAGATTTGACGATAAAGCGAGGTACCGCGCGTTGGACGCACACAGCACATGTTGAAGATCCCACGGCACCGAAGGAGTTTCCCTGGCAAACATTCTACACACACACACGTACACACAGACACACACACAGACACACATGTACACACACACACACACACATACATACACACAAACACACACACACACATATGTCAACAGAACACACACACAAACACACACACATACACACGCACGCACGCATACACATAAACACACACACACGCACACGTATACACACACATGTACAAACACACAAACACATGTACAAACACACACACACACACACACGCACGCACGCACACAAACATACATACACAAACACACACACCCACGCATGCACACAAATCCACATTCATGGGGTAATCAGAAATATACGTACGGCGGCAGGCAAAAAGAAAGAAAGAAACAAAAAACAAATATAAAATCTAATAAACCATTATCATCATCATCATCAAGTGCCTTGCCGCATGGCGTTGGCGATCATGGCCCTTCATATGATGCCGCATCTATCCCTCCTTGCCGCAAGCACATCTTCCATCCTCTCTGTCTTCAGCCACCCTGCAAGTCCGTCCAATGTTTTCTCCCTGGGTCTACCTGGTGTTCTCTTTCCATCCAACTTTCCTGTTGTGACCAGGAGCTTTATTTCCCCTTTCCTCATATGTTGCTTGTCTTCTCCTAATCTTCCTTATCAACGATCTTCTTGTGTCTGCCTCCATTAAAACTGCCTCGTTTGTTTTCTTTGCTGTCCATGTAACTCTCAACTTTCTTCTTAGAAACCGCATTTCGGCCGCCTCAATCTTGTTCTGGCTTTGCGTGTTGACTGCCCACGCCTCGCATCGGTATAACATAAATACAGAATAAATACAGAATAAAAATGTAACGCCATCATGTTTCACTCGAGCTCAGGTATTATGACAATAACGATAAATGATACTTTGCAACGGCAGAAGTAACCAGCTAAAAGCATTTTATATACTTCTCACTGCTTGCATGCTAGGTATGGATATGTGTCCAAAGCCAGTCACTGACACGACTTAAATTAAAAGATCTTTAGCATGCACAT
>CM060313.1:84514099-84516599 GCA_030674185.1 Monoplex corrugatus
ACACAGAGACAGACATTAACCCTATATAAGATTGACACAGAGACAGACATAAACCCCATATAAGACTGATACAGAGACAGACATTAACCCTATATAAGACTGATACAGAGACAGACATTAACCCTATATAAGATTGACACAGAGACAGACATAAACCCCATATAAGACTGACACAGAGACAGACATTAACCCTATATAAGATTGACACAGAGACAGACATAAACCCCATATAAGATTGACACAGAGACAGACATTAACCCTATATAAGATTGATACAGAGACAGACATAAACCCTATATAAGATTGACACAGAGACAGACATTAACCCTATATAAGACTGATACAGAGACAGACATTAACCCTATATAAGACTGATACAGAGACAGACATTAACCCTATATAAGACTGATACAGAGACAGACATAAATACCATATATGACTGATACAGAGACAGACATAAATCCCATATATGACTGACACAGAGACAGACATTAACCCCATATGACTGATACAGAGACAGACATTAACCTCATATGACTGATACAGGGACAGACATTAACCCCATATAAGACTGATACAGAGACAGACATTAACCCCATTTACGAGTGATACAGAGACAGACATTAACCCCATATGACTGATACCGAGAGACATTAACCCCATATAAGACTGATACAGAGACATTAACCCCATATAAGACTGATACTGAGGTAGACATTAACCCCATAATCATATGACTGATACAGAGGCAGACATTAACCCCATATACTATGCAGGACCTCAAGCCCTTGCCAGCGCATAGGGTTTATACGCAGGCTTACGGCATATACCATGATAACCTTTGGATTTTCTCCATCACGTGGCATTTGTAACATCAGTGTATATGGAATTTACTCCGTGTAATGTGACGTTTATCTTGAGAAATAGAAACTTTTCACTGAAACATGACTCAACAGAGAGACGGGCTAGCAGACAAACCGGTAAACACACACACACACACACACACACGCACGCACGCACGCACGCACACGCACACGCAAGATAAACGAATAAACGAAGGAATAAATAAACCAATATATTTCAGAGCAAAACTAGACCACGTTCTTTTTCTCAAGTTTCCTACATTCACGTGGCTTTAAATCAATACGTTCAAACCACATTCAGTTGTTAAAGACATAAATATTTCAGTTGTAAAAGACATCAATAAATGAATGAATAAATGAATAATCAAATAAACATTCGGCTGCAAGACATCACTAAATAAATAATCAATCCATAAATGACACTAAATAAATGAAATTAATTAAATATACAAATGAATAAATCAAAAATAAGTAAAAAATAAACAAATGAATTAAAAAAGTAAATAAATAAACAAGAATAAATAAATAACGTAAATAAAAAATCACGCAAGCAAACCCCCCCCCCAAAAAAAAACCCTTAAAAGTGTATGGTCATCTCAATATCGGTGCACTGTATGGCTTCGTGGGTAAAATACATACCCAGGACGCAAGAAACCCGGATTCGAATCACGGATCGGAGAAGGATTTTTCTCTGCCCCCCCCCCCCCTCCCCACCCACCAACAAGACCTCAGGTGATTTTCTAGCTGCTAGTCTTTCAGATTTGACGATAAAGCGAGGTACCGCGCGTTGGACGCACACAGCACATGTTGAAGATCCCACGGCACCGAAGGAGTTTCCCTGGCAAACATTCTACACACACACACGTACACACAGACACACACACAGACACACATGTACACACACACACACACACATACATACACACAAACACACACACACACATATGTCAACAGACACACACACACAAACACACACACATACACACGCACGCACGCATACACATAAACACACACACACGCACACGTATACACACACATGTACAAACACACAAACACATGTACAAACACACACACACACACACGCACGCACGCACACAAACATACATACACAAACACACACACCCACGCATGCACACAAATCCACATTCATGGGGTAATCAGAAATATACGTACGGCGGCAGGCAAAAAGAAAGAAAGAAACAAAAAACAAATATAAAATCTAATAAACCATTATCATCATCATCATCAAGTGCCTTGCCGCATGGCGTTGGCGATCATGGCCCTTCATATGATGCCGCATCTATCCCTCCTTGCCGCAAGCACATCTTCCATCCTCTCTGTCTTCAGCCACCCTGCAAGTCCGTCCAATGTTTTCTCCCTGGGTCTACCTGGTGTTCTCTTTCCATCCAACTTTCCTGTTGTGACCAGGAGCTTTATTTCCCCTTTCCTCATATGTTGCTTGTCTTCTCCTAATCTTCCTTATCAACGATCTTCTTGTGTCTGCCTCCATTAAAACTGCCTCGTTTGTTTTCTTTGCTGTCCATGTAACTCTCAACTTTCTTCTTAGAAACCGCATTTCGGCCGCCTCAATCTTGTTCTGGCTTTGCGTGTTGACTGTCCACGCCTCGCATCCGTAT
>CM060313.1:84521599-84549099 GCA_030674185.1 Monoplex corrugatus
AGACAGACATAAACCCATATAAGATTGATACAGAGACAGACATAAACCCATATAAGACTGATACAGAGACAGACATAAACCCCATATAAGATTGATACAGAGACAGACATAAACCCCATATAAGATTGATACAGAGACAGACATAAACCCAATATAAGATTGATACAGAGTACAAGACAATAAACCCCATATAAGATTGATACAGAGACAGACATAAACCCATATAAGATTGATACAAGAGACACTAGAACAGTAACACCCCATATAAGATTGATACAGAGACAGACATAAACCCCATATAAGATTGATACAGAGACAGACATAAACCCATATAAGATTGATACAGAGACAGACATAAACCCCATATAAGATTGATACAGAGACAGACATAAACCCATATAAGATTGATACAGAGACAGACATAAACCCATATAAGATTGATACAGAGACAGACATAAACCCCATATAAGATTGATACAGAGACAGACATAAACCCATATAAGATGATACAGAGACAGACATAAACCCCATATAAGATTGATACAGAGACAGACATAAACCCCATATAAGATTGATACAGAGACAGACATAAACCCCATATAAGATGATACAGAGACAGACATAAACCCCATATAAGATGATACAGAGACAGACATAAACCCCATATAAGACTGATACAGAGACAGACATAAACCCCATATAAGATTGATACAGAGACGACATAAACCCATATAAGATGATACAGAGACAGACATAAACCCCATATAAGATTGATGATACAGAGACGCATAAACCCATATAAGATTGATACAGAGACAGACATAAACCCATATAAGATTGATACAGAGACGACCCTAAACCCCATATAAGATTGATACAGAGACAGACATAAACCCCATATAAGATTGATACAGAGACAGACATAAACCCATATAAGATTGATACAGAGACAGACATAAACCCATATAAGATTGATACAGAGACGACATTAAACCCATATAAGATTGATACAGAGACAGACATAAACCCCATATAAGATTGATACAGAGACAGACATAAACCCCATATAAGATTGAACAAGAGACAGACATAAACCCATATAAGATTGATACAGAGACGACATAAACCCCATATAAGATTGATACAGAGACAGACATAAACCCATATAAGATGATACAGAGACAGACATAAACCCCATATAAGATTGAACAGAGACAGACATAAACCCATATAAGGACTGATACTAGAAGACATACAACCCATATAAGATGATACAGAGACAGACATAAACCCATATAAGATTGAACAGAGACAGACATAAACCCATATAAGACTGATACAGAGACAGACATTAACCCCATATAGATGATACAGAGACAGACATAAACCCATATAAGACTGATACAGAGACAGACATAAACCCATATAAGATGATACAGAGACAGACATTAAACCCTATAAGACTGATACAGAGACAGACATAAACCCATATAAGATGATACAGAGACAGACATAAACCCATATAAGACTGATACAGAGACAGACATAAACCCCATATAAGATGATACAGAGACAGACATTAAACCCATATAAGACTGATACAGAGACAGACATTAAACCCATATAAGACTGATACAGAGACAGACATAAACCCATATAAGATGATACAGAGACAGACATAAACCCCATATAAGATGAACAGAGACAGACATAAACCCCATATAAGATTGATACAGAGACGACATAAACCCATATAAGAAGACGATAAGATGAACAGAACAGACATACCCCATATAAGATTAACAGAAACGCATAAACCCATAAATTGATGATACAGAGACGACATAACCCATATAGATGATACAGAAGACGACATAACCCATATAAGATGATACAGAGACAGACATAAACCCATATAAGATGATACAGAGACAGACATAAACCCATATAAGATGATACAGAACCAGACATAAAATCCCATAAAGATATGATACAGAGACAGACCAAATAAACCCATAAAAATGATACCAGAGACAGACATAAACCCATATAAGATGAACAGAGACAGACATAAACCCCATATATAGATTGATACAGACAGACTGCCATAAACCCCATATAAGATTGATACAGAGACAGACATAAACCCATATAAGATTGATACAGAGACAGACATTAAACCCATATAAGATTGATACAGAGACAGACATAAACCCCATATAAGATTGATACAGAAGACAGACATAAACCCCATATAAGATTGATACAGAGACAGACATTAAACCCTATAAGATTGATACAGAGACGACATTAACCCCATATAAGATTGAACAGAGACAGACATTAACCCATATATAAGATTGATACAGAGACAGACATAAACCCCATATAAGACTGATACAGAGACAGACATTAACCCCATATGACTGATACAGAGACAGACATTAACCTCATATGACTGATACAGGGACAGACATTAACCCCATATAAGACTGATACAGAGACAGACATTAACCCCATTTACGAGTGATACAGAGACAGACATTAACCCCATATGACTGATACCGAGAGAGACATTAACCCCATATAAGACTGATACAGAGAGACATTAACCCCATATAAGACTGATACTGAGGTAGACATTAACCCCATAATCATATGACTGATACAGAGGCAGACATTAACCCCATATTCTATGCAGGACCTCAAGCCCTTGCCAGCGCATAGGGTTTATACGCAGGCTTACGGCATATACCATGATAACCTTTGGATTTTCTCCATCACGTGGCATTTGTAACATCAGTGTATATGGAATTTACTCCGTGTAATGTGACGTTTATCTTGAGAAATAGAAACTTTTCACTGAAACATGACTCAACAGAGAGACGGGCTAGCAGACAAACCGGTAAACACACACACACACACACATACACACACAACACACACACACACACACAAACACACACACACACAACACACACACACAACACACACACACACACACACACACACACCACACACACACACACAAATAAACAAATACATAAGCACACACCTACACACACATACACACATTTGTGTATACGTGCACGTGTGAATTTACAACTGTAAGGAAATTTACTTCAGGGTGTTGTGAAACAAAATCATTATAAAAAAAACTTCGGCAACTTTTTCAACATATTCATAAGTTCCAAATCTCTAAAATTGCCAAACTTCTTGAATTCCTGCTGAACTAGGAGCTTTATTATTCCCCCCAGAACAACAGCCCTGAATACAGAACACGGCGTAGCATTTGCAACCTTTCCGGAAAGCAGTTTGCTATGTTTTATATACGACAGAGACCCACAATTACAGGGTATCTATCCCATTCTTCTTTCTTTTTCGGTTGTTTATTTCTATCTCCAATCGTCTGCTCCCCCCCCCCCCTCTCTCTCTCTCTCTCTCTCGCTATCCGCACAGCCTCCTCTAAAAGAAATATTGGCTGCGATTGAGGTAAGACTGAAACACAATTCCAACAACAACAGCAATAAAAACAACAACGGAACAAATGAAAACCATGTAGATGAAAAGTGAAGGCCTGAAAGACCCAAGGTAATATAAAAACGCGAGCGGTAAACAACAATACAAAAAATATAATGATAATCATGATAATCACAATCATGGTCATCATCATCGTCGTCGTCGTCATCATCACCATCATCATTGTCGTCGTCGTCATCATCATCATCATCATCATCCATCACCACCATCGTCAACTATTATCATCATCATAAATGACAACAATTATATATAATGCCTAATCTCACAAGAGTCCAAAGCGGTTCACAAAAGCATGAGACAAAGGCAGCACGCACAAGTAAAGCAGTACATGTCAACACCTATCACTATCACGAAAACAGATTAACTATTTACACACAATGTTAATGAAACAATGCGAGTGAATTATATCAAAATATCTACTTCCATATGTCAATCGGACACGCAACAGCTAAAATGACAAAAGCAAGAACAAAAAGCAACAAAAACACTATATGTCTCTCTCTCTTAACACACACACACACACACACACACACACACACACATACACATACACATACACACACACACACACACACACATATATATATATATCATCATAAACAGGTGCCTTGCCGCATGGCGTTGGCGATCATGGACTTCCATCTGTCTCTATCTCTTGTTGCCCAAAACATCTCCTCCACCCTCCTTTATATATATATATATATATATTGTGTGTGTATGTACATGTACATATACATGTTTGCTTTGTCTGAATGCTACACATGCAAGTCTTTTGTTTTTCATTAACAAAAGTGAAATACAAACATCTATACCCTGCTTACTGTGTTTTTATATAAACGCTATGATCTTTTTTCTTCTTCTCTTCGTGCTACTATGAATCTTCCGTTGCAACATTAAGATACACATCTTTGGTCAGTGACTAATCAGTCAATGACTACCGCGTAAACTTTTCCCGCTAGAATGAAAAAGAAGGTCTAAATTTCACAAGACAAAACAACATCTTAAGGGTAAGCAATTCGCCCATGTTCACTCTTCTGCCTCAAGCAACTCGCCGACTACTTATTTAGAATAATTCTGGCTTTCATTTCTGATCTTAACGAAACTGAGAACAGCTTTACTACAGCAACAACAGAAATATATCACCTCCTCGTCGAGGCGGTAAACCTTATTTTTTACTGTCATAAATGATGTAAAGAAAAGCTGTCCTTTTTGCTTCATACCATTAATCCACTCCGTGCACTGCAGAGCCTTATCGCAGGACTTACAATTATAATATTTTTACACGTCACACCCAAAAGATGCTTCCCCCCCCCCCCCCCCAAATACAAAGTTAGATTTTCACTTAACCGTGAAGGTCCACTGAAAAACAAAATTTGGAAGCGTAAAATGCTAAATTTTCATTTCACAAAATCACGATTTTCTATTTTGATGAAGTAAGAATTTTTTCCCGTATGTCTGACTATCGGTTCGCGCATGTGTAATCGTTAATCAGTAATCTCCTTGTGAAAACACTGCTCCA
This sequence comes from Monoplex corrugatus, assembly GCA_030674185.1. NCBI lineage: Eukaryota > Metazoa > Mollusca > Gastropoda > Littorinimorpha > Ranellidae > Monoplex > Monoplex corrugatus. The sequence goes on from CM060313.1 coordinate 84,526,659, forward strand.
GTCCCGCAGTGTTTGGGATGAATAATGGAGCAGAACCCTTCATCACCTAGTATATACACACGGTACTGAGACAGCACCATGAACACGGATCTCTTGGAACGTATAGCATCGTCAATACAACCATCAATATATCCCAACAGAGAGAGAGAGAGAGACAGAAGACAGACAGAGACAGAGACAGAGAAGAGAGCATAGATAAACTGTGTATGTATAGAGAAAGAGAGAGAGAGAGTAAAAGAGAGGGGGGAGAAAGAGAGAGAGAGAGCTAGACAGACAGTATCTCTTGGAATACATAGCCCCAACAATAAATCCCCTAAGAGTGTCACACATACAGAGAGAGAGAGAGAGAGAGAGAGAGAGAGAGAGAGAGAGAGAGACAGACAGACAGACAGACAGAGACAGTGTGTGAGTAAATGTGTGAGTGAGAGTGAGCGAGCGAAGCTAGCAAGTAGGACGTCTACACTTCCCAGCACAGACACCCTTATGATGACCACCAAGGACGGTAATTTACTGAAGTACACCATCTCACCCTCTGACAGCAAAATGAGCGGCCTATATATTTCAATGCCTCCCATTCTTTGTCTCTATAACTCCCCCTCTGTCTCTGTCACCCTCCACTCACAGAAACACGCGCAAAGAGAGAGAGAGACAGAGACAGAGAGACAGACAGACAAAGAAAGAAAAACAGAGAGACAGACAGGCACAGTGAGAGAGAGAGAGAGAGAGAGAGACATACATACATACAGAGAGAGAGACAGACAGACAGACACACAGACACAAAGGGACAAACAGAGAGTGAGAGAGAGACACAGAGAGACATACAAGCATACAGAGAGAGAGAGAGAGAGACAGAGACAGAGACACAGGCAGAAACAGAAAGAGAGAGAGGGGGGGGTCTCTTGGAATAGATGGCATCATCACCCCCTAAGAGAATGTCACACAAACGCACACACTCACTCATAGGGGGGGGGGGGAGAGACAGAGAGAGAGAGAGAGAAGACAGACAGACAGACAGACAAAGACAGAGAGAGAGAGAAGGAGAGAGAGAGAGAGAGAGAGAGAGAGAAATTTTCCTTTTTCTCTCGGCAACAAGTGCTGTATGCTCCATGAGAGACAGTCAAACAAACAAACGAGGACCACAATTCACTGACGTAGGCCTACACCATCACAGTCACAAGCAGACAAGTTGAAAGGGCTTAGATATTTAATTCTCCCTCTCATACATGCAATGAGCACATACACACACACACACACACACACACAAAACATGGGAGGGGGAAGGGTGTTAGAGAGAGAGAGTGAGTGAGAGAGAGAGAGATACACACACATACACACGGCGGAACAATACATACATACATGCATGCACGCGCGCACACACACATACACAATACACACACACACGTACGCACGCGCGCGCGCGCCACACATACACACAGCCTTATTAAAGCCAGCAAGGAAATAATCTTATTGGCGTTCACCCACAAACAGGTAATATAACTTGATGTTTGAATCTCTCTCTCTCACAGACACAGAGAAGAGAGAGAGAAGAGAGAGAGAGAGAGAGAGAGAGAGAGAGAGGAGAGAGAGAGAGAGAGAGACTGTGTCTATATGGGAAACTACTGAAAATGCTCAAAACAAAACCCCCGAAAATACTCAAAACAAAACCTCTGAAAATGCTCGAAGGTCCATGGTTATGTCCAGCGAAGCGGAATTATTTTCGCTATACCGAGATCTGTGCAGAAGAAGCGTTCCTGGGTATCCAATCCACGTCCTTTTCACATGTGAAATTTTCAACATTTTGTGCAGTTAAAAGGCAACAAAAACAAAAACACACAGAAACAATATGAACAGATCTTGATTCACTCCAATTCTCGATTAGAACTCACCTAAGGCATGACTGAAGTCCACAAATCTCTTCTGCCAACAGCTTAAGAACTTTTTTCTGAAAAAAGGTTGCGATGCTGCTTTGAACTTAGTATTTATTACTTTTTCTTTTCGAGAGTCCGAGGAATTCTTAGCGTGTTTCTTTTCTAAGAACACTCGGTGGGTTTCCACTGAAAATAAGGGGAATCGAAGAGAATTCTCATGCCTGTTGTATCAAAGGCCGGCAAGAATATCAGCCTACTGAGGTTAACCGCATCACAGCCGCTGACAGTCAGAATATGAGCCTGGATGGAAGGGGATGGGTGAGGGGGGGGCACCTCACTATTACATCGGGCTGATAGAACCAACCACTTCAGACTTCAGATGATTTATTCATGTTACAGGCCAAGGTCCCACATGAAGATTATTGTTACTGTTATTTTCACTTAAAGCCCAGCCGACTGCGTAGAGCCTATATAACCCGTTTCAAAACATACACCACACTTCGACAGGAAAAAAGGACAAGAAAATTAAGTATACATATCAACGCATTCGCAGACATAATCTCAAGAGATGCCCCTGGTGCTGACCACTCCAATTTATCGCACAGGGGATTTGAAAAAAAAAACTTGAACACAAACTTAAGACATAACTAAGGACAATTAAAACATACATAAAAACGGGCCTGTTACCTAAAATTGTTTCCTCACATCTCACTTCCCTAGAGCAAAAATGCACTTAATACATGTACCCAATTATCAATCCTGAAGAGAAAATACGCAAGACTTAATCGAACAAAACAGGTGAATGGACTAATAAGACAGAAAATGATAATAAAAAAATAATAAAAAAAAGAAATGAAAGAAAGCAAAGGAACAAGGCAGAAGCAAAACACAGTGACAGAAAAGAGGAAAATTCTAGCACAGAATGTCCAGAAGGTGGAGATAACATTTGTATTGAAACAGCCCCCGGCGGACCTCATGAAGGTGTATGTGAACAAACATCTACGTGACTATAAACAAAACATATATACTGAACGCCGAAATTAACTGACCACTTTTAATAATGTCACCAAATTGCCATTGAGATAACTGTCCGGAAACCGTTTGCACGTTCTTGTCCTGCAGATGGAAGAATTCTTTCCCCATGTGAAAAAAAGGGTTGCAGCACGTGCTTACGCGCTCAGACAACAGTTCACTCCAACACAATATCCGGCCCTACGCGTCACAAAATGCACGTGAACAAGGAAATTGGTGTCCCAGGCAACTCACACTCTCTCCGTCTGTACCATAACACTCGTTTTATCCTTCCTTTTGGAAAAACCACCATGCCAAGAACATTGGAAAATGACCGTTGGAGAGCTGTTGGCATGTTGCAAGGGGGAAGCTCCGTTTCTGCCACTGCCAGGCATTTTGGAGTGCAAAGGACAACTGTACGGTTATGGTGGAACCGTTTTCAGAACACTGGCAACATTGCTGACTTACCAGGGCGTGGTCGCTCCAGGGTTACCACTCCTCAGCAGGATCGATTTATCACACTGACGCATCTGAGAAACCGGTTTCAGCCTGCCACTGTCACTGCGGGAGCTATCCCTGGCTTGAGGCGAATCAGTGCCACCACCGTCAGAAGACGTCTGCGGGAGAATGGTCTGCAAGCACGGCGCCCTGCAGTTCGACCACAACTTCTTCCTCGACACCGTGCAGCACGCTTGGCATGGGCCAGGCAGCACCTGCGCTTCACTATCCGAGTGTGGAGACATGTCCTATTCACCGATGAGTCTCGTTTTCAGCTGTCAGTCGCGGATGGTCGTCATCGAGTGTACAGGCGTCGAGGAGAGAGGTACGCCGACAACTGCATCATTCAGCGTGCACCTTATGGTGGAGGGGGCGTTATGGTTTGGGGAGGCATTTCTGCACATCATCAGACACAGTTAGTGTTGATCCAGGGCAACTTGAATGCTCTCCGCTACCGAGATGAAATTGTCACGCCCCACATTGAACCTTTTGTCCGCGCTCATGGCCCTGGCGTGATTCTCCAGCACGACAACGCCCCCTCGCATTGTGCACATGTTGTGCAGCAGCATCTGCAAGCAAGACAGATCGACGTGTTGCCATGGCCAGCAAATTCACCCGATATGTCGCCCATCGAGCATGTTTGGGACGAACTCCAACGCCGACTGCAACAACGCCCTAGAGCGCCCTTGACCTTGCAGGAACTACAGCAAGCTCTCCAAGAGGAATGGCAAGCCATACCCCAAGCCTTCTTTGGACGCCTGGTTTGTTCCATGCGACGACGATGCCAAGCTTGTATCGATGCCCGAGGTGGCCACACGCGCTACTGATTTGGTGACTTTTCAAATGTGGGTTAACTGACATTTGTGTTCGGCTGTTCACAATTAAGAACCTTTTTTTTTTTTTTTGCGTTAAATCGATTGAGGATTGAATGAACTTATTTATGAAATAAATTGCATTTCTGTTTTTTATTCCAGTGATGGTGTACATGACTTTCTTTACCTGGTCAGTTAATTTTGGCGTTCAGTGCCAACAATTTTCCTGGATGCACAGAGTAATTACCAGAATCATGATATACGGATTTCTCTAAACTTTGAGGCTTTGTACGAAAACATTGACACATTCCACAAGATTTCGGTGTTTCTTCACGGCATCAATCAACCAAATTTAACTAGATGGCTTTCGATGACACTTCCGTTGTATACATTTTTCTCAAATGTCATTAAGTGCTTGATATCTGAGAAGAAATTGTCATTCTTCCTCACTGGATTCCGTGCACAGTGGACTAACATATCAAATCACGATCATCAACTGCCTTCTATCTAAAGCGGCGCGGTCAATTCAGGTATACCAAATCTTGTCATTACATATTTCAGATGTTTCTACACATGGCACCTGTGACGTTAGTGCATATAGAATTCATTCCGGCACGGAGACGTCACCCTGAGAAACTGAAACTGAAACACCAGATGCTAATCATATTCAACCGCAAATACAAGTTTACATCAGACACACTGTAAAGTGTTGACAGAACCAAAGAGTGACGGAGTTTCACAGCCCGTAGGATGCTGACCAGTGCCTCTTTATTCATATTCATTCATTCATATTCATTTCTTTTGTCATAGTGGATTTACCACGTGAAACACGGGCTGCTCTCACCGTTGACAGTGCGTCGCCGCAGTGCAGCGCCACCCACTTTTTTTAACCAAGACTTAGAAAGGCAAGAAGGCTTTGGTCTTCAAGGGGAGGGACCTAAGAAATCAACTTATTACCAAAACTTTAGAAAGGCAAGAAGGCTTATTAGTCTTCAAGGAGAGGGACCTGAGAAATCAACCTCTCTCTCTCTCTCTTTCTCTAATGTTTTATATCAGGGCAGCCGGGCCAATGCCCTGCTCTTCACGATTTTCAACTGCCGTAGGTTCTTTAGCGTGCGCAGACCAGAAGGCACGCAGGTCCGACTCGTTCTTGTTACCATCTGAAGGACTAGACATTCAGTTCGAGTTTCCGATCAAACTGAGGAGAAAAGTCAAGGCTTCAACGGGAAACGAACCCTGGAACCTCGAGTTTTTAGTTCACAATTTTCAACTGCCGTGGGATCTTTAGCGTGCGCAGGCCAGACGGCAAACGGATCCAACTCGTTTTTGTCCACTTCTGAAGTACTTGACGTTCAATTCGATTTTCCGGTAAAACTGAGAAGAAAAACCAAGGCCTCTACGCCAAATGAATCCTGGAACCTCGAGTTTAGTTACTGGCAGGCGAACGTCTGAACCATTCTGCCACTCTAACGAACACATGGCTCTTAATCTTACAGTGTTTGGGAGCTTGACTCTACATCGTTTTGGTCCACACGGTAAAACACGGAGACTACAGAGTGTTTTCTTTCCCCTCCACAAATAAATCTTGAACGGTTCAGTTCAGTTCATATGCTGATAGCCCAGCCGACTACTAGAGCCATATCAGGGCATTTGAACGGTGGTCTACGTGCTAATTTTACAGGATGAGACAATAACCTAAGTTTCCGTGTGCAGCAGGTTAAAGATCCTACAGCAGCAAAGGCCTTGTCCCTAGCAAAACTTTTGTAAGCAAAATCCATTTCCATAACTAAACAAAAATACATGTACACAGAAAAAAGAAGAAAAAAGGTTAGGCGGTACAATATTGCGGCGACGCGCTCTCCCCAGGGAAAAACAACTTGAATTTTACATGATAACTACATCATGACCGAAAAGAAGCAAATACAATACAAATACAACACAAGACAGGAGATACATTCGACAGTTCTCCCACTCGCTGGCTCACCCGTACAACATCCAGCCTTTTTCTATGTCCGATTCCAGTAGAATTAGAATTTTAAACTAAAATTTGTTCATGCGGGATTCATGGCACTCGGACAATACCATACGCGCTCCAAAAAAAGCTGACTATGATTAGCTGGCAGACTCCTTGACCCTACGCAAAATATTATACGCTAGCAAGATCTACTTCACAATAATGTGGCTTAGATCAGCGTCAATCAGGAAAATGACCTTTGAATTTAATAGTGACGGGAGAGGGAGAGGGAGAGGGGGGAGAGAGAGAGAGGAAGAGAGAGAGAGAGAGGAGACGAGAGAGAGAGAGAGAGACAGAGACAGAGAGAGAGACAGAGAGAGAGAGACAGAGCGAGAGAGAGAGAGAGAGACAAACAGACACACACAAGAAGAAGAAAGAAAGAAAGAAAAAAGAAAGAAAGAAAGAAAGAAAGAAAGAAAGAGTGAACAGAGAGAAAAAAGAGAGATACTGAACTAATAAAAAAAAAAATAATAATAATAAAGCAGCTTGGATACGGGGTAGAAAAGGATCTGTGAATAGCATTGAGACTGGTTCCCGTATTTCAGTAGCACAGAACGGTTAAAAATCGGTTTTAATTACGATAATTATCAATTATTCTTTGTAATGCTGTATGTTGATCAAAAGGAATCTAAAAAAAAAAAGTCCGAACCCAAAGAGAATGAATAATTCATGTTATTTCAAAACAAAACAAAACATGTATGAAGCTTTCATTTAACTCTGTTCAGTGCTGTGTATAATTGGATGGGTAAAATAGATTCCAGAGATGTGCTCCAGGAAAAGAGATCCTTTATTTACGTTTAATTTTGGTCTTGAGTACTTAAGATTGTTCACTGAACAAACGAGATGCTTTATTTATATCTAATTTTGTTCTTGAGTACTTAAGATTGTTCACTGAACAAAGAGATGCTATTGTCAATTTGTTCTGATATAATTGTCATGAACAACGAATGCTTTATTTGTCTAATTTTGTTCTTGAGTACTTAAGATTGTTCACTGAACAAACGAGATGCTTTATTTGTCTAATTTTGTTCTTGAGTACTTAAGATTGTTCACTGAACAAAAGATATCCTTTATTTATATCTAATTTTGTTCTTGAGTACTTAGATTGTTCACTGAACAAACGAGATGCTTTATTTGTCTAATTTTGGTCTTGAGTGCTTAAGATTGTTCACTGAACAAAAGATATCCTTTATTTATATCTAATTTTGTTCTTGAGTGTTTACGATTGTTCAATGAACAAATGAGATATGCCTGAAATGGAGTAAACAGATCTACTAAATACATGAGGAGGATTCGTAAACAATTCTGTATACTTGCATGCTCATGTTGTTCTAATATTGATTTTGTGAAAAATAATACTTCGTTTGTTTTAATTGGTCTGTGGTTAGGGAGAGACCTGTTGGAATTCTGTGTAGGGAAATGATATTCTTTCTACTAGAACTTCGCTGCGACTATCCTATAATGATGCATAGTCTATATGGAATTTCATACGGGCATTGAAAACAATGTTTCTTTTTGCTACAATATTGATATCGCATGAAAGCTTACCAAAAAGAAATAAGTTCTTATTGCTTTACTCAGCTAATTAGATAATCATCGTGGACTTCTGAGGAAAATTCTTTGTCAATTTGCATTCCCAAGTCTACAAGTTTACACACACACACACACACACACACACACACACACACACACACACACACACACACACACACACACACACACACACACACACACACACACACATCTTTTTAAAACCATGTAATGAAAGCCGAAGATATAATTTAGACAGTTGGTATTATTAGCGAATTATTATAGCTTTTGTAAAACTGACCTGACCTGTGCGCATATGGTTTGAGTTCTGTTGGGAAGATCTAGCAATACATCAATTGAATAGATATGTTAGGGCTCCACCGATGAAAGGCATAGACAGTTCTGAAGTTTTTATCGTTCCCATTTGAGATGTACTTTCTGATCTCGGGAACGCTGACAAAAGAAAAGGTGAAAGAATATGTATTGTTGTTTGTTGTTTTCTTTTTTTGCAAGACAGAGAGAGAAAAACTGAGAGAAAAACTGAGAGAGAGGGGGGAGAGAGAGAGAGGGAGAGAGAATATTAGAGAATGAGTATGAGGGAGGGAGAGAGGGAGGGTGGTTGGAAATGAGAAACGTAGATGAAGAGAGAGACATGCAGAGGTAATACAAGACAGAGAGAGAGAGAGAGAGAGAGAGAGAGAGAGGAGACAGAGTGACAGAAAGAGAAAGAGACAGAGAGAGAGAGACAGAGAGAGAGGGAGAGAGAGACAGAGAGAGAGAGAGAGACAGAGAGAGAGAGAGAGAGACAGACAGACAGACAGAGAGAGAGAGATGTGGCCAAAAAAGAAAAAAAAAGAGAAATAAAGGAGTAAATGTAAATGAGTTTCCGCATGCAAAATAAATGAATGGAAATGTGCGTGTTAGCATGAAACACAGTAGATGGGTGCATGACTCTCAGTGCAAAATGAACGCTTGGCAAGTAAACTAGGAAGCACACTGCCTTTACAAAGGACACTGGAAAAAAAACCGTATTGGAAAATAATATCTCAGCCAGAAAAACTGGTGGACGAAAATCCTCTTCAGTTAAGGTAGAGCTTGACAAAGTCCATACAACTTTAATGACATGGAATTAAGTCTAATGCCACTACCACTCAGAACTAAAGACTGTTTTCTTGAATGTATTGATTTCTATTTGCTTTACTTCGCTCAAATGTCTCTTCTTAACCTGAAACACCAGATGACCTCCCAATGAAGTAAGCTCATTCGACAATAACAAGTGTTAAGTGTTGTGTTTACATCTCAATGAGAAATAAAACACGAAGAACAACAAAAATAAGAACAAAACATATTTTTATCTTCGAGGTTTGTGGCATAAGGGCATTACAGGTGGGTTTTTTTGTTTGGTTGGTTGGTTGGTGGTTTTTTTCTTCAGCTTTTTTGTTTTTTGTTGTTTTTGCTGGGGGGGGGGGGGGGGTTCATCCAGCCCTTGCCAATGGAGGGTCTACAATACTACATAGGAAGCCATAAACTGAGAGAGAGAGAGAGAGAGAGAGTGAATGTGTGAATGAGTGAGTGAATGAGTGAGAGAGAGAGAGTGAATGTGTGAGTGAGTGAGTGAGTGAGAGAGAGAGAGAGAGAGAGAGAGAGTAGGCAGCCATAAACCGTGAGAGAGAGAGAGAGGAGAGAGATAGTGAGTGAGTGAGTGAGTGAGTGAGAGAGAGAGAGTGGGCAGCCATAAACAGTGAGAGAGAGAAATATATAGTGAGAGAGATTGAGTGAATGAGTGAGAGAGAGAGAGAGAGAGAGAGAGAGAGAGAGGAGAGAGAGAGAGAGAGAGAATACCAATCGTTCATTTCACAACAGACTCTCATGAATGTGTATGCATAAGCAAAATACAACCAATCAAATTGGTAATTAAAAAAACATCACATATACAAATAAATGACTAATTAACACGAACGAAAATGAAACAAATACTAACATATAAAGCATATTCAACAAATGAACATTTATGCACTAGAGACGATTGACTGATTGATGAAGTGCCATGTGATCCTTTAGAAAAAAGATCGCCTGAGTCACTTGTTCCCCCCCCCCCCCCCCCAACGAAAAGAGAGAAAATCAGAATTAGAAATGTATTCAAAAATACCCAAGTCCCATTTGAAGGGGTGTGAACACATTATGAATATTATACAAACACAAAATGTAAGACATAATCATTCTTAGATAATGTATTCTTCAACGTAATTTGGAATCAACACAATATGGGTCACATAGTCTCACAGAGAGAGAGAGAGAGAGAGAGAGAGAGAGAGAGAGAGAGAGAATAAGAGAGAGAGAGAGAAAATGAGAGAGAGAGAGACAGACAGACAGACAGAGAGAGAGAGAGAGAGAGAGAGAGAGAGAGGGAGAGAGAGTTGAAAAGGAGGGAATATTCCTTCCAATCTAAATGCACTTGTTCGATATTGTCGTATTGAGTGAAAAATACATCTGTGGTCCTCAGTCTATTCAGCTTTGAATGAGTGCCTGACCCTGTTTTGGGATTTGGGAAAAGTACAGAAATGGAGAAGACAAGACAGCGCCGCTCTCGTAAAGCTAGCCGCAGATTAATGGGGTTCTTACTACCACATTCCAAAACAACATTATATACTTACGAGAGAATGGCGTGACTCTATTTCCCTCTCTTCCTCTTTATCTATGCCATCTTCCACGCCATACCAGCGAAGTCAGTCATATAATAATAATAATAATTACAATATTTATATAGCGCAAAATCTTGATAAAATCAAATCTAAGCGCTGAAGCAGACACACACGCAGGCACGCACGCTCGCACACACACGCACGCACACACACAGACACACACACACACACACAGACACACACACACACACACACACACACACACACACACACACACACACACACACCCCACACACACGCATGGCTATAAATGGGGAGAAAGAATAAAAGCAATAAAAGCAAGAATAAAAGCAATGGAAAATTATAGAGAGCATAGCATACAATTATATATTATAACCATGTGATTCCCTCCGAGCGGAGACAGGCTGCAGAGGGGAGGGTTGAGTGAGGTTAGGATTTTATGCAGGAGAGAAAAGGTGAGTTTTGAGAGCGGACTTGAAGGAGACAAAAGTAGGTTGCTGACGGACTGAGAGAGGAAGTTTGTTCCAGGAGAGTGGACCAGAAACAGAGAAGGCTCGTGGACCATAGGTATTGAGCTTAGTGCGTGGAAAGCGAAGAGTCAGAGGATCAGAGGCAGAGCGGAGGGTACGTGAGGGAACATAGATCTCAAGTAGGCTTGACAGGTAATCGGGGGCTGCGTTATTGAGGCTTTTGTAGCACATGGTGTCTAGTTTGTACTGTATGCGCTTTGATACAGGGAGCCAGTGAAGTTGTGCCAGGAGAGGAGATATGTGGTCAGCTTTTTTCTTTTTGAGTACAAGGCGTGCAGCATTGTTTTGAATGCGCTGTAGGATGTGAATGGTGGAGGCAGGAAGACCAGACAGGAGTGAATTGCAATAGTCAATGCGAGACATTATGAAGGAGAGAACGAGTTTTGCAGTTGTTTCGACAGAGAGATACTTCCTGATCAGCTTTATACGATGGAGATGATAGTAGCAGGATCTGGCAGTTTGAGAAACAAAGTTGTTCATGGAGAGGTAGAGTCAATGCAGACACCAAGGTTTTTAGCTGAATCAGAAATTGGGACTGATGTGTTACATAATGGGAGAGAAAGAGGAGGCAGCTGAGAAAGTTTCTGACGGGTGCCAATGAGGATAGCTTCTGTTTTGTCGTCATTAAGCTGAAGTCTATTGTGTGTCATCCAGTTCTTAATGTCCGAGTAACACTCAGTGGTGCGAGTCAACAGGCGCTGTATATTATCAGGTGAGTCACTGTCTTGAAGTTGGGTGTCATCAGCATAGAAGTGGTGTTTTATAGAATGGGAGTTGGTGATGGTGGACAGGGGGGAGGTGTAAAGAGTGAAAAGAACAGGGCCAAGGACAGATCCTTGTGGAACACCACAGGTCAGGTATGCAGGTTGAGAGTAAGTGCCATTGATGAGAACGGTTTGTTTTCTGTTTGATAGGTATGAAGTGAACCAAGACAGAGCAATGTCAGAGATGCCAAAAGTATGATGAAGTCTAGAAAGGAGAATACCATGATCAATGGTATCAAAGGCTGCAGACAAATCAAGGAGTGTGAGGAGAGAGACTTTGCCAGTATCAGTTGCAAGGAGGAGATTGTTGAGAATGTGTAGTAGGGCAGTTTCAGTGCTATGGCACTGGCGGTAGGCTGACTGGAAAGGATTGAGGAGATTGTTGGCAGACAGGTGAGAGTTCAGCTGGTTGAGGACGACTTTTTCAAGGAGTTTTGACAAGAAAGAGAGATTAGAGATAGGCCGGTAATTTTTCAGTTCATGCCATTTGCTCGGTTCATATTAGCTTCAAAACGTATCTCTATACACTGGTTAATTGTCATGATGATGGTGATGATGATGGCGATGATGATGATGATGATGATGATGATGATGATGATGATGATGATGACGACGACGACGATAGTGATGGTGATGATGACAACGACGATGACGATGATAATAGTGATGAAAAGAAGAAGAATAGAATAATAATATACAATATTTTATATAGCGCAAAATCTTGATAAAATCAAATCCAGAAAAAGGAGGACGACAAGGAGAAGAAGGACAACAAGAGCAACACCACCATCACCAACACCAACAATACTGATAAAAAAAAAAAAATAATAACAACAACAATAATGATAATAATAACAAGAAAAAGAAGAAAAAGAGCGATGATCACGATGTTGTTGTTGTTGTTGTTTTTGTTGTTGCTGCTGCTGCTGCTGATGATATGATGATGATAATGATGATGACGACGACGACGACGACAATGACGACGACTATTGTACAGTGTCTCATCCCACAGGAGCCCATAATGCTTCACAAAACCATCGATGAAAGAGGCAGACACACGTGAAACAAAAACATGTCAACCTGTACTGCTATGTCAAAAAAAAACAACAAAAAACAAACAAAACAAGCAAAACCAAAACAAAACAGAACAAAAAACACAACACAGAAGACATACAATGTCAAAGAAGCAATGAAAACGAATTATAATAAATTATCTACTTCCACACGTCAACCTGTTACGCATCAACGATGAAAGCAACTAGTTCCAGCCAGAAATCTGTAGTGAGATGAGTGGCGAGTCGGCGTAAGGCCACACGCTAAACAAGATCCTGCGTTAATGGCATACCAGGTCAGTGTGTTTGTTGTTGAATCCGTTGTGCCAGCTCTGGGTCAACGGCCGTTCTAGACACTTCTAAGTTTTCTCTGATGGCTTGTGCTTACTTGCGGAGCCAGACTTACAGTGATTGCCTCTAACCATGCTCCTCCCTCTCTCCCCTGCTTATCTCTCTCTCACACTACAGTTTGCAGTTTGTTCAAAAGGAAATCATCGCACATGGGCAATTCCATGCACGCTCCACCCAAAACTGCCAGCAAAAATTTGGCAGGTTCCTCGAGCCTGCGTAACATCCCTATACGATGACAAGGTCTTGAAAAAAATGCGACCCACCCGTGGGTCAAACCCACAAGTCTTGTGTTATATATGAGGTAGCGTGGAGCTAGTTGGTCTGTCAGCTCAGCTGATTCGCCCCGTGAGGATGCCGGGGGCTCTTTCAGTATAAATAGTATCCCAACCTTCTGGAAAGTCTGTTTTAGAAATTTCCTCTTTTCTGTCACTCTCTTTGGTTTCTTCCTCCCTCTTTTGCTTTCTGTCATCTCTTCCTATCATTTTCTGCCTTGCTGGTCCATTCACCTGTACGTGTTCGATAAAGCCTTGTAAAACTCTTAGGATTGATGATAATTAGGTATATGTATTGACTTATGTTTGGCTCTGTGCAGGAGCAATTTTAAATGTTGTAGGCCTTTTCCGTATATGGTTTAGTGTCCTTTGTTATGTTCATATTTGCGTTCAGTTTATCTTATTGAAATCCTCTGGTGATAAATTGGACAAAATGGTCACCACCAGGGGCATATCCTTAGATTATGTGTGCGCACAAATTGATATGTGTACTTAATCTTGTTTTCCAGTTTCTGTTTTCAACCAGATGTTGCATTCGTTTTGAAATATAGTCTGGATACGGCTCTGTGCAGTCGGCTGGGCTTTAAACAATAAGAATCATCATCATCATCATCATAATCATCATCATCATCACCATCATCATGTGCACTGCCGCATGGCGTTGGCGATCATGGCCCTCCATACGAATCTATCCTTTATCGCTGCAAGTACATCTCTCCCCTCCCTGTCCTCAGCCACCCTGCAAGTCCGATATTTTCTCCTTGGGTCTACCTCATGACATGTCCTATAAATGTTGCTTGTTTTTTCCTAACCTGCTTTATTAATGATTTTCTTGTGTCTGCCTCCTTCAAGACTGTCTCGTTTGCTTTCTTTGCCGTCCATGGAACTCTCAACATTCTTCTTAAAAACCACATCTCAGTTGCCTCAATTTTGTAAGAATAAGAACAGAAATAAGAGAAAAAGCTGAGCTGGTTGGTTGGCTGGTTGGCTGGCTGGCTGGCTGGTTGGTTGGTTGGTTGGTTGTTGTGTTGTTGGTTGGTTGGTTGGTTGGTTCGAGCGTCATGCTAGTAACGCAAGGGCTGAGGGTTCGATCCTCAGATGGGTGACAAAGTTCAGTGTAGCTTTCTTCCTCCTCTTGTTCCTTCTCTTGGGTGTTTTTCCTGTTTCGTTTCCTGCACTCAAAGACGGACAGCAGACTCCGGAGGAAATTTGTGAACACAAAAATAGTAGTAAAAGCGTGGTTTGTGCTTCATGGCTAAGAAAAATCAAAGTGCGTCTCAGCCCGTTATTTATGTGAGTGTCTGAGGTCGGATAGTGCTGAATGTGTGTGTGTGTGTGTGTGTGTGTGTGTGTGTGTGTGTGTGTGTGTGTGTGTGTGTGTGTGTGTGTGTGTGTGTGTGTGTGTATGTGTGTGTGCTGTCTGTGTGTGTGTGTGTGTGTGTGTGTGTGTGTGCGTGCGCGCGCGCGCGCGTGCGCGAATGTGAGAAAGAGAGAAGTGTGTGTGTGTGTGTGTGTGTGTGTGTGTGTGTGTGTGTGTGTGTGTGGCGCGCGCGCGCCCGTGTGTATGGTGTGTGTGTTTGAGAGAGAGAGAGAGAGAGAGAGAGAGAGAGAGAGAGGAAGAGATAGTGTGTGTGTGTGTGCGTGCACGTGTAAGTGTGTATATGTGTGCATGTGTGGGCGCATGTGTGTGGTACGTGCGTGTGAGTGGAATCCCATTTTCTTTAATACTTTTCTTTATACTCTAAACCGTAATTCTCAAAATAAGCGGATTACGATTTTCGCTATAGTCCGAGCTATCACTATCAATTCATATAGTCTGTGAATTCAAGCTGAATCAACTCAAAACAAACTGGAAGAAAAAACAGTAAATGGATGTTTTTAAAGTCTGATATGGTGGGATACAGAAACTAAAGCAAAAAAGTATGAGGTTCAAAATTCAGAATGCAGCCTGTACAGAATTCTGTGCTGTTGTTTTGTTTCTTTGTTTGGTAGTCTAATCCTGCTTGCTTGCTTTTGTTGTTGTTGTTGTTGTGTAAATAATGTTGATGTTGCTACTGCTACTGCTGCTGTTGTTATTGTTAACATTATTGTTAAGGTTGTAGTGGTTGTTGCTGTTGTTGTTGTTTCCGTTGTTTTATTGAGAGAATTGCACGCTTTTCAAACACGAGGCGAAGAAGAAAGCCAAAGAACTTTCACAAAGATACATAACTTGATTTTCATAAACGAACAGAAGGTTGAGTTAGAGAAAGAAGGGAGCAGAAAGAAGTTTCGCAGAATGGGGTCAAATGAAATGCTGAAAAGGGAGGATGGAAAGAGGAGGAAGAGGAGGAGAAACTGTGAAGGGCAAAAAGAAAAAACAAAAAACAAAAGAAAGACACAGAGGAATGGAAGGAATGGAAGGAAGGAAGGAGAAAGACAAAACAAAATATAGAAAATAAAACCGCGGAGTATGGGCTGTTCAGCCAAAGTTTTTCTCCACATGTAAATTAGTTGATTTTGCATCAGCTCTCGACGTTTTAACAGAACTTAGACATAGCACATGCTTAATTTTGCAGTTCCTCCTCCTACCCCCACTCCTCACTCACTCACTCACTCCTCACTCACTCATTCTCTCTCTGTGTCTGTCTGTCTGTCTCTCTCTCTCTTTCTCTCTCTTTTACTACCCTCTACCAAGATAATGATGGCTTTGCCAAGAGTGCATCTCATGCACCAGCGCAGAGACTTCATTTTGTCTTCTCATAAGTCTTGGCGCCAGTCGAAATCAGTGCCAGACCCATCACTTTCAAGACGGACCAGTCAGACCATTTTCCTCCACAAAGGCCCTTGGAATCACTGGACACGATATTTCTCCGAGCAATTTAAAACCATTATACAAATCCCTTTTCTGTAACTATACTTTTGCTTCAGTACTTGTAAGCTCTTTGGTTTCAGTAAAACACAATGGAAATTTTTGAAGAAAAAAAAAAGATAAAAAAAGAAAAAACAAACAAACAGGAAGAGAAAATAAAACTTCATAGAAGATTGTTAATAAAAGACGATGGTGGGAGGAAAGAGGAGACCGAGGGAGGGAGGAAAGGGAGGGAGGGAGAGAGAGAGAGAGAGAGAGAGAGAGAGAGGAGAGAGAGGGAGAGAGAATGAGGTAGAGAAAGAGGGAGAGACGGGGTATGAGAAAGTCGAGGAAGAGAGAGACAAGCAGAGGTAAAAATAAAGAGATTACAAACAGAGAGCGAGAGGGAGAGGGAGAGACAGACAGACATACATAGATAGATAGGGAGGGAGGGAGGAGGAGAGAGGGAGGGAGAGAGAGAGAGAGAGAGAGAGAGCAGAAGACTATAGGGAGGCAGGGACGGAAACAGATGGGAAAGGACGTTAAAAAAAAGGGAGATCTGGAAGTTCCCCCCCCCCACCCCACCCCACCCCGAAAGGTAAATTAGTTGATACTGTAACAAGGCTAGAAGTTTTAACATAACTTACAAAATGGCACATGCTTGATTTTGTTGTTCCAACCTTTCCCTATCTGTCTGTGTATGCACGTCTGTCCGTCTGTCCTTCATCCTCTCCAATTCTTGAAAGAACGGATGACAACAGTAAAAAAGAGCGTGTTTCATGACAAACTCAGAGATTTGCTTTCTCTCTCTCTCTCTCTCTCTCTCTCTCTCTCTCTCTCTCCTCTCTCTCCCCTAGCTCTCTCCTTCCCTATCCCTTTCTCTGTCTCCAGTTTGATTCTCTCTCTCTTTTAGAAAAGGATGGCTGAAATAAAACTGTGTGTCATGTACAGGTAAGGAGGGTTCATTTACAATTTCAGACGTATTCGTTCACTGAAACATCTAATTTGTTTCTGAATAATCTGTGTTTGCCTATCTTTTACATGTACACACACGAGCACATACACACATACAAAGATGCATGCATGCGCACTCACACATGCGCGCGTGCACACACATAATCAATGCAATATTCTTCCACATTTGTATGTATTTACATTTAAATGTCTTACCTGCATATTTTTTTTAGTGTATTTGAATCATATTTTTTTGTACTGTCCTGTCTTCTATTATTTCAATACAGGCAGATCAGCAACACCAGGTGCGCAAATTGGTCGAATTACTAATATCTCTGATGTACCTAAAATAAAGATTATTTTATCTTATTTCTCTCTTTTCCTCCCTCCCTCACTCTCCTTTGTTTTCTCTATCCCCACCTCCCCAGCATCTTTAAACAAGCTCTCTGTCTGTCTGTCTGTCTGTCTCTCTCTCTCTCCCTTAGAGAGAAGGATGGCTCTGCAAAAAGCATACGACTTATGAACAAAGTAGAAGTGTGTGCCACGTGGGCAATGGTAGACGGTTCATTCTCTGTTCTCATACATCGTGATGCCAGACGACTCTAGCGCCAAACCCAATACTAAAATCAAGAGTCCCTTTTTACTGTTCTTTCGTAATTTTTAGATTTTAGTAGTAGTAGTAGTAGTAGTAGTAATAGCAGTAGTAGTAGTAGTAATAGCAGTAGTAGTAGTAGTAGTAGTAGTAGTAATAGCAGTAGTAGTATAGTAGTAGTAATAGCAGTAGTAGTAGTAGTAGTAGTAATAGCAGTAGTAGTAGTAGTAGTAATAGCAGTAGTAGTAGTAGTAGTAGTAATAGCAGTAGTAGTAGTAGTAGTAGCAGCAGCAGCAGCAGTAGTAGTAGTAGTAGTGTGTGAGTGTGTGTGAGTGAGTGTGTGAGTGAGTGTGTGTGTATGTACGTGTGTGCGCGCGCGCGCGCGCGCGTGTGTGTGCGTGCGTTCGTGTGTGTGTGTGTGCGTGCGCGTGCATACATGCGCGAGCGCGTGTGTGTGTGTGTGTGTGTGTATGTGTGGTGTGTGTGTGTGTGTGTGTGAGTGAGTGTAGTGAGTGAGTGAGTGAGTGATGTGTGTGTGTGTGTGTGTGTGTGTGTGTGTGTGTGTGTGTGTGTGTGTGTGTGTTTCACATTTAGCATAAGAATAAAAGGGGAAGATTTGAGAAGAAAAAATAAAGATTGGCCAAAAAAAAATCAATTCAAGGAAATAATCAGTACAAGGTGAAGAGAGGTGAGGAATGAGTGAGAGAAGGAGAAGAATGAAGTGTGGGGAACAGGAACAGGAACAGAAGGCGGGCTGGAGGAATGGATGGATGGAGGGAAGGGCAGAGAGGGGTGGGGATGGAAAAGGAGGAGACGGAGGATGAAAAAGAAAGGAGACGGGAAGGGGAACGTAAAACCGGGAGGCATTTGCTGTTTTAAGATGTAGAGTGTTTTTCCTCCATATGTAAAATAGTTGATTTTGATTTTGTAAGACCTCTTGAGGCTTTGAAATGGTTATAAATTGGACATGCTCAAATCTGAGGTTCCCCTCTCTCTCTCTCTCTCTGTCTGAATCTCACGTGGATCCTGTCTACTCCTTGAAAAGGATGACTAACAATAGCATATGTTTCTTGACGATATGGAAGTCATTTTCACATTCAAAAATGGCACTTATCTATATACAAAAGTTGTTTTAATTTAACTTCAAAATGGCATTTGCCTTTAACTAGTAGAGAGGCCTTTTTAACATAACTTTACTTCTATCATAGGCTAAAGCCATTTTTGATTACGTTAAAATGACATTTGTACATATAGGCAAGTACCATTTTTAAGTTACGTATAGCGTAACCTGGAAATGGTACTTGCCTATGTAAAGCATAGAGGTCATTTTAACGTATCTTAGAAATGGCACTTGCCTATGATTAGCACAAATGTTATTTTAACGTAACTTAAAAATGGAACTTGGCTGTGACTAGCATAGAGATCACTTTAACGTAACTATAAAATGGCAATGGCCTATGGCTAGCATAGATGTCATTTTAACCCAACTTAAAAATGACATTTATCTATGTACGGGGGCCGTTTTCAGGTAAATTAAAAATGACACCTGCCTATGTACAGAAGTGGTAATTAAAAATAGCACTTACGCATGTACAGTTGTTAATTAAAAAAGGCACTTGCCTATGTACAGAAATCATTAGTTAAAAATGGCACGTGCCTTTACAGAAGTCATTTAACATAAAATGGGACTTGTCTGTGTTCGTAAGTCATAAAATAAAAAAAGCATTTACCGACATACTGAGGTCATTTTAACGTAAGATAAAAGTGGTACATACCTATATACAGATGTCGTTTTAACGCAACTTAGAAATGGCACTTGCCTGTGGCCAGCAGATAACTTATTCTAACATTGCTAAAAATGGCACACTTACTTATGACCAGTATAAAGGTAATTTACACTTACTTATGACCAGTATAAAGGTAATTTTAATGTAACTTAAAAATGGCACTTAGGTATGACTAGCATAGAGATCACTGTAACGTAACTTTAAAATGACACTTGCCTATAACTAGCATAAAAGTAATTTTTAACGTAACATGAAAGTGGCACTGGTGTAATCTAGTACGGACATCTCTTTAACGTAACTTAAAAATAACACTTATTTATGACTAGCATAGAGGTTATTTGAACGTGCCTTAAAAATGGCATTTACTTTTAATTTTGCAGTCACAGCCCCCCCCCCCCCCCCCCAAAAAAAAAACCCAAAAAGACTGCTTAATCTCTCCTAACGAGGAATGACTTTATAATAAAAAAAAAAAAAAAAAAAAAAAAAAAAAGGATGCTTTTATGCACCAGCATAAAGAGTTTGCTTTGGAGCAATTAACAAAATAGCACATGCTCAATTCTGCAGTCCCCCTTTTTGTTTCTTAAGTGCCTAACTTTAAACAAAATTTAGGTCTCTGTCTCTCACGTGCTAACTTCGTTATGTTCTACTTCTCTCTCCGCCTCCCTCTTTCCCTCTTCTAGTCTTCACACAAGTCCTCTCTCTACTGCAGAGAAGGATGGCTCTGCCAAAACGTGCGTCTCATGGACAAGTTTTGTGTTCTCATACATCTTGGTGCCAGACGAACCTAGCGCCAGACCCATCGCTTTCAAGACGGACCAGTTAAGCTACTGTCCTCCCAAATGACTCCAGAATCACCGATCAGGACAGTTCTCCACGTAATTTAATACTAAAATAAGAGTCCATTTACTGCAGTTTATCAACACTGGCTGGAGATCGTTTTGATAGTCTGTATACCCTTCCATTTTTGTAAAAGAGTTAAGAGTAGAAGTTGAGAATAAGAGACTGGATGAGAGAAAGAAATCCTAATACGTGGAGGAGGAACGAGCAGGACAAGAAGGAAGGGAGAGGACCAAGACAGATATGAGAGAGCAGTCGCCGTGGTGTAGTGGTTAGCGCAACAGACTACCGACTGGAAGGTTGTGGGTTCGAGTCCCCATAAGTCCCTTCAAAAATTATTGTGGGATTTTTCGGCTCTAATCGGCTCCTACCCAGAGTTGGACATGCTATGGGCTCATTGGGAAGACTGGGACCACACAGCCCAGTCTCATCCACTTCACGGATGCGCCATTGAGGGTGCTGTCCAAATCTTCTGACCAACACCGGAGGTGTCTGAATCTCTCAGGCCTGGTTGACGCCAGGATATCTTATGATAGTAAGTGTAGAGCACAGCCCTGTCATGCAGTCTCAATCCTACATGGAACTCCATAGCATCATGATTATCATCCTAATCGACATCATCATCATCGCATCGTAAAAACTGTGCCAGCTTCTGCAGCAATTAAGGTGGCGTAGAAAATCGGAGGCGGGGTGGGGGTGGGGGGTGGAGCACAAAGGTAACCTCCGTGAGTGCGATGATCCTAAAAAAAAGAAATAGATAGACATGAAAAAAAGGGTTGTAATGGAAAACGAGAGAAGGAGGAAGGTAGGAAGGGTAGAGTAGAACGGGAAGGGGTAGGTTATTCCAACTATCTGGAGATTGTCTCCTCTTGAGGTTTTAACGCAACTTAAAAATGGCTTAAGCTTAATTTTGTAGTTCCAAATGTTTTTCTATGGTCTCTCTTCCTCTGTCTGTCTGTTTCTCCTGGATCCTCTCCACTCCTTGAAACGAAGAACGACTCCAGTTAAAAGTGTTTCATGAACAGCATAGAGGGTTCCCTTAAATGTGATTTAGAAATCGTGTTTACTGAATTGTATGGTCATAATATCTTCCCCTCGCTCCCTTTCTCTTTTCTCACTAACCTTAGTCCATTTTCCCATCTCCACTCAGATCTGTGCATTCTGTACCTCTTTCTTTTAAAGAGAAGCATGACTGCACCACTAACTTTTCATTTCATGCATTAATATAGGCTTTATTTTGTTCTTTTTTGTCTGCGTTCACCTGATTATTTTTTTTAGTGTCGAAGGGAAATAAGAATTGACAGTCAGCAACAAGCAGAAGGCCTGAAAAGGAGAAATACCATGTGATGTCAGTCTCCTTCACATCGTCGATCCAGGTTTCCTTGGTCTACCTCTTGCTCAAATCCCTTAAAATATCTTAAAGTATCTTAATGTTGTATGTTCAGTTAGCTGGTGAGTTTGGATTCTCTTCAGATCACCAAACCACTTAATCCTCTAATGATGAATATGATAGTGGACTGGTGTTGCTTCTACCATTTCTCTGATGTTGGTGTTTCTGATCATAAAAACATCTAGTCTTGTTCATAGCTCTTCTTAAACAAAATATCTCACATACAGTACTTTTGTGCTACAGGGGATTGGTCAGAATCAGAATCCAGGCCTGGCACTGGTATGTCAGAATGGGGATAACAGTGGAACTGACAAGCTTGCCTCTTGTCCCAATGGAAATGTTAGAGTGGTTCAGGAGTGGGGCAAGTTGACAATTTGTGCTGTTTGTTTTCTGGGTTCTGGTTTCTATTCCTCTATTGAATCTTCTTTTTTTGTGAAAATGCCGCTGGTGTATTTGAATTCAGTCATTTGTTTGAGTTTAGTGTCACTGAAGCTGATGCTAAGATTCCGTGATGTTCTGCTAAACTTAATCATTTCAGTTTCGCTGACGCTGGTTTTGTTTTGTAGTTTTCACAAGGGTGTGTAAGTTTCCTTCTTGTTCTTCTTCATGTGCAAGGCTCTGATCGTCTGCAAGCAACATCTCCGTTTACTATCTGTTCTCATAAATTGTGGTGCCAGACGAATTCAGGG
>CM060313.1:84556599-84559099 GCA_030674185.1 Monoplex corrugatus
CCACCACCACACACACACACACACACACGTAAATCCACAAACACGCCAAAATCTTTGTGTCCCGCTTGCTCTGTAGGAGCATTTCATCCCTCTCCCTCAAAGGACATTACTCAAGACTCTTCACGTTCTATTCTGCTCTCTCCTAACGGGGCCAGCCATGACGTCCGTATCGCCCCGTTTCCAGAGCATTCGCCAACGCTGTCTCTGTGATGGATATTTTTAACATACGGCATGGTTGAATATGACCCAGCTAATCCTGCACTGAAAAATGACAAAATAATTTTTAATTTTGTGACGAGAAAAATAAAACGTTTAGATAAGCACTTTTTACTTCCAAGGTCACCATCGTCTATCAACGCATTCGTTCCTATCCTGTTTCTCCTTGACTTAATCTGCCGACCTGATGTCTGTCTGTCTGTCTGTCTGTCTCTCTCTCTCTCTCTCTCACACACACACACACGCATTCGTTCCAATCCTGTTTCTCCCTGACCCAATCTGCTGACCTGATCTCTCTCCCTCCCTCCCTCCCCCCCCTCTCTCTCTCTCTCAATTAACACAGGACAGGTTAATGACAAGATTCCTTCAGGATAACTGCCAGATCCTATTCTCGCCAATCACAACCCTTTCTCTGAGCCCATCACGGAAATCTCATTCCACATTAACCTTAGGCACTTGCCCTCTCTCCCTTTCAATTCCTTATCTCTCCATTCATTGTTTGTTTGTTGTTTTTATCTTTAATTTCGAACGAAGGACTCTTCTTTAACAGCATGACAGCCTGTGGAGAAACTGTAACAACTAGAACAAGCTATCATCTTTTTATTTAATTTCTTTTTATACATGACTAGCCAGACAAACAGCATTCCAGTATTTTCAAGAAAAACCATCATTAGTTTCAGTAAAAAAAATTATAGTAACCATAAATAAGATGACAATGAAATAACTGTCTCCTCTAATTGAAATTTGAATTGTCTTGAAATGGAGACCGTTTAGAGTATTTCGTGGCTTCCCAATAATGTGAACAATTTCAATATTTTCACGGAAAGATTTCTCTGGACCGTAAGCACACTCTAAATCCCCCCCCCCCCCCCAATCTCTCTCTCATATTCACATATATATAATCATATATGTATGCATGTATAATCTGAGAATATAGGTAGTTTTTTCATGACATCTTCGTTCTTCAAAATTAATTTGAAACACATTGTGTGATAATGCACTATTCGTGTGTCGATCATTTTTTATCAGACACAAAACGACTGTTTTTACCTTTAGGATTTGTAAGTGTACCGTCACTGTGGATAAATCTCACCGATTTACATGTACCTTTTACAGGCAATGGATGTGTAGTTATTTCTTAAGTGCAATGTTTGTGATCTTGTACATACATACATACATACATACATACATACATACATATATACATACATTACATACAAACATACACATATACATGCACGCAACATACATGCGTCCACACATACATGCAGTACACGTATACATGCATACACACATACATGCAAACACATACATACATAAATATACATGCATACATATACACATACATGCATATGTACATATTTACATACAAAAATACATCCATGCATACGTACATGAACACACACACACACACACACACACACACACACACACACACACACACACACACACACACACACACACACACACACAACTGCCTACTCTTTCAATACATATTTGACGATATTTTAGAAGTCTTGTTTGTGTGTGTGTGTGTGTGTGTGTGTGTGTGTGTGTGTGTGTGTGTGTGTGTGTGTGTGTGTGTGTGTGTGTGTGTGTCTCCGTCTGTTATGTGCGTGAGTTTTGTGAATAAGTTGGGTAAGGTTTCTGACTGCATGTTTGTACACAGAGAAGGAGGTAAAATTTATTGGAAAAATATGACAGTATGAGTCAGAGAGAGAGAGAGAAAAGAGAGAGAGAGAGAGAGAGATACAGAGAGAGACAAAGAGAGAGAGAGAGAGAGAGAGAGATACAGAGAGAGAGAGAGAGAGAGATACAGAGAGAGACAAAGAGAGAGAGAGAGAGATACAGAGAGAGACAAAGAGAGAGAGAGAGAGAGAGAGAGAGAGAGATACAGACAGAGACAGAGACAGAGACAGAGAGACAGAGGAAGAAAGAACCATAGCAGAAAAAGAAAAACAGACACAAGAGAATTTGAAATCAGTTTAACGTTTTTGAAAAGGGGGCGAAATCAAGATAGATATGCAGCACTCACGTCTCATAGCAGCGTTTCCATTTCATCTATTTCAATTCAGGAGGATGAGAATATAAACTAAAATGGTAAGGCCATTTTAACGATCTTCATTTTCTGATCCATCCGTCTAGAGATGGCTGAGAAAATCTTCCTTACACAATTTTGTCACGAACACAGAAACACACTCACACACACGCACGCACGCACACGTGCTCACATACCCCCCCCCCTCTCTCTCTCTCTCTCTCTCTCTCTCTCTCTCTCTCTCTC
>CM060313.1:84564099-84576599 GCA_030674185.1 Monoplex corrugatus
TCTGACGCAGAATCTGTCATAGTTGTCAGATTTGTTCTCAGTTTTTACTCGTGTCAATCCCATTAACTCTTTGACTCCTGTACACCCTACCCACCAACTGCTAAAATGTTTTTAGGCTCCCTTACCCTATCCATCAGCTGCAGGAAGCTGATGGATAGGATGAGATAGTCAAAGGGTTAAGGTTTTGCTTTGCTGCAGGAAGCTATGGATAGGTTTGAGGTAGTCAAAGGGTTAACGTTTTGCTTTGCTAGCACGGTAGACAGTGCAGGATGCTGGTGGACATGATACAGGAGCCAAAGGGTTAAAGACATCTTGCTTTCATAGACCCATCTCTACCTCCACCATACCTGGGTCTTTCCATTCAGCTCCCTAACCCTTCTTTTTTTCGAAATTTTATATCAAATGAATAGCCAAATATTGGACATTCTAACACTACTTCCTTAACTTCGAAAAAGCAAGGTGAAATTCGAGCGGAGTGCCATGACATAATTTCTCCCCTCTAAATTCAATTCAAATTGTTTTAAAAACTGGTACGTTTTGATTATTTCGTTTTGTGTTCGTATTGTACAATTTCATTATTCTTACGAAAAGGTCTCTTGGGTTGTAAACTAACTGGATAAAGAGAAATCTCACAGAAGAAGGGAGAGAAGGGAGTAGTATTGAAAGACATCACTGCTGTTTGAATGTTACTTTAACACATAATGCTTGATCATGTTCCGTTAGTATATCTCGTTTTTCTCTGGTGAAAAAGAAACAACGTCTGCTGTTACCCTTTGAAATTCCCCATCTACTGCCACTGAGGATCAGTCTGATTACCTTTATCTTGGCCACAGATGTGCGATGTTTCCTTGATGATGTGAAGTAAGTGTGTGTGTGTGTGTTGTGTGTGTGTGTGTGTGTGTGTGTGTGTGTGTGTGTGTTGGTGGTGTGTGTGGTGTGTTGTGTATGCGCGTGCGTGCGTGCGTGTGAGAGAGAGTGTGTGTGTGTATGCTTGCGTGCGTGCGAGTGGTGTGTGTGTGTGTGTGTGTGTGTGTGTGTGTGTGTGTGTGTGTGTGTGTGTGTGTGTGTCGTGTGTGTGTGTGGAGTGAGAATGAGCGAGTGACTGTGTGTGGTGAGTGAGTGAGTGAGTGAGTTGATGTGTGTGTGTTGTTGTGTGTGTGTGTGTGTGTGTGTGTGTGTGAATTTATCTATCTGTGTGTGTGTATGTGTTTGTGTGCTTTGCATCTGCATGAAGATATCAGACGAAGAAAACATGCGAATAGAGAAAAGAACGAAACAAGAAGAGAGAGAGAGAGAGAGAGAGAGAGAGAGAGAGAGAGAGAGAGAGAGAGAGAGAGAGAGAGAAGAGAAACAGAAACAGAAACAGAAAAAGAAACAGAGAGAGGACAGCGGATGGGAGAACAGACAGATGTTTGTAAAGACGAACAGAATCTGAAATGAGTTCCCCATTTTTGAACAGATAAAAAATGAACGAGTATGCTGGCAATGTTGCACTCGTGTTTCATGACAATATGGACATTTCGCCCATTTCAAAACTTTAGAAATGCTTTTTTACTTTTGGTATTAGAATGGAGAAAAATGCCACGACTTTGAACTCAAATCTTCGTCTATGGTGCCTACCCACTGGTAGAAGCCTTCAAATACGTGAAAGTCGCCTGTAAAGATGGCCAAGCGGTTAGCACAAGGACTGTTATTTTGTTTTCAAGCCCAGCGAACTGCGTAGAGCCACATCACGGTTATAACCGTTTCGAAACATACACTATTCCTCAACAGGAAAAGAAGGAAAAGAAAATTAAGTACACATATCAATGCATTCGCGCACATAATCTAAGGAGATGCCCCTGTCGCTGACCACTCCATCCAGTTTATCACGCAAACAAACGCCAATACAAATTTACATATAACTAAGGACACTAAAACGTGTAAAAATAAGCCTAAATTACCTAAATTTGCTTCCGCATATCCCATTTCCCTAAAGCCAAATATGCAATTAATACATGCACCCAATTATCACTCCGAAGAGGAAGTTCGTAAGAAAATGATAGGTAGAAATGACAGAAAGCAAAGGGAACAAGGCAGAAACAAAGAGAGTGACAGAAAAGAGGAAAATTCTAGCAGAGAATTTCCAGAAGGTGGTGATACTATTTATACCGAAAGAGCCCTCGGCATCCCCACGTGAGCGGCGGCGGCGGCGGGGGGGGGGGGGGGGAGCGTACAAGGAATTACTGATTGGAAGGTCGTGGGGTTTGAGCCCTCATCAGTCCAAACAAAGGCTGTAGAATGTTTCTATTCTGACCGGTACCTACCCACAAGTGAGAGTGCTACGCAATACGGGTGTATCACTCAGAGCGCCCCTTCACTTTCCTGACACACACTACGGGTGTCTGTATCCCCCACGCCTGGATGGCGCCAGGCTATGTCATAAAAGTCAGCGAAGGAAGCCCTGCTCCGCTGTTTCAATCCCAGATGGAACTCTACAGTATCATCGGCATCATTCCTGATTCTTTGGCCTTCGTGTCATGCTCTCATGGTGACCTCTCTTTCAGTGTGTACCAGGGTATGTTACACACCAGACATGAACAGTGTGGGGTAGTGACACAGGAGCTAAAACTCCCTTCATCATCATTAGAAAAAAAAAATCCTAATGACAAAGTATTTTTACACACACACACAGACTCATACACACGCACGTGCACTCACGAGCACACATAAAACACACACATAAGCACACACACACGCGCGCGCGCACGCACACCCCACCCCACACACACCGTCAATCTGAACAACAACACACACACACACACACACACAACACACACACACCGTCAATTTGAACCACACACACACACACACACACACACACACACACACACACACACACACACACACACACACACACACACACACACACACACACACACAACGTCAACTCGAACCTGAACCAATCTTCCCACTTGTAAAGGAAGAACCGTAAAAGCATTCAAAGGTTGAACGATAATAAACGGCGGTACTCAAAAAAACCCGTCTCTAAGATGAAGCAGCCAGACAGGTTACAAAGCATATGTAGAGGAAAGATATGTCGAAGATGGGTTGGGAGGAAGGAAAGGTTGACAACAGACAGACAGACAGAGACAGAGAGGAAATAAGAGAAAAAGAGACAGACAGAGAGACAAAGAAAGACTGACAAAGAAAGAGAGAGACAAAGCGAGAATGAGAAAGAGAGAGAGGGGGGAAAGAGAGAGACGGCGACAGACTGAGAGTGAGAGAGACAGAGAGTGAGAAACTGAGACTGAGAGCCAGAGACGAACCAAAACCTGCCAAACATTCAAAATCTAAACAAAGTAGGCGAAATGCAGAGCGAGAGAGAAAGAGACAAGGAGACAGAGAGGAGAGAGGAGAGAGAGAGAGGAGAGAGAGAGAGAAGTGGGGGAGGAGACAGGAAATGGAGGAGGAGAGAGGGAGATAAGGAGAGAGGGAGGGAGGGAGGTGAGACAGACAGAGCAGAGAGACAGAGGAGAGAGAGAAGGAGAGAGAGAAGGAGGGAGAGAGAGGACGGAGAGGAGAGAGACAGACAGACTGAGGAAGACAGACAATGAAGACAGAGGGGAGAAGGAGAGAGGCAGAGACAGTAATAGACAGAGAGACAAAGAGGAGATCAAACGGGAGAGAGAGAGAGAGAAACGGAGGGGAGGGAGGGAGGAGAGAGAGAAACGGGAGGAGGGGAGAGAGAGACGGGGGGGGGGGGGGGGGGGAGAGAGAGAAGAAACGAGACGAGACAAGAAGGGGGTGGGGGGTGGAGTAGGACTGAGATTTTGTGTTCAGAAGAAGGCAGTCCAAAAAACAAAAAAAAAACAAAAAACTTGTAGTCACCGACGCGTGTATGATTGCTTCCGTTAACCTCAGACATCTGTTCAGGACGGTAAATACAAGCCGCGAAGGGAGACTGATGAGAGAGCACATGAATCGGCCTTAAAAGTGATAGATGGACTATCTGGCTCGTTACCATTATCCCAGTGATACTTTTAACGATGCTTTACTCAGAACCGTCTTAGTTCTGGGGCCTGGAAGCGCATGAAGCGCGAGTCACTGATGCCATCCAGAGGTACTCAAGGACTCAAAAGTGTGGTAATGAGACTGCACCTTTTGTAGTCTTGTTCCCTTCACGGATAGACGTCTCACTAAGTTGTCACCTGTTAACAATAATGGTAAGATATGAAAAAAGCATGATCCGACAGTCTGTACACACTGATAAGGTACCAACATCTATTTCTTGACTGCCTATTAAGTTTTATGTTAACAGGTCTAGATAACACACTGTACATGTATATAAACAGAGAGAGAGAGTTGTAAACTTCTTATTCTTCATTCCACAGTTGACTGAAACAACAAAATGGTGGTCAATTTTACACAAGGGCAGGGTCGAGAAAGTATGACATGCCTGACCACCTCATAATTTTACCGAACTGGGTATTTGACATTTCGCTATGATGAGACAGAATGGAAAACAGTCGTAAAAGATATTCCTGCACATGTGTTAGAGAGGACAGACCACTTTCAAAAGGGCAACCTTTACTCAAGGGGAAAAAAACAGGAAGGGAGATGGACAAAGTAGCGAGCGAATAAGGGAGGGAGGGAGAGACAGAGAAGGAGAGAGTGAGAGAGAGAGAGAGACAGGACAGAGAGATAGGAGAGAGAGAGAGAGAGAGAGAGAGAGAGAGAGAAAATTCCCTGTGGAATGAAGAATGAGAAATGAAAGAATAGACACAAAAGACCATACAGCTCAACATGCGATGACAGCGTGGTTTTTACCTCCTTTTGGGAGTATTCATGGGTTAAACTCACACACACACACACACACACGCACATATATATATATATATATATATATATATATATACACACACACACACGCGCGCGCGCGCACTCACCAAACTGATACATTCACGACCACGTCAAAGCCTCTCTGTAATCCCCTTGCCACACAAATGAAACCCATTACTCTACCAAAGGGACACAACCCAGACACTGTTCCCTCATAACGTGGCCAGCCATCACGTCTGTTATCACCTAACATTTCCACGAGTTCCTTCAACATTGTCTCTTCTTCTCACACAAGATATGGGGCGATACTCCCACAGATAAGCCCACTGAAAAAAGTGTAGTGATTTTCTATTTGATTTGTCTAACTGGAAATCAAAAAGGCATTAAGAAACTTAAATGAACATTTTATGCTTTTAAGGTCATTTTGGCCTCGAGGACATTTCATGTCCTGTCTCTTTTTGACATTATCTTTTCATTCATTTCCCTTCTGTCTTTTGATTTATGAAGGACGGGTTAATGACAGAGTCTCTGAGGACATAAGTCTAATCGACCCCCCAAGCAAATTCTCACCACTGTGTCTATTACGGACAGCTCACGTTTACGAGTATCCCATACCTCCACTCTGTCCCTCCCTATTCTCTTCAAGTCCTTAAGTTCTTTTTTCTATTCGTTTGTTTTTAACCAAAGATATATATTGCTGGTATAATGTCGGCGGCGGTTTGTGCACAAATTGAAATGAATGAATTCAGATGTGCCAAACACCACTGATCTCAGATTTTGTTTCCTTTTGTAATCACAGGAACGCCATACTCGTGACATCATGGCATCTACGGAGTGAGAAAAATTCCGTCGCTAACTTTGGAAATACGCAGGAAACCGGTAAGAACACTGAAACTAATTCCCCCTTTAATCAAATCAGAAAACGTGTTGAAACACATAACGTTTCACGTATATGCTAAGCATCATACAACAATTTCATTGTCTTTTCGAAAAGTCTGATTTGGGCTTGTAGCATAATAAAGAATAAAGAGAAAGGATTTCTGAGCAACTGACAAAATGGGGGGAAAAAAACTGATGACAAATTTTGTAAAGTTTGCTTGACCTATACACTGCATGACTGTTGTGTTCTCGTCGTACGTTTCTTTTATTTCTGGAGGAGGGGAAGGGGAGGGGGCCTCCGACTCTGTTGATGCAGATATGAAGCAGGAAAAAACACAAAAATCAGAACGTCTATTGAATACAACCAGACAATGCAGGCGCAAATTTTCGGCCAACTACCCTTTGTCAAACGTAGACGTAAGATCACAAATAAACAAACACTAAATACAAAAAAAAAAAAAGTGATTTTAGTCCTTTCCATCTACTGGACGAAGCAACAGGGAAGTTTCAGTATTTTTCTCCTAATTTTTGTAGTTGGGTGTTTGTTTATTTGTGATCTTACCTGATTGACAAAGGCCAGTTGGCCGAAAATTTGCGCCTGTCTTATCTGGTTGTACTAAATACGCGTTCTGATTTTTTCGTGGTTTTTGTTGGTTCCCGTTTGCTTGAACGTGAGCAGTCACACTTGTTTTAGACTTGATAAAGACATGGACTCTACATTTGATATATCGAGTTCAATCCCTGCATTCAACATAAAACCTGGCCTGTTCGTTGCCAGTTTACATGCTATAGTGTTTCATAGGTCCCCATTGCATGACCATGCCAGCGCATGAGTTTTGCGCAGGGTTAAGGAGTCTGCCAGACAAATACTGGAAGATCTGGGCGAACCACATGAAATTGTGCAAATGTGATGAATCCTCTTTAACGAACGACAAATTTTATTTTTAGCAGTTCAAGTTCATACTGCTTATAGCCCAGCCGACTACTAGAGCTTTATCAGCACTAACACCAACGCAACCCGTTTAAAATAAAAGACAACAGTCAGAAACCATGTACACCGTTCACCTTGCAATTCTAAAATGCAATTAAAGACAAACAACCGTAAAATCATATCAGGTGAAATCTATTGATCTCTTGTAAAAAGTGGAAACATTGCATCCGGAAGGACGTCTCGGGAGAGGTTCTTTAAGGAATACGCCGTGCAGTGATGTCTGGCAGGGAAAACAGGGGGGAAAAAACTACCCCGACCCTTTGAAATTTCAACACTTTTACTGCAGAGAATCAATCCGATTACCTTTTCATTTGCCAAAGCGTGGGTATGTTCTTACATGGATTAATTTTTCTTGTACACAATTTTGTGTGGTCGTGGGTGTGTGTGCTGTGTGCGTGAGTGTGTATATGTACATGGGAGTACGTAGGAGGAGAAACAGTGACAAGAGAGAGAAGACAGACAGACAGACAGACAGAGACAGACAGACAGACAGAAACAGTGAGAGAAACTGAGACAGGCAGAGAGACAGACAGACAGAAAGAGGAAGAGAGAGAGAGAGAGAGTGTGTGTGTGTGTGTGTGTTGTGTGTGTGTGTGTGTGTGTGTGTGTGTGTGTGTGTGTGTGTGTGTGTGTGTGTGTGTGTGTTCATGGGAAGCTATTGCTATTGGCTTAATGCAGTGTGAAAAGGGAAAGCAGAAAACGAGAGATACTTAAAAGTCAGTTGTATCAATATTAAGCAGTACTCAGTTCTCCAAATACCGTGGCTTTGATCTCGATGTCCATAGATTTGCGCGTTCGCGCACGCACACGCACACGCACACGCACACGCACACGCACACACACACACACACACACACACACACACACACACACACACACAAAACACACATACATCTAAGAATTCACAATCTCATCAAAGACGGCCTGCACATTGCTACACGGGCTTGCTGCAGTATCTAAGACTCTGCCAAAGGGCTACCCAGACACTTTGTCACCATTTCTTTGTAATATGTCAAGCCATCATGTGCACTTTCAAAGATTTCTAGATGAGCTGTCAACGTTGGCCCTAAGCCATCTTTGAGACAGGTAGAAGAGGTGATACAATCACCGACTTCAAGAAGAAACAAGGTAATATTCGGCTTTTTAGTTCAATGGGGATCTCAAGAAGGCATTACGACGAGCTTAATGAGCTGACGCACTTTTAAGCCAAGTTCACTCTGGAACTGACACGTGTATTTCTGCTCCATCCTTCTTTTTGACCAGATCCTTTCACTCTGACGTCTCTCTCTCTCTCTCTCTCTCTCTGTCTCTCTCTCTGTCTCTCTCTCTCTCTCTCTCTCGGTCCCCCTGATTTGCAAATGACAGAGAGCTAGCGCATCATTCAGGAATATTATCAGACTTCCCCTGTGACATTAAAGGAATCATACTTTCGTCTGTCATTCCACTCTCACGTTTGTTTGTTTGTTTGTTTGTTTGTTTGTTTTTAAATTCTGAAAGCAGGTCTGTTAACACACACACACACACACACACACAACACACACACACACACACACACACACACACACACACACACACACACACACACACAGTCTATGAATTCAAAATCTCATCAAAGACTGCTTGCACACTGCGGCGATGAATCCCTCTTGAACAAAGTCCAAACTCTATACATGGGCCTGCTGAAGTATCTAGAACACTACCAAAGGACTATTGTCGTTGTCGTTGTTTAAAGCCAGCCGACTGCGCAGAGCCATATCAGGCCTAGAACCGCTTCAAAACACAAAACTTTAACAGGAAAAAAAAAAAGAAAATTAAGTACACAATCAATGCATTCGCACAAATAATCTAAGGTCATGCCCCCGGCGCTGACCACTCCGTCCGATTTATCGCACACGGAAGATTTAAAAAACACACCTGAATACAAATATAAGAATACATAAGGACACCAAAACATATATAAAAACAGGCATAAATTACCTAAAATTGCTTCTACAGATCTCAACTCCCTAGAGCCAAAAATGCACTTAATTCACGTACCAAATTGTCAATCTTAAGAAAAGGTACATAAGACTTTATCGAACACATACAGGTGAATGGACCATTAAGGCAGAAAATGATAGGTAGAAATGACAAAAAGCAAAGCAACAAGGAAGAAACAAACGGAGTGAAAGAAAAGAGGCAATTTCTAGCATGAAATTTCCAGAAGGTGGGGATACTATTTACACTGAAAGAGCCCCCGGCATCCCCACGAGGGAATGCCAAAGGGCTCCCAAACACTTTGTCACCATTTCTTTGTAATGTGTCAGGCCATCATGTCCACTTTCAAAGATTTCTAGATGAGCTGTCAACGTTGGCCCTAAATAATGTTTGAAGACAGGTCGAAAAGATGATACAATCACCGAATCCAAAAAGGAACAAGGTAATATTCGACTTTTTTAGTTCAACGGGGATCTCAAGAAGGCATTACGACGAGCTTAATGAGCTGACGCACTTTTAAGCGAAATTCATTCTGGAACTGACACGTGTATTTCTGCTCCATCCTTTTTGACTGGATCCTTTCACTCAGACCTCCCTCCCTCCCCTCTCTCTCTCCTCTCTCTCTCGCTCTCTTTCTCTCTCTCTCTCTTTCGCTCTCTCTCTCTGTTTCTTGTCCACCTAATTTGCAAATGACATAGAGCTAGCGCATCATTCAGGAATATTATCAGATTTTCTCTGAGACGTTAAAGGAATCATACTTTCGCCTGTCACTCCACTCTCACATTTTTCTTTTTCTATTGAAAGCTCCGTTTCAAATAAAAGCAGGTTAGTTAAAACACACACACACACACACACACACACACACACACACACACACACACACACACACACACACACACACACACACACACACACACACACACAACACACACACACACACCTAGAATTCAAAATCTCATCAAAGACTGCTTGCACATTACTACTCAGGCCTGTTCAAGTAACTTAGACTCTGCCAAAGGGCTACCCCAGACACTTTGTCACCATTTCTTTGTAATGTGTCAGGCCATCATGTCCACTTTTCAAAGATTTCTAGATGAGCTGTCAACGTTGGCCGTAAGACATCTTTGAGACAGGTAGAAAAGATGATACAATCACCGACTCCAAGAAGGAACAAGGTAATATTCGGCATTTTAGTTCAAAGGGGATCTCAAGAAGGCATTACGACGAGCTTAATGAGCTGACGCACTTTTAAGCCAAGTTCACTCTGGAACTGACACGTGTATTTCTGCTCCATCCTTCTTTTTGACCAGATCCTTTCACTCAGACGCCCTCTCTCTCTCTCTCTCTCTCTCTCTCTCTCTCTCTCTCTCTCTCTCTTCTCTCTCTGTCTCTCTCTCTCTCTCGCTCTCTCTCTCTCTCTCTCCCGGTCCCACTGATTTGCAAATGACAGAGAGCTAGCGCATCATTCAGGAATATTATCAGACTTCCCTTGTGACATTAAAGGAATCATACTTTCGCCTGTCACTCCACTTCACTCTTTTTACTTCTGAAAGCTCTGTTTCAAATAAAAGCCGGTTTCTTAACACACACACACACACACAATACAATACAATACAATATTTTATTTATATAGCGCAAAATCTTGATAAAATCAAATCTAAGCGCTGAAACAGACACACGCACGCACGCATGCACGCACACACGCACGCACGCACGCACGCACGCACGCACGCGCGCACACACACACACACACACACACACACACACACACACACACACACACACACACGGCTATAAATGGGGAGAAACAATAAAAGCAATGGAAAATTATAGAGAGCATATTATATACAATTATATATTACAATGTGATTCCCCTCCGAGTGGAGACAGGCTGCAGAGGGGATTGAGTGAGTTCAGGATTTTATGCAGAGGAGAAAAGGTGAGTTTTGAGAGCGGACTTGAAGGAGACAAAAGTAGGTTGCTGACGGACTGAGAGAGGAAGTTTGTTCCAAAGAGAGGGGACCGAAACAGAGAAGGCTCGTGGACCATAGGTATTGAGCTTAGTGCGTGGAAAGCGAAAAGTCAGAGGATCGGAGGCAGAGCGGAGCGTACGTGAGGGAACATAGATCTCAAGTAGGCTTGACAGGTAATCGGGGGCTGCATTATTGAGGCTTTCGTAAGCACATGGTTCTAGTTTGTACTGTATGCGCTTTGATACAGGGAGTCAGTGAAGTTGTGCCAGGAGCTTTTTTCTTTTTGAGTACAAGGCGTGCAGCATTGTTTTGAATGCGCTGTAGGATGTGAATGGTGGAGGCAGGAAGACCAGACAGGAGTGAATTGCAATAGTCAATGCGAGACATTATGAAGAGACACACACACACACACACACACACACACACACACACACACACACACACACACACACACACACACTGACACGAGAAAAACGAAAGTATATTCTAATTTTAAAACAGCACAGTTAAGCTACTTTTCCTAAACCTTTTTTGATTAACAGAAGAGATTGAGAAACAACATTCTGGCATTCACTGAGAACACTCCCCACCCAAGTTTGAAAATATTTCGTCCAGCCTAAGCAGAACACGAATCAGACAAAAACACGAAAGAACAATAAGAACGCGTATTTAACACAACCAGACAACACAGGCGCAAATTTCGACCAACTGGCCTTTGTCAAGTGCAAGATCACAAACATACAAACATCAGATACAAAAAATAGGGTCTTTTTCTGCTAATTTTTGTATATACGGTGCGAGTCTTTTTCTCCTAATTTGCTTGATCGCGAGCAGCACACTTGTTTTAGATTTTATAATCAGAACACAGCAACACATTTGTTTTCCTCTTCAATTTAGACAGAAAACGTCATAACACGGGGAGGGTTTTGAATATTCAGTGTTGTTTTCAGCTTTATGCACCAATGGCATCACGCACCCAGATTCATCTTCATTATTTTCACGTTACACAGGTGGAAACGTATCGTTTTGTTTCCCATCTTCCTACGGTATATTTTTGCATTTGGTTTTGGCTCGTATGTCTTGTTTATTTATGATGAAATACACAATGCTCTTCAACAACAAAGCGCGCAACTTATTGCTGTAAATATGTCAACCTTTTATCTTTTTACTTTTGGTAATAATGATAATCATAACAGTAATGATAATATATCGACGATAATGATGATACTACTACTACTACTGCTACTACTAATACTATTCCTACTGCTACTACTATTACTAATAATGACAATGATAATTATGTCAATAATTAGTAACCATAATTTTTTTTATTTTCATTATGCTTTTTTTTTTTTAATTAACACTATCATGGTCATTACTTGTTCGTAGCTGTGTGAATAAGCCTGTTCGGAACAGGCAACGGTCTTGTGACTCTCTTTCTCTCTCTCTCTCTCTCCCCCTCTCTCTTTCTCAGTACACCCAAACTTGTATTTGTGCGTATCTTTGTATCGTCTATCACAGAGAGAATGCGACAGCTAGCTAGCTAATAGATAGAAGATAGATAGATAGAAGATAGATAGATAGATAGATAGATAGATAGATAGATAGATAGATAGATAGATAGATAGATAGAATGAATTTCTTGTTTCGCAAAAAGGAGAAAATACATTACATTTGTAGCCGGCAAAAAAAAAAAAAAGATATACCAAGATGGAATGAAAGGCTTTGGGGCCTAATGGATATGCAGCTCTCGCTGTGAGTACACTTGAGAGAAAAGATATAAGACACTCGCCACCGCTACAACCCCACTTACATGCACACACTCGTGCTTTCCTTCTATATCCCAGCACCATTCTCTC
>CM060313.1:84584099-84651599 GCA_030674185.1 Monoplex corrugatus
AGTTTGTATTTTGGTGGTGAAATACTTGGAGAATACAGATGGGAGTTCTTCATTTGTATGTTTTGTTGGGAGAGGTAAGTCTTTTCATGTGCCAAGGAGATGATTCATGGTTGTAAAGAGTTCTTTTGAAGAAGAGGCATTCAGGACTTTGGTTTGGAAATAGCTTGTTTTTGCAGATGCAATGAGGGTGGATACTTTTGTTTTAGAGGCTTGGAAAAGTTGCCTGTGTACAGTGAGTTTGGATTTGCGCCAGTGGCGCTCTGCTCTGCGGCGGGCACGTTTTGCACAGGCAATCTCATGAGTGAGCCAGGGGGTAGGGGGGCGGTCAGATAAAAGACGGGTTGTGGCTGGAGCATGAGTGTCCAGAAGATGGTGGAGAGTAGTATAGAATTCATCGGCAAGGTTATGTGACTTTTCAGAAAGGAGACGGGAGGCATCAGATGAAAATGTGGAGAGGTCGATAGATTTGACATTGCGTCGAGTCACTGTGCACGTGGTACGGGAAGGAGGAGAAATGTCAAGAGAACAGAGAATTGCAGAGTGGTCAGATGGAAGGGCTGAAGTTAGACGGGTAGAAAGAACTAAGCAGTTGTCAGTAGCTGAATTGTGGTGATCACGAGAAATGATCCAGTCAAGAATGTGACCTTTTTGATGGGTTGGTTCAGAAATGTGTTGAGTCATATTGTGATTGGACAGAGAGTTGATGATATGTCTTGTGTCATAACGGTGAGTGTTGTCATAGTGGACATTGATGTCACCTAGAATGATGAGATTTCCAGGTAAGAGGCAGTAGTGGTCAAGCAGTTGGTCAAAGTCAGAGAGAAACGTGGATGTGGTGAGTTTGTTGGCAGAGCTAGGTGGAGGTCGATAGACACAGGAGAAGGTGATGGGGTGAGGGGTGGATTGGAAGGATACTTCAACGTGCTCGAAAGAAGGATGGGAGAAAGGCAGAGACTGCGAGAAAGATAGGCGGGATATTATTTCACACCTCCCTCCCTCCCTCTCTCTCTCTCTCTCTCTCCCTCTCTCTCTCTCACACACACACACACACACACACACACACACACACATACACACACATATACACATTTTTCCTTCCAGACGAAATTGTATGCACTTTCCAACTTTCTTACTCACTCATTTATGTAATTAACAAACAGCACATGAATGGCACAGTCTGTAAGAGATATTATCAGCTTTTGTGCCGGTGACATTAAAGGTATCCCCTTTTTACCTGTCAAACCTGCCATCCTTCTACTCTCTTTACGTTCAGTTCCGAAAGCTCTCCTTCAAATGTACTAGTTTCTATTCAAAGAATCACTGTGACCTGTAAGGATATTATTTCACCTCCCCCCATCCTCTCTCTCTCTTTCTCTGTCTTTCTCTCTGCCTCTCTCTCTCTCGCTCATTCTGTCTCTGTCTCTGTCTCATTCTCTCTCTAGTCTGTACCTCATTATTCCTCTCTGTCTCTGTCTCACTGTTCATCATTCCTATCTGTCTCATTCTGTCTCTCTGCCTGTCTCTATCTAATCTGGATCTCATCATTCCTCTCTCTCTCGCTCTCTCTCTCCTCTCTGTCTCTCTTTAATCTGGATCTCATCATTCCTCTGTCTCTGTCACATTGTCTGTCTCTCTGTCTTTGTATGTCTGACCGCGCTGTCTCTCTCTCTAATCTGGATCTCATCAGTTTTGTTTGTCTCTCTCTTTCACCGTCTTTCTCTCTTGTCTTTGTCTCTCTCTGTCTTTTTGTCTCTCTCTGTTGTCCCTCTCTCTCATCTGGATCTCATCATTTCTATCTGTCTCTGTCTTTCATTGTCTCTCCCTGTCTTTGTCTCGATCTCTTTGTCTCTGTCTGTTTGTCTGTCTGTCTGTCTCTCAATCTCTCTCTCTCTCTCTGTTTTTATCCATCTGTCTGCTCTCTCTCTGTCGCTCGCTCTCTCCGTCTCATTGTCTCTCTCTGTTTTTATCCATCTGTCTGTCTGTCTCTCTATCTATCTCTCTCCCTCTCTCCCTCTTTCTCGTTCGTAAGAAAGCATATGTTATACATGCTGAGACTATGCATGGGTCGATGGCATGGCCTTCACGATTACGAATAAAACGAGTCAAAAGTCAGTTATTCTTTGTCTCTGGAATCTCCACTTTCGGAGTGATTCTAACCAAGAAAAAGCAGAACTAGAAGAAAGACACGCTCCACCAATGACATCCTTCGATCGTAACGCTTCCGGCTATCCCCTTCCAGCCTCTCTCTCCCTCCCTCTCTCTCTCTCTCCCCCTCTCTCTCTCCCTCCCTCCCAAACACGATCCCTCTATGCGCCTGACCCTGACCTCCTCACTCATCACAACTCAATTAACAAAACGACAGGTAATTGGCACAATCTATAAAGGTCATCATACTTTTTTTTTGCTCCGCGCGCGAGACTTTAAAGGCATCTTTTTCACCCACCTCCTGCCACCCTATCACCAGCTTCTCCTTTACCTCTAAAGACCTCTAGAGCTTCTAAGCAGACGGCGTAATGAATGGATTCCCATTTGTCAAACTGCGTCAACAACCTCTGTTTTCCCTTCTGTTTTTAATCTCTGAAAAGCCAGACGCATAACATTCCAGCATTTACAGAGAAAACTCGTCATTATGGTTAGAATCGGTTGGAAAACAAATCAACGATTAAAACGCAACGGAATATTTTTCCTAGTTCATTTAAAACTGGAAAAAAATGTGTTGAGATAGAGAGTCTTGGGGTGTACTGAGTATTTGATATTAAAAAAAAAAACGTTTTGAAATAAAATGTGATAGGTATGCTGAGTATTGTACTAGTGTTATGGAGTATGTCAACGATCACTTGTTGTTGGATCATCTTTGAACACCATGTTGTGTGTATTTTGTATATATCTTTTACTATTTCTGGCAGAAAAACAAAACCCCGCAATTGAAAGTATGGTTTCTATTACTGTAACAAAAAAGAAAAGATTTTATTATTCGTCTTGTGAATATGTGTATGTGTGAGTGCGCGTAAGTGTGTGTGTGTATGCACGCGCGCGTGCGGGCGTGTTTTTGAGAATGTGTGTGTGTGTGTGTGTGTGTGCGTGCGTGCGTGCGTGCGTGCGTGCGTGCGTGCGTGCGTGTGTGTGTGTGTGTGTGTGCATGTATACTTTAATGACTGGCACTACACAGAAGCTTTTCCAGAGGGCTCACAAACCAGGCGCCTCATCACGTCGCCTCCGGACGTAATAAGCCATGACATCTGTACTGCCGAAGATTTGTCGAAGATCTGTCAGTACTGTCCCCTTGACGTCTTCAAGGACGGAGACGGAGCAACCTAATTCGACATCCCAATCAAAGACGACAAGCAGCCGTCCAGTTATCAACTTATCTGGTGGTGACACCAACGAGGCATTAAGAAAGGCTTAACGAGCATGACTCACTTTTCCATCCTGATCACTGGGACTTGTAAGGACATTCGCTCTGTGCCCATGTGTCTTTAACCTGATCCCTCCCTCCTTGTGTCCTTCCCTCCTTCCCTCCCTCCCTCTCTCTCATGCCCACCTCTTTAATCTGTGCTCTTTCTCTCTCTCTCTCTCTCTGTCTCTCTCTCTCTCTCTGCATCTGTCTCGTGCTTTCTCAATTTGCAAACCACAGAACCTTAGCTCATCACTCAAGATTATTATCTCATATCCCCCTGAGGCTCTAAAGGAATCGCCCTGTTATCTGTCGCTCCACTCCCACTCTCTTCGTTTCTGAGAGCTCTCTTTCAAGTGATGGAATGTTTGGTTTAAGAATTATGAAAGCTGTAAGAAATAAAATGCAGTAAGTCTCGACTAGAAGCGTCAGTTAGCCACCATTTCTGGTGCCTTTTTTTTTAATCACAGAGAAGCAACAGAACAACAGTCTTGTCTTTAGAGAGAAATCTTCACCAGATGGTTTGAAGATTACATCCAACACTAATCAAAGGGGAGGAAAACATTTGTTTTCTCTCTTTTCTTCTCTTCAGTTAAGACTGAAAAATTGCTTCAGACGGGTAGTTTTGTGTTCAGTGCTGTGTAAGCTTCATATATCCTGCTCATTATTATTTTTACGTCACGTGGGTAAAAATTTGTCATTATGGTTCTTATTCACTATCATCTTTATTATTCCCATTCCTTATCGTAGTTTTTAACTTACCTTGTATGTTTTGTCAGTATGTTTTGTCCGAATCTACTGTGTCTTTGTGATAAAAAGCCAACGCTTTCGTCTACGACCAAAACTTAACCACCATAACAATTTTTTCGTTTTCTTTTTATTTGTTTCTAAATTGATTGTAAATACGTTGAAGTGCCTCAGTTCAGCTGGCATGGTTGCATGATCCCCCCCTCCCCCCTCCCCTGTCCTCTTTGTGTCTCATGCACTATACAGGTACATGTGTGTACGTATGTATATGGATGTCTCTCTCTCTCACACACACACACACACACACACACACACACACACACACACACACACACACACACACACACACCCGCATTATGCCATAAGACTCAATCTTACGGCCACAGTCTTCAATATCGTTCCAGCGTAATGTACCCAACTATCGCATTTGTTTCAAGAACGACTCCTGGAATATTTCGCTTCATGGTTTTTTAGAACGTAACAGAACTGGAGGGGTGATGTTAGAAACTAGTCCGATAAAACAAGATGTAACAACTGAGTTACCCGTTTAACTGGACATCAAGAAGGCAGTAAGAAGAGGTAAAAAAAAATACAAAAAATACAAAAAAAAAGAGCATGCTTAGCTTTCATTCTCTCTCTCTCTCTCTCTCTGATCTGACGCCTTCGGGGAACTGTCCCTCAACACTCTCATTCCCTCACTCATTCCTTCAAAAATAAATTACAGGTTGGTTGCCCAATCAGTAAAAAGCATCATCAAATTTGCACCAGAGACATTAATAGCATTTCCAATGTACATGTGCATTCCCTATCGTTTCAACTCTGAAAAGCTCAGCTTCAAATAGAGGCGTTTCTGGTCAGAGATGTATACCAAAACATAGTTAAAGAATGTAATTAATACATCCTCATTTGTCAAACTCCTTCAACAGTCTCCGTTTTCCTGTGTTTGTAATCTCTGAATATCTAGGCACTACAATTTCGACATTTACATAGAAAACTCGCCATTAGTTTCACAGTTAATTCACACACTGATTAGAATATTTTCTGGTTCAAGCGATGCTGATAGTATTTTGAAAAAAAGAGAGCTTTAGGTGTATTGAGTAAGGAACTAGTATTATAGGGAAAAAAATCAGCTATCACTGTTTTGGAATTACCACTGTGTACCATGTGTTTATCCAAGCCTTCAGTTATTTTTGGCAAAACAAAATCCACACACAAACACATCTTTTTTGTAAATAATGATACACGAATTTCATTGCTGTAATCACAGAAGCTGATATTTTATTTGTCATGTATATATATATATATATATATATATGTGTGTGTGTGTGTGTGTGTGTGGGGTGTGTGTGTGTGTGTGTCTGTCTGTCTGTGCGTGTGTGTGTGTTGAGTGGGTATGTGTCTGTGCGCGCGTGCGTGCATGCGTGCGCGCGCGTCTGTGTGTGTGTGTGTGTCTGTCTGCGTCTGTGAACGCGCGCTTGCCTGTAAGTGTGTACTTATGTCTACATTGCTAAACAGACACTTTCCCAGAGGACACACAAAGAGAAGACTGTCCCTCAATTGTCCATCTCAGCGACGCAAACCATCACCCCAGTACCCTAAAAAAATTCGCAGACATTTGTCAACACTGTCCCCCATGACATCTTCAAGGACAGAGATGAGAGATGATAGCCCAGTCCAATCCGAGAACGGATCGACCTTCCAGATATCAATTCAACTGGACGTCAAGAAGGTTTTAAATGAATCTGACTCATTTCAAAGCCAAGGTGACTGTGACCTTTTGGGGCATTCATTCCATCTTGTCTCTCTTGAACTCGACTTCTTCATTTGGCCCCGTCTCTCTCTCTCTCTCTCTTTCTCCCCCCCCTCTCTCTCTCTCTCTGTGTCTCTCTCTCATTTGTATCTCTCTCTCTCTCTCAATCATAACCCCCCCTCTCTCTCTCTCATTCGTAACTTCACATTCACTCTCTCTCTCTCTCATTCGTAACCCCCCTCTCTCTCTTGTCTGTCTGTCTGTGTGTTTCTCTCTCTCGTCTGTCTTTAAATTAGATATTGACAGAGCGGTAGCACATCCCTCAGGATTATTATCAGATTTCCCCCGATGCCATTAAAAGACATCTCACTTTGCTTGAAACTCCTAACTGCACTCCTTCTCCTTTCTTCGCCTCTGGAAGCTCTATTTCAAACACCGGCATGCTTGTTCAAAGATCACACGAGAGCCTCGCAAAAAAAGACTGAAAAAGCAA
Organism: Monoplex corrugatus; assembly: GCA_030674185.1. Classification (NCBI taxonomy): domain Eukaryota; kingdom Metazoa; phylum Mollusca; class Gastropoda; order Littorinimorpha; family Ranellidae; genus Monoplex; species Monoplex corrugatus. The sequence goes on from CM060313.1 coordinate 84,590,484, forward strand.
ACATTCTCTCTGGCAAACAGAGCCAATCAACTACCGTCTTGTAATCCCATTTTATCACAGAAAAGCCCACGAAACAGCATATCTGACATTTACAGGGAAGACACCGTTGCTCTAAGACTGAAAATATGATATCCAACACGGATCAAAACACAGCAAAGTATTTGTTTCCTCTCTCTCTCTGTGTTTAATAAGACTTGAACGTGTCTTGAAACGTGTGTGTGTGTGTGTGTGTGTGTGTGTGTGTGTGTGGTGTGTGCGTGCGTGCGTGCGTGCGTGCGTGCGTGCGCGCGCGTCAGCATTTTCTGCCCATTTTATCGTAATTGTTATTTTTCTGATATTATCTCGTTATCAGTTCATTTTTATAAACTTTACCTTACCTTCGTATTATTATTATGAATGTGCTCAGCAAACTATTTTCAAATAAACGCAAACGTTACTGTTCTAAAGATTCTCTCCCCCTCCCATTCCAATTTCTCTTTCATTATTATTGTTGTTGTTGATGTCAATGTTATATTATCTGTTTAATATTAGTAGTGGTGGTGGTGGTAGGACCAGCAGCAGCAATAATTATAATCATTATTACTATTATTATTGCCTTTAGTAGTAATAGTAATAGTAGCAGCAGCAGCAGAAGAGAGAGAGAGAGGGAGGGGAGAGACAGAGAGAGAGATTACAACTTTTTCACCTTAAAAATATAAAAAAAAAGACGAAAACGAAGAAGAGGAAGAAAAATAAAGAAAAAGAAGAAGTAGAAAGTGCAGAGAAATATCTGGAAGAAGAAGAAGAAGAAAAAGAAGAAGAAGAAGAAAGTGCAGACGTATTTGGAAGCCAACAGACAGAATGGATGCGTTTGTTCCCACAAGCAATACACATAAGGTCGGAGAAAGGACAGCAGAAAGACGTCTCCACCTTCCGCCCCACACAAACACAATCCTTCTCGCTGTCTTTCTCAACTCCACCCCTACACAATCCAGCCCCAAACGCATACAAATACTCATACGCGACGAAGTCCAACTCAGTAAAGGCTCTGCACCCTGCCCAACCTATAACAGCAATCTATCATTGTGCCAAAAGACTATATACTTCTTACCATTTGCAAGAGCAACTAGTAACTGCCAAAAGACTACCATACCTGGTCTGAAAAAGCAAAATACCGCAGTACCAAAGGACTAACTTCTTGTCCTGTAAATACAACCCATCACAGTGTCAAATAACACAAACACACACACACACAAACACACACAGACACAGAACACACACACACACACACACACACACACACACACACACACACACACACACACACACACACACACACACACAAACACACACACACACAAGCGAGTTTGCGTTCAGTCTCTCTTTTTTCTCCACGTTCACGAAAAGCACTTTTCAACTGATAAAAGAACAAAAACATACAAGGGAACACACAGTCGCATGTCAACAGCGACGGTCATTGCATAGCGACTTTTATGCATGATATAACAGAGCTAAACTACATGTGGACCACACTGATCATCTCTTTATGTTAAAAAAAATTAATTCAATGTAATTCACTGATCTTATGAAAATCTAAATGGGGAACTGGGCGGACTCTTAATTCTCTGTTAACGGCAGAGGCGATATAGTGGGTATGTCAAGTTTCAAATATGTTTTTCATTTCTTCCCATAGTGGACAGTCATGATTCACTCTACTGTCTAATTACCTGACATGATGTTCGTATTCAACATCAATCTTAAGAATAAACACACTCCTGTATCAATAAAGGTTTCTTGTCAAAACGGATGCGAACGTCAGGTCAATTTAATCTTGTAGTTGAGAAATAACATGGACAAAAAAAAAAGAAGAAAAAAAGCACGCACACACACACACACACACACACACACACACACACACACACACACACACACACACACACACACACACACAAACGCGCACGCACGCACACACGCAACTTTGCATTCAGTCTCTCTCTTCTCTCCACATTCAAGAAAAGTAATTTTCAATTGACGAAAAACAAAAAAAACAAAACAAAACGAACAAACAAACAAAAACACACACACAGTCACATGTCAACAGCGATGTTCATTACAAAGCGACTTTTATACATGATACAATAGAGCTAAATCACGTGTGGACAACACTAATGATCTCTTTATCTTTAAAAAAAAAAAAAAAAAAACACATATGAACATGAAAATAATGAAAATGTTAATTCAATGTCATTCGCTGACATTATCAAAAAATCTAGGAGGGGGGAGGGGGGGGGAGGAGAAAATCTTTTAATTCCCTGTTAACTTACAGTGGTGGTATAATGGTAATAATGTCAAGGTACAAATATGTTCTTCTTTTGTTCCCTACAGCAGAAAGTCATGATTCCTCTACTATTTACCTCACATGATGTCAGTACCCAAGATCCATTATGACAATAAACAAAGTTTCTACTTTCAAACAATGTTTCATTTCAAAATGGACGATGAATGCTAATGTCACGACAATTCCATTCTCTGGATGGAAAATAACAAGAGATAAAAAAAACAAAAAACGGTTTCATAAAAACATATAATCCCACGTCGTCTTCTGGGAACAAACATACACACACAACCACACACACACACACACAACACACACACACCACCACACACACACACACACCACACACACACACACACTTACATTTATACAAAATTCCATTTATATCAGAAAGAAAAATCAAACACACAACTTCGTGGTCAGTCTCTCTTTTCTCTCCCATTCAAGAAAAGTACTTTTCAACAGATAAAAGAAAAAGAACATAAAAGGAAATACAGTCGCATGTCAACAGCGATGAGTATTATACATCGACTTTTATACATCATATAACAGAGTTAAATCACATGTGGAACACACTGTACATCTCTTTATGTGAAAAACAAAAACAAAAAAACAAAAACACGAAAACAAACATGAAAATAAAATATGACATGACCAAACAAATAAAGCAAACAAAAAACAAAAAGGAAATCCCAAAAGTTTCTTTTAAAAACACTTATCTCTCTCTCTCTCTCTCTCTCTCTCTCTCTCTCACTCACACACACACACACCACACACACACACACAACACACACACACACACACACACACACACACACACACACACACACACCGAGAATTCGTTTTCAGTCTCTCTTTCCTCTCCATATTCAAGTAAAGCACGTTTCAACTGATATAAGAACAAGAACATTAAAGAAAAAACACAGTTGCATGCCAACAGCGATGGTTATTAACAGCCACTTCCATACATGATATAACAGAGCTAAATCACATGTGGACCACAATGTCAGTTCTTTATGAAGAAAAATGAAAATATCAATTCAGTGTCATCCACTGGTCTTATGAAAGTCTAAACAGAGTGGGCATGGGGGTGTGGGGGTGGATTGAGGGATGGGGGGAGAAAAACTTTTAATTCCCTGATAACGACAGTGGCAGTATACTGGTTCAGTCAAGTTTCAAATCAGATCTTCATTCTGATGAAATGGTGTTAGTGTCCAATCCCGATTTTGACAATAAACACATTTGTCTCTCAGTACACAAAGTTTTGTCAAAGCGGACGTTCACGCTAACACCAAGTCAATTCAATCTTATAGTTGAAAAACAACATGGAAAAGGGGGGGGGGGGGGAAAAAGGACAAAACAACAACAACATATCATTTTTTCAAAAACAATCTTACGTCATTTTGTCACACGCACACACAAACGCAAGTTCATGCTCAATCTCTCTTTTCTCTCAACACACACACACACACACACACACACACACACACACACCACACACACACACACACACACACACACACACACACACACACACACACACAAGTACGTATTCAGTCTACTTTTTCTCTTCCACTCAAGAAAAGTATTTTTCAACTGATAAAAGAACAACAACATAAAAGGAATCACAGTTGCATGTCAACAGCAATGGTTATTAACATAGCGACTTTTATACATGATATAAGAGTTAAATCACATGTGGACCACACTGATCATTTCTCAATGTAAAATTAAAAAAACCAAAAAACCATGAACATCAAAAATATGACATGGACAAAACAAAACAAAACAAAACAAACACAACAACACACACACACACCACACACACACACACACACACACACACACACACACACACACACACACCACAACACACACACACTAACATTTATACAACATTAGATTTATATAACAATAAAAAAAAAATCAAACGATTAAAAGATTTTGAAAAAAAAAAGGAAAAGAATAAGAGTCGCTCATCAACAGAATATTATTTCATGGAAAACCTTTACATACAACAAAACAGATGAATCAATGTGGACAGTCATCTGTCTTTTCTGTATGAGGCAAGTCATACTTCACACTACTGTCATGTTGTTTGGGTCCAACGACCATTTTGACAAAAAAAAAATTGTCTATCAATACGCAAATTTTTTTTTGTCAAAACGGACGCTGACGCTAACACCAAGTCAATTCAATCTTATAGTTGAAAAATAACGCGGACAAAGAAAAAAATGGACAAAACAATAACAACAACAACAACACATCTCTGTTTTGAAAACAAAGATATCAATCTTACGCCATTTTATGCCACTCTCTCTCCCCCCACCCCCCACACACACACAGACAGGCAAGAACGTGTTCATTCTCTCTTTTCTCTCAATACTCAAGAAAAGTACTTTTCAACTGATAAGAGAAAAGACCATAAAAGGAAACAGTCACATGTCAACAGCGATGGTTATTACATAGCGTCTTTTATACACGATCTAAGAGTTAAATCACATGGACCACACTGATCATCTCTTTATGTAAAATTTTTAAAAAAACAAAGAACATGAAAATAATGCCATGGACAAAAAAATAAGAATAAAAATTATTTTAAAAAAAAAAAAAACACACCAAAAAAAAAATACACCAAAAAACCAAAACTTTTCTTTTAAAAACAAACATCCCAATCTTAGACACACACAACACACACACACACACACCACACACACACACACACACACACACACACACACACACACACACACACACACACACACACACACGAAAACACGCGTACACATGAAAACATGCATACACGCATGGAAAAAACACACATAAACCTACCTACACACACACACACACACACACACACACACACACACACACACACACACACACACCACACCACACACACACCAAAAACACACATTTACATTTTTACAATATTCCATTTATATAACAAGGAAAAATCAAACGATCAAAAGATTATAAACAACAACAAAAAAGTCGCTCGTCAACAGCAATACTATTTCATGGCGACATTTCCATATAACAAAAGAGATGAATTAATGTGGACCATCATCCATCCATTCTAACTAACCTCTTGGAGGCAGTAACACTTCACACTACTGTCATGGTGTTAGTGTCCAACGACCATTTGACCAACAAACAAAAATTTCTATCAATACGCAATTTTTTTTTTGTCGAAATGGACGCTGACGCTAACACCAAGTCAATTCAATCTTATAGTTGAAAAATAACACGGACAAAGAAAAAAAAGGACAAAACAACAACATATCTCTGTTTCAAAAACAAAGATCTCAATCTTACGCCATTTTATGCCTCTCTCTCTCTCTCTCTCTCTCTCTCTCTCTCTCACACACACACACACACACACACACACACACACACACACACAACATGCAAGTACGTGTTCAGTCTCTCTTTTCTCTCCCATTCAAGAAAACCACTTTTCAACTGATAAAAGACAAAGAACATAAAAAGAAACAGTCCCATGTCAACAGCCATGGTTATCACACAGCTACTTTTATACAAGATATAACAGAGTCAAAACACATGTGGACCACACGAATTATCCCTTTATGTAACGTTCAAACAAAAACACAAACATGACAAAAATGACATGGATCAAAAAAATCAAAATCAAAATCGAAACACACAAACACAAACAAAAAACGCAAAAAAACCCTTCCTTTTAAAAACGAACATCTCAACCTCCACACACACACACACACACACACACACACACACACACACACACACACACACACACACACACACACATTTATACAACATTCCATTTATATAAGAAGGAAAAAAGCAAAAGATTAAAAAAAAAGTTGAATCAACGTGGACCATCATCTGTCCTTTCTACTCTCATGTGCGACGCAGTCATACTTCACACTGCTGTCATGGTGTTAGTGTCCAACGACCATTTTGACAAAATAAGTTTTCTATCAATACACAAAGTATTTTGTCGAAATGATGCTGAAGCTAACACCGAGTCGACTCAAACATATAGTTGAAAAATAACACAAAGACAACAACAACAACATCAACTACAATATATCTCCGTTTCAAAAACAAAGATCTCAATCTTACGACATTTCATACCTCTCTATCTCTCTCTCACATACACACACACACACACACACACACACACACACACACACACACACACACACACACACACACACAAACACAGACCCAAACACAGACCCACACACCACACAACCACGAACACACACCAACACACACACACACACACACACACACACACACACACACACACACACACACACACACACACACACACACACACACACACACACACACACACACACACAAACAAACATTTCATTTCATTTATACATGGAAAAATCAAACGATTAGAAGATTTTATAAAAAAAGAAAAGAAAAAGAGTTGCTCCTCAACAGCAATGTTACTTCAAGGCGACATAACAGATAACAAACCAGATGAATCAAGGTAGACCACCATCTATGATTTCTACTTCCTTGTAGGGGACAGTCGTTCTTCACACTACTGTCATGGTGTTAGTGTCCAACGAAAATTTTGAGAAAAAAAATGTTCTATCAATACACAAAGTATTGTTGTCAAAATGGACTTGCCCTAACACCAAGTCTGAAAAATTCAATCTTATAGTTGAACAAACGTGGAAAAAGAAAAACAAAGGACAAAACAACAACAACAACATATCAAATTGTTTCAAAAACAAAGATCTAAATCTTACGTAATTTCCTTACACACACACACACACACACACACACACACACACACACACACACACACACACACACACACACACACACACACACACACACACACACACACACACACACGGATTCGTGTTCAGTCTCAATTTTCTCTCCTATTCAAGAAAAGTACTTTTCAACTGATTAAACAACAACAACATAAAAGGAAACACAGTCGCATGTCAACAGCGATGGTTATTACATATTGACTTCCATACATAATGTAACACAGTTCAATCACAAGTGGATCACATTGATCATCTCTTAATGAAAATAAAACATGAAAATAATCACACACACACACACACACACACACACACACACACACACACACACACACACACACACACACACACACACACACACGAATTCGTGTTCAGTCTCCCTTTTCTCTACCATTCAACAAAAGTACTTTTCAACTGAAAAAAGAACAAGAACACAAAAGGAACCACAGTCACATGTCAACAGCGATGGTTCTTACATTGCGACTTTATATTTGACATTGCAAAATTAAATGATATGTGGACCACATTGGTCATCTCTTTACGTTAAAAATGAAAATAATAACATGGACCAAAAAGCAAGGAAAAACACAAACACACACGCGCGCACACGAAAAGAAAAAGTCACAACTTTCTTTTGGAAACAAACATCTGAATTTTACACACACACACACACACACACACACACACACACACACACACACACACACACACACACACACACACACAACACAAACCACACACATACACATACCAAAACTCAACACACACACAAAAACACACACACGCGCGCACGCGCGCACACACACACACACACACACGCATATATACACACATAAACACACACACAAATACACACACAAGCAAGCGCGCACGCAAACACACACAACACACACACAATTCCAAGTAAAAAGGAACAATCAAACTAATAGAAAATTTAGATAGAAAGAAAAAGAGTCGCTCATCAACAGCAATGTTATTTCAGGGCGACAATTACATATAACAAAACACATAAATCAATGTGGACCATCATCTGTCCATTCTACTTTCTTGTAGTGGACAGTTATACTTCACACTACTGTCATGGTGTTAGTGTCCAACGACCATTTTGACAAAAAACTTTTCTAACAATACACAAAGTATTGTTGTCAAAACAGATGTTGACGCTAACACCAAGTCAATTCAATTTTACAGTTGAAAAACAACATGGACAAAGAAAACAATGGAGAAAACACCTACAAATCACCTTTGTTTCAAAAACAAATATCACACACACACACACACACACACACACACACAACACACACACACACACACACACACACACACACACACACACACTCACACAAGAATTCGTGCTCAGTTTCACTTTTCTCTCCCATTCAAAAAAAGTACTTTTCAACTGAAAAAAGAACAAGAACACAACAGGAACCACAGTCGCATGTCAATAGCGATGGTTATTACATTGCCACTTTATATTTGACATAGCAAAGTTAAATCACATGTCGACCACATAGATCATCTCTTTACATTAAAAAAAATGAAAATAATGACATGGACCAAAATACAAGGAAAACACACACACATACACTCACATGAACGCGCGCGCACGAAAAAAAGTTACCACTTTCTTTTCAAAACAAACATCTGAATCTTCCACATACACACAATACCACACACATACACACAAGAAAACTCAAACATACACACATGAAAACACATGCGCGCGGGGCGCACACATACACACACACACTCATTTACAAACACACAAAAATACACACACACGCGCGCGCCCACACACACACTAACACACACATTCCATGTACACAAGGAAAAAACAAAAGAATAGAAAATCTAGGAAGGAAAAAAAAAGAAAAGAAGAAGAGTCGCTCATAAACAGCAATGTTATTTCAGGGCGACATATACATATAACAAAACACATAAATCAATGTGGACCATCATCTGTCCTTTCTACTTTCCTGTAGGGGACAGTCATACTTAGACCATTTTGACAAAAAACAGTTTTCTATCAATACACAAAGTATTCTTGTCAAAACAGACGTTGACGCTAACACCAAGTCAATTCAATCTTGTAGTTGAAGAAGAACATGGACAAAGAGAACAACGGAGAAAACACCAACAAAACATCTTTGTTTCGAAAAAAAAATCTCAATCTTACGTTATTTTATGAACACACACACACACACACACACACACACACACACACACACACACACACACACACACACACACATACACACACACACACACACACACACACACACACGAATTCGTCTTCATTCTCTCTTTTCTCTCCCATTCAATAAAAGTATTTTTCAACTAATAAAAGAATAACATAAAAGTTAACAGTCGCATGTCAACAGCAATGGTTATTACACAGCGACTTTTATACATCATATAACAAAGTTAAATCACATGTGGACCACATTGATCATCAGTTTATGTAAATGAAAAAACATAAAAAATAATGATGGACAAAAAAAAGAATAAATAGAAAAACAAAACACACAAACACACACGCGCGCAAGATTAAAAAAAGGCAACTTTCTTTTGAAAACAAATATCTGAATCTTTCATACACACGAAACCACACAAACACAAACACACACACACACACGCACACACACACACACACACACACACACACACACACACACACACACACACACACACACACACACACTCTCTCTCTCTCTCTCTCTCTCTCCATGTACACAACAAGTAAAATTCAAATGAATAGCAGACTTATGAAAATAAAAAGAAACAAAAAGAGTCGCTCATCAACAGCAATGTTATTTCAGGGCGACATTTACATATAACAAAAACACATAAATCAATGTGGACCATCATCTGTCCATTCTACTTTCCTGTAGGGGACAGTCATACGTCATGGTGATAGTGTCCAACGACCATTTTTACAAAAAACAGTTTGTTATCAACAAACAAAGTTTTGTTGTCAAAACGGACGTTGACGCTAACACCAAGTCAATTCAATCTTATAATTGAAAACAAAATGGAAAAACGGAAGCACACACACACACACACACACACACACACACACACACACACAGACGCACGCACGCACGCGCACACACACACACACACACACACACACACACACACACACACACACACACACACACACACACACAAGTTCGGGTTCAGTCTCCCTTTTCTCTCCCATGAAACAAAAGTACTTTTCAACTGAAAAAAGAACAAGAACACAAAAGGAAACACAGTCACATGTCAATATCGATGGTTATTACATTGCGACTTTATATTTGACATAGCAAAGTTAAATCGCATGTGGACCACACTGATCAACTCTTTACGTAAAAAAAAAGAAGAAATTAATGGCATGGACCAAAATACAAGGAAAACACACGCAACCACGCGAAAAAAAAAAGTCACAACTTTCTTTTGAAAACAAACATCTGAATCTTACACAAACACAAAAAAACACACACACATACACACACGAAAACTCAAACACACACACATGAAAACACACGCCTACACACACACACGCGCGCGCGCGCGTGCTAAACACACTAACACACACATTCCATGTACACAACAAGAAAAAAATCAAGTCAATAGAAAATTTATAAAGAAAAAAAACAAGAAAAGAAAAAGTCGCTCATTCTACAGCAATGTCATTTTATGGCAACATTAACATATTATAACAAAACATGAATCAATGTGGACCATCATCTGTCCATTCTACTTGCCTGTAGGGGAAAGTCATACTTCACACTACCGTATTGGTGTTAGTGTCCAACGACCATTTTGACAACAACAGTTTTCTATCAATACACAAAGTATTGTTGTCAAAACGGACGCTGACGCTAACACCAAGTCAATTCAATCTTGGAGTTGAAAAAAAAAACATGGACAAAGAGAACAACGAAGAAAACACCAACAAAACATCTTTGTTTCGAAAACAAATATCTCCATCTTACGTCATTTTATGAAAACACACACACACACACACCACACACACACACACACACACACACACACACACACACACACACACACACACACACACACACCAATTCGTGTTCAGTCCACTTTCCTCCCATTTAAGAAAAGTATTTTTCCCAACTACAAAAATAACATAAAAGTAAACAGTCGCATGTCAACAGCTATGGTTATTACACAGCAACTTTCTAACATCTAATAACAAAGTTAAATCACATGTGGACCACATTCCTCATCACTTTATGAAATAACAAAAACATGAAAATAATGACATGTAAAAAAACAACAATAAATACAAGGGAAAAAAAACGCGCGCACGATAAAAAAGGCAACTTTCTTTTGAAAACAAACATCTGAATCTTTCACACACACACGAAAACCTCTCTCTCTCTCTCCACACACACACACACACACACACACACACACCACACACACACACACACACACACACACAAAACCACACAACACAACACATCGAAAACACACACACACACACACACACACACACACACGAAAACTCACACATACAAACACATGAAAACACACACACACACAACACCACACACTACACATACACACACACACACACACACACACACACACACACACACACCACACACACACACACACACACCAATTCGTGTTCAGTCTCTCTTTTCTCTCCCATTCAAGAAAAATACTTTTCAACTGATAAATGAACAAGAACAAACGAAAACACAGTCGCCTGTCAACAGCGATCGTTGTTACACAGCGACTTCAATACATGATATAAAAGAGTTCAGTACATATCGTGCACATACTAATTTCTTTACGAAACCAAAAAATAAAGGAAAAAAACATGAACATGAAAATAATGACATGGACAAAAATAATAATGAAAATAACAAAACATGCACACACCACACAACACACACACAACACACCACACACACAACCAACACACACAACACACCAACCACCTATCTGTAAACAATTATCTCAATCTTACACACACACACACACAACACACACACACACACACACACACACACACCACACACACACACACACACACACACACACACGAAAACATACACGAATTCGTGTTCAGTCTATAATTTTCCATTGCTTTTATTCTTTCTCCCCATTTATAGCTGTGTGCATGTGCATGTGCGTGGTGTGTGTGTGTGTGTGCGTGCGTGTGTTTGCGTGTGTGCGTGTGTGTCTGTTTTAGCGCTTAGATTTGATTTTATCAAGATTTTGCGCTATATAAAATATTGTATATTATATTATTATTTTCTGTCCCATTCAAGAAAAGCACTTTTCGACTGGCAAAAGAACAAGAACATAAAAAGAAACACAGTCGCATGTCAACAGGGGTGGTTATTGCATAACGACTTTTATACATGATATAACATACTTAAATCATATGTGGATCACATTGCTCATCTCTTAAAATATCATCAACTTCAAAATAATGACATGGACAAAAAAAATAAAAATGAAAAAAAAACGCACCCAAAAAAAGAATAAAAAACCAAAAGGAAAAAGAAAAAAACCCAAAACTTTGTTTTAAAAACAAACATCTCAATCAAGCACAGACACTCAGACAGACAGACAACACACACACACACACACAAGGAAGGTTCATGTTGTCTCCCTTTTCTCTCCCATTCAAGAAAAGTACTTTTAAACTGATATAAAGAACAAGAACATAAAAACAAACACAGTCGCATGTCAACAGCCATGGTTATTACATAGCGACTTTTAACATGATATAACAGAGTTAAATCACATGTGGACCACGTTGATCATCTCTTTAGGTAAAAAACAATGAACATGAAAATAATGATATGGGCATAAAACAGTAAATAAATAGAAAAAAAAAAACAAATAACAAAGAAACACACACACACACACGCACGAAAAAGAAAATCCTCGAATTTCTTTTAACAACAAACATCTCAATCTTACACACACACACACACACACACACACACACACACACACACACACACACACACACACACACACACACAAGAGATAAGAGAGACAGACAGGACAGACAGACAGACAGACAGAGAGAGAGAGAGACAGAGACAGACAGAGAGACATAGAGAGACAGAAAAGAGAACATTCCATGCATACAAGAAAACAACAATCTTATAAGATCTAAAAAATATATATAAAAAGAAAGAAAAAGAGTCACTCATCAACAGCAATATTATTTCATGGCGACATTTACATATAACAAAACAGATAAATCAATGTGGACCATCATCTATCCGTTCTCATTTCATGTAGGGGGACAATCATAGTTCACATTACTGTCATGGTGTTAAGTGTCCGACATCCATTTTTTCGAAAAAAAATTTTTTTCTATCAATACATGAAGTTTTGTTGTCAAAATGGAAGTTGGCACTAACACCAAGTTAATTCAATCTTATAGTTGAAAAATAACATGGACAAAGAAAAATAAAGGACAAAACAACATCATCTTTGTTTTGAAAACAAAGATCTCAAACTTACGTAATTTCATCTCTCTCTCTCTCTCTCTCTCTCTCTCTCTCTCTCCTGACACTGACACACACACACACACACACACACACACACACACACACACACACACACACACAACCACGCAAGTTCGTGTTCAGTCTCTCTTTTCTCTCCCATTCAATAAAAGTACTTTTCAACTGACAAAAGAACAAAGAACATAAAAGGAAATAGTTGCATGTCAACACCAATGGTTATTACACAGCGACTATTATACATCACATAACAGAGTTAAATCACAGGTGGACCACATTGATCATCTCTTTACGTCAAACAAAAACCAAAAAAACAAGAAACAAACATGAACATGAATATAATGACATGGACAACAAATCAAAATAAATAAAAGGAGAAAAAAAACACGCGCGCGCGCACGAAAAAAAAGTCGCAACCTTCTTTTAAAAACAAACATCTCAATCTTACACACACATGAAACCAGACGCACGAAACCACACACAAAAACTCACTCACTCACACACACACACACACACACACACACACACACACACACACACACACACACACACACACACACACACACACACACACACTAAAACACACACACTAAAACACGCGCGTACGTGCAGACACACACAAATGAAACACACACACACACACACACACACACACATAACACACACACACACACACACACACACACACACACACACACACACACACACACACACACACACACTCCATTTATACAGCCAGGAAAAATCAGACGATTAGAAGATTTTAAGAAAAAAGGAAAAGGAAAGAAAATGAATCGCTTATCAACAGCAATGTTATTTCCTAGCGATATTTACATTTGACAAAACACATGAATCAATGTGGACCATCATCTGTCCGTTCTTATTTCCTGTAGGGGTCAGTCATACTTCGCACTACACTCATGCTGTTAGTGTCCAAAGACCATTTTGACAATAAAAACAAAATTCAATCAATACACACAGTTTTGTTGTCAAAATTGACGTTTGGTTGAAAAATAACACGTAAAAAGGGGAAAACAAAAGGACAAAACAACAACAACACATTTCTTTCAAAAACAAAGATCTCAATCTTACATCATTTTATCAAACACACAGAACACAAATACACACACACAGACACACGCACAGACAGACACACACACACACACACACACACACACACATACACACACACGCACGCACACGCACACGCACACGCACACGAACGAACGAACGAACGAATTCGTGTTCAGTCTCTCTTTTCTCTCTCATTCAAGAACCGTACTTTTCAACTGATAAAACAAAAAGAACATAAAAGGTAAAACAGTTGAATGTCAACAGCGATGGTTATTACATAGCCACTTCGATACATGATACAACACAGGTCAATTACATGTGGACTACTTTGCTCATCTCTTTATGCAAAAAAAAAAAGAAGAAAACATGAACACGAAAACTAGGACATGGACAACAAAATGTCTTATAAATATAAAAAAAAACACGCACGGGAAGGAGAAAAAAAACTTTCTTTCAAAAACAAACATCTCAATCTTACACACACATACACATACACGCACGCACGCACACACACATACACACACGTACACACGCATGCACACACACACTCACGCACGCACACACGCACGCACGCACGCACGCACGTACGCGCGCACACACACACACACACACACACACACACACACACACACACACGAATTCGTGTTCCGTCTCCCTTTTCTCTCCCATTAAAGAAAAGTACTTTTCAACTGATAAAAGAACAGCATAAAAGGAAACACAGTTGCATTTCAATAGCGATGGTTATTACATAGCGACTTCGATACATGATATAACATAGCTAAATCAAATGTGGACCACACTGCTCATCTGTTTAGTTAAAAAAAAAAAAAAAGGAAGCAGAAAAAAGCATGAATATGAAAATAATGACTTGGAAAAAAAGAAAAAAGAAAGAAAATTACACACGCTCGGGAAAAAAAAAACGAAAAGAAAAAAAAACTTTCTTTTGAAAACAAACAACCCAATCGCACGCACGCACACACGCACGCACGCACGCACACACACACTTAAAGTGCACGCGTGTGAGCATTGATAACAACTACATACGCGAATACAGGCGCGAACACATATACACATGCTTACCAACCATATTCTCGTGGGCACGCGTTCACACACACACACACACTAAACAATCATATACACGCATGCAAGCATACACTCATACTTACCAACTACACGCTCGAATACACACATACACACACACACAAACTCACTCTCTCTCTCTCTCTCTCTCTCTCTCTCTCTCTCTCTCTCTCTCTCCTCACATCAACAAAAGCACTTTTCAACCGAAAAATAAAATCCAGCAAGAACAGAAAGGAAACACATTGTCGCCTGCCAACAGCGATGGTCAATTCATAACGACTTTTGTACATAACACAGAGCAAAATCACATGTAGATCACTCTGGTGATGCTTATATAAAAAAAAAATGAACATGAAAAAAAAATGAAGGAAAAAACTTAATCCCATGTGAATCACTGGTTTTATGACAATTTAAAGGGGGAAGAAGATAAACTCTTAATTTATCCCCTGTGAAACAGTCACCTGTCAACAGCAATGGTTATTTTATAGCGACTTTTACAAATAATAAATCAGAGCTAAATCACATGTGGTCCACACTGGAGGTCTGTATGTCAAAAAAATACAACGACGGAGAGAGAGAGAGAGAGAGAGAGAGAGAGAGAGAGAGAGAGAGAGAGAGAGAGAAAAGAGAGAAAGAGGAGAGAGAGAGAAAAGAGAGAAAGAGGAGAGAGAGAGAGAGGAGAGAGAAAAGAGAAAGAGAGAGTGAGAGAGAGAGAGAGAATAGAAAATATAAAAAATAGACAAAAGAAAGGAAGAATCAAAGAAAATGAAAATGCGAATAAAGAAAATATTAATCCCATGTCAATCAATGATCCTAAGGCAACTTAAATGGGGAAGAAAAACTCCAGAGACCCTGTGAACGACCAATGGTAGTGTGGTGGTTATCTCAAGGCTCAACTCTGTCCTTGCTCTCTTCACTGTAGTGGACAGTCATCATTCACTCTTGTTTTACCGACACGGTGTTTGTATCCAGCATCCATTTTGACAATGTCTTACTGTTGAACAACTATTTGTTCTCAAAACAGACAGTGGATACTAGTGTCAGGTCAATTCAATCTCCTGAATAGAAAATAACAAGGACAGAAAAAACTCGTTTCATAAAAACACATCATAACCTGACTTCATCTCAGGGAAAACACACGTACGCACACACACACACACACACACACACACACACACACACACACACACACACACACACACGCACGCATATGCACATGCACGCACGCACGCACGCATACACAAACACGCACGCACACACACACACACACACACACACACACACACACACACACACACACACACACACACTTAAACTTCACTCCGCATGTTAACAACTTTTCCTTTCATTAAACAACAACAAAATAGAAGGAAACACACAATCGCATGGATATTTCAAAGCGACTTTTCCATATATGGTAAAACTGCTCTACCTCGCACGTGGAACGTGATGATATCTCTACGTCAAAAATATTAATCTCAAGTGATTATTATCTCCAAACAGGAGACAAAGGCAAACTACCAAAAAAAAATGTAAGGCAATGTATGATTGCAAAAATAAATCAGACTATCATGTATCCGGTCTGTGTGAAAAGACAACTTCTTTCTTTCTCTTTCACCAGCTAAACACAGTGTTTTGCACAGATAGTTCAGATATTTGCTCTGATATCGATTATATATTCGTTTTAAATCGCAAGGACTAGAAATGAAACAGATCTATCAGGACTTAACGCTACTATCTTTGAGTGATAAAATGTCTTCAAGGTTCAAGTCTCAAATCCGTGGAGGGAAGGGAAATGTGCTTGGGGATGGGATAGCAGCGGGAACAGCAAAACGGTTATAACAATTATTTCCGTACGCTAAAAACACGATCAAACGTGGTTGCCAAATGGGATGTGCTATCTGGTTCATGGCCTGGTTTCAAGAGACCCCGTCTTCGACCATCCAGCTGTAAATTAGTACTTGGACGGTAAACCAGCAAGGCGGAAGAAATGACCAGCCAGCGTCCTCATAATACTGGTCCCCGAGGGAAGCTGAGTTTTCCAGTTTACGGTAGAGGGATACATCGCACGCAGACAATTCCACATGCGCTCCACTCAAATCTCCAGTGATGATTAACCGATTCTTTAAGTCTGTGCCTGTTACTATGCGCTGGCAAAGTCGAAAAACGAAGAGCGAGGTAGGATAGGAGAGGAAGGAGAATGGGATCTATGAAAGGTTTGAGATGACACCACCAGAATGTTCGGAACATTAAGATGGGCAGTGAACAGGCCAGTTTTTCTGTCCAGCAATTGAACTCGAGACAGATCATCTCGAGTCCTTGGCTCTATCGACCGACCCAGACAGACCGCGTGCACACACATACATATACACACACGCGCGCGCACACACACACACACAAACACGTGTACACACACACGCACGCACACACATACGTACATACAGGTGTACACACATGCAGGTGTATAAACACACACACACACACACACACTACACACACACACACACTACACACACACACACACAAACACACACACTACACACACACACTACATACACACACAAACACACACACACACACACACACACACACACACACACACACACACACACACACACACACACACACACACACACACACACACCTGTGGCCTGCCATAAAGTCGAACCCAGGACCCCTGCGTTATAAGCACGGCGCTCTAACCAAACGAGCTAATCGGCCACTCATAAAACAAAAAAAACAACAATGAACACACACACACACACACACACACACACACACACACAAAATTCCACACGAGTGGCCCATCTCATGGTCAAGGTTTCTAACACCACACTCTTCAACAGGACCGCTCAGCTAAAAGGACAGTGGGGAAAACATTCACCATTTTTATGCATGCACTGAAGGGCATCTGGAAACATCGATCTCTAAATAAAGAAACCAACTGATGTTCCCAAAGAAAGCAGCGAAAAGCATCAAATAAAATACCTTAAATTGACTTAACGACATTCCCAACGGAAGCGGCTCTTTCTGTCGAAGTTTAAAAGGATTTTAACCGGGCGTCCTGACGCTCTTCGCTCTTCTCTCTTCTCTCTCTCTCTCTCCCTCCCTCCCTGTGTATGTGTGTGTGTGTCTGCGTGTGTCTTTGTGCGTGCGTACGTGCCCGAGTGAATGTGTGTGCACGTGTGAGAGAGGGCGTGTGTGTGGTGGGCACGCACGTGTGCACATTAATGAGGTAGTTAAGACAAAAACAGAAAGAGAGAAAGTGTGTGTGTGTGTGTGTGTGTGTGTGGTGTGTGTGGTGTGTGTGTGTGTTTGTGTGTGTGTGTGTGTGTGTGTGTGTGTGAGTGTGTGTGTGTGTGTGTGTGTGTGTGTGTGTGTGTGTGTGTGTGTGTGTGTGTGTGTGTGTGTGTGGTGTGACAGACACAGAGAGAGAGAGATCAAGAGAAAGAGAGAGACAGAGAGACCGAAAGCGATGGGGAAAGACAGAGAAAGACCAGACTGACATAGAGAGAGACAGACAGACAGACAGAGAGAGAGAGAGAGATCAAGAGAAAGAGAGAGACAGAGAGACCGAAAGAGATGGGGAAAGACAGAGAAAGACCAGACTGACATAGAGAGAGACAGACAGACAGACAGAGAGACCGAAAGAGATGGGGAAAGACAGAGAAAGACCAGACTGACATAGAGAGTGAGAGAGACAAAGACAGAGACATAGAGAGAGAGAGAGAGACAGACAGACAGAGAGACCGAAAGAGATGGGGAAAGACAGAGAAAGACCAGACTGACATAGAGAGTGAGAGAGAGAGAGAGAGAGAGGCTGCAAAGTTTTAACTACAACAAAACAACAAAACCAAAAAGAATGGCCAACTTACAAGAAATATACCTACAGACATTGATACCTATACATCAGCGAGAAGAAACGGCTTTCGAGTTGTTCGACACAAATACGACATGCGTGGGATACAGAGGGAAAGGCAGATTAATCAGTCTTGGAAAAAAGGGAGGGGAAGAACAGGACGAAGGAGGGTGGTGAACTTTTCACGACCTGGTCATAAATCCGTGCGACGTCGGTGTGTAAGCTTTTCTACCACAGATGTATCTGGGGGCTAGGTGAATTACAGAGAGAAAAGACGCGCAGAAGGAGAAATGACATGGAACAAAGAAACAAAGAAACAAGGAAACAAACAAACACACAAACAAACAAAAAGCCAGTAGGCTTGGGGGGGGGGGGGGGGTCGTATTTATGGTAGAACAATACGATATCCTAGCGTTTAGATCGATTTTTTCTGACAGTTTCTAAAATGGTCATAGTGTGGCTTAAATCACATTCGTGTTGGTCAGCTATCAAGGTTATTTTTGTTTAAAGCCCAGCGGACTGCTTAGAGCCATATACATTTCAATACACAGACAATACTCCAACAGGGAAAAAGGCAAAGAAAATTAAGTTCACATACTAACGCATTCGCGCACAAAATCTAAGCAGATGTCCATGGAGTTCACCACTACGTCCAATTTATCACACAAGGGATTAAAAGAAAAACGTAACTGACTACAAATTCAAATACACACAAGGACACTAAAGCACATAATATAAAATCGGGCACAAATTATCTAAAATTGCTTCCGCGTATCTCATTTTCCCAGAGCCAAAAATGCACTTAATACATGTACCCAATTATCAATCCTAACAGAAAGTACGTAAGACTTTATTGAACACATACATGTGAATGGACCAACAAGGCAGAAATTGACAGGAAGAGAAGACAGAAAGCAAAGGAATAAGGCAGAAACAAAGAGAGTGACTGGAAAGAGGAAATTTCTAGCACAGAATTTCCAGAAGGTGGGGGATACTATTTATACTGAAAGAGCCCCCGGTTTCCCCACGGGGTATGCCGGTCAGCTAAGACTCACCAACATCTGTACAGTGGATATGTATTTTAGACCAAACGTACTTCCGTGTTAGTTTCACAAGACAGATTATTCTTATCATTATTACTGACGTCTAGAGCCAACTGATTGTGTACAGCCATGTCAGGACTGTAACCATCTCAAAACATACACCTCGTCTCGCTCACCCTGAAAAAACACCCTGAAAAGAAAATTAAGCGCACATATCAATGTTTTCGCGCGCATAATCTAATGATATGCCCCTAGCGTTGACCACTCTGCCCAATTTATCACCACGAGGTTAAAATAAAACAAGGACTTCAATACAAATGAATAAACATAACTAAATACACTAAAACATACAAAAACTGGTTAAAAAAAAACTGCCAACACAGCAAAACAAGCCACACTATTTTTTCTATTAATCCAAGTTTGGAAATTACAAAATGGATCGACATTTTTCTCATGACACACACACAAATATTAATAATAATAATAATAATAATAATAATAATAATTAATAATAATAATTACAATATTTTTATAGCGCAAAATCTTGATAAAATCAAATCTAAGCGCTGAAATACACACACACGCACACACACGAACCGCACGCACGAACACACATGCACCCACGCACGCACACACACAACACACACACACACACACACACACACACACACACACACACACACACACACACACACACACCATGGCTATAAATGCGGAGAAACAATATAAAAAAAAAAAGAAAAATTATAGAGCAATTATATATTGCAGTGTGATTCCCCTCCGAGTGGAGACAGGCTGCAGAGGGGATTGAGTGAGGTCAGGATTTTATGCAGATGAGAAAAGGTGAGTTTTGAGAGCGGACTTGAAGGAGACAAAAGTAGGTTGCTGACGGACTGAGAGAGGAAGTTTGTTCCAGGAGAGCGGACCAGAAACAGAGAAGGCTCGTGGACCATAGCTTAGTGCGTGGAAAGCGAAAACTCAGAAGATCGGAGGCAGAGCGGAGGGTACGTGAGGGAACATTGATCTCAAGTAGGCTTGACAGGTAATCGGGGGCTGCGTTATTGAGGCTTTTGTAGCACATGGTGTCTAGTTTGTACTGTATGCGCTTTGATACAGGGAGCCAGTGAAGTTGTGCCAGGAGAGGAGATATGTGGTCAGCTTTTTTCTTTTTCAGTACAAGGCGTGCAGCATTGTTTTGAATGCGCTGTAGGATGTGAGTGGTGGAGGCAGGAAGACCAGACAGGAGTGAATTGCAATAGTCAATGCGAGACATTATGAAGGAGAGAACGAGTTTTGCAGTTGTTTCGACAGAGAGATATTTCCTGATAAGGCTTATACGTTGGAGGTGATAGTAGCAAGATCTGGCAGTTTGAGAAACAAAGTTGTTCATGGAGAGGGTGAGTCAATGCAGACACCAAGGTTTTTAGCTGAATCAGAAATTGGGACTGATGTGTTACATAATGGGAGAGAAAGAGGAGGCAGCTGAGAAAGTTTCTGACGGGTGCCAATGAGGATAGCTTCTGTCTTGTCATCATTTAGCTGAAGTTTGTTGTATGTCATCCAATTTTTGATGTCCAAGTAACACTCAGTGGTGCGAGTCAGGAGGCGCTGTATATTGTCAGGTGAGTCACTCTCTTGAAGTTGGGTGTCATCAGCATAGAAGTGGTGTTTTATAGAGTGGGAGTTGATGATGGTGGACAGGGGGGAGGTGTAAAGAGTGAAAAGAACAGGGCCAAGGACAGATCCTTGTGGAACACCACATGTCAGATATGCATGTTGAGAGTAAGTGCCATTGATGAGAACAGTTTGTTTTCTGTTTGATAGATAAGAAGTGAACCAGGAGAGAGCAATGTCAGAGATGCCAAAAGTATGATGAAGTCTAGAAAGGAGAATACCATGATCAATGGTATCAAAGGCTGCAGACAGATCAAGGAGTGTGAGGAGAGAGACTTTGCCAGTATCAGTTGCAAGGAGGAGATTGTTGAGAATGTGTAGCAAGGCAGTTTCAGTGCTATGGCACTGGCAGTAGGCTGACTGGAAAGGATTGAGGAGATTGTTGGCAGACAGGTGAGAGTTCAGTTGGTTGAGGACAACATTTTCAAGCAGTTTTGACAAGAAAGAGAGATTAGAGATAGGCCGGTAATTTTTCAGTTCATTTGGGTCTAAATTGTGTTTCTTGAGGAGAGGGTGAACAATAGCAGACTTGAAAGAACCTGGGACAGTTCCAGTTTGGAGAGAAGTGTTGATGATGTCAGTGATGAATGGGAGGAGCGTAGGGAGATAGTCAGAGTAGAGAGAACCTGGAAGAGGATCCAGTTCGCAGGTTTTGAACGACATGGATCTGATTGTGTTGAGAATTTCTTCTTGTGAGACTGGGTAAGAGTAGTAAGAGGTGTGCCAGAGAAGGAAGGGTCAGGTGGGCATGGTTGACAGGGTGTCCTGTCGAGCCTGTCACGAAGTGTTTATATTTTGGTGGTGAAATACTTGGAGAATACAGATGGGAGTTCTTCATTTGTGTGTTTTGTTGGGAGAGGTAAATCTTTTCGTGTGCCAAAGAGATGATTCATGGTTGTAAAGAGTTACAAGATACAAGAATTTTATTTAGCCCAAAGCATCACAATGGGAAACTGTTTTGGCATTCGCATTAAAATACATATAGGCACAAGAACGCATAAACACATGTACACACATACTCTTACTCTCTCTCACTCTCTCTTTCACCCCTCTCTCACCCTCTTCCTCCCCTCATCTCTCTCCCCCTCCCTCTTTGTCGAAACAATATCAAAGATAATGACTAAATCTAAATATGTACGGTTAAAAAAGCACATCATAAGAGTCAGATGCCTTGGTCAGGACTTTTAACAATGGACAAAAAGGCAATACTCACTGAAAAACAACTTTGGTAGGTATAGAAAAAATCTGATTAAAGATGCAACGCGATATGCACATTAAAATCAAAATGAGTTAAATACAATAAAATGAATATGTAGACTAAGAGGACAAGGTTAAAGAAGAGAAGAACAAGAACAAGATTTTATTTTAGCCCAGTGCTCAGACACGTGGAAAATGTTTTGGCTATGCATACAATCACACTCACGCATCACAACAATTACAATGTTCAACATCATAAAAGACAAATTCGTCGGTCATCCACGGAATCGAAGAAACACACGCACACAACACACACACACTCTCACGCCAAGGCGCTCATATCCAAGCCACCTTAGCCCTGCCAGCTAATTATTTAACAGCGCGCATCTGTCTTTCCCTTCCCCTCTCCACACCACCCTCACCCATCCAGTGGTGGGCCACAGGCACACATTGAAGTATAGGCTTACAGATTGACCTAGATTCGACTAGGCCAGTATCAGTCACTTCCTGCGCTCAGTCCCTCCCGAAAGATCGTAGCAGTTACAAAGCACTGCTGTAGAGTGGTGGACTCTGGTCAAACCTTCCTGGCTAAAAATACAAGATACAAGATACAATATTCTATTTAGCCCAGAACATCACAATGGGAAATTGTATTGGCATTCGCATTAAAATACATACAGGAACAAGAACGCATAAACAAATGTACACACATACTCTTACTCTCTCTCACTCTCTCTCTCATCCCTCTCCCTCCCCTCATCTCTCTCCCCCTCCCTCATTGTCGAACACAATATCAAAGATTATGACATTCTAAAAATGTATGGTTAAAAAAGCACATCATAAGTCAGATGACTTGGTTAGGACTTTTAACAATGGACAAAAAGGGCAATACTCATTGAAAAACAACTTTGGAAGGTATAGAAAAATTTGATTAAAGATGCAATGCAATATGCACATTAAAGTCAAATTGAGGTAAAAACAATAAAATGAGTATGTAGACTAAGAGGACAAGGTTAAACTTTTTGTCAGCTGACAGAAACACATGTACAAGCAACAGCCGACCCTCCATCCACCCACACACCCACACACACACACACACACACACCCGCACGCGCACGCATGTGCGCGGAGTCAACACACGCACATACACATGCACACGCACGCACCCACACACCCTCTCAATACCCTCTCTCATATACAACCCCACAATGCTACGCACACAATGTTTGCTCCAACATAAGTCAATTGTACACATCCGCACGCTCTCTCCTCTGCTCATCCTTAACTCCAAAGCCCCGGCACATCTCACGTGAACAAGTCTAAGTAGGGACAGTGTCACGGGCCGCCTTCACATAGAAGCTGTTGCTTAACCGGCTTGTCCTGGCCTTAAAGGACCTGAATCGTTTACCGGAAGGGAGGGGGGAGAAGAAAGAATTTGCCGGATGGCCCTCGTCGGCCACGATGGATTTGACCTTCTTTTCCATTCTTCTAAGATAGATGGACTCAAGGGGCTCCAAAGTGGTCCCAATAATTTTCGAGGCGGTCCGGACAACTCTATTGAGCCTCTCCCTCTTGGCTGCGGGGAGGGCGCTGTACCAGGCAGTGATCGAAAAGGTCAGTACGCTCTCTATCACCGCCCGGTAGAACTGCACGAGTATATTTTGACCAATACCGAACTTTTTGAGTTGGCGGAGGAAGAACAGTCTTTGTTGGGATTTTAACACAATGTTGCTGTTGTTCTCCTCCCACTTCAACGAGCTTGATATTGTCGTACCTAGAATCTTGAATGTTTCTACAACTTCTACGGACTCTCCCTTAATCACAAGGGGAGTGACAGGGGTCTTGGATCTTCTGGTTTCTTTTGAAGAAGAGGCATTCAGGATTTTGGTTTGGAAATAGTTTGTTTTTGCAGATGCAATGAGGGTGGATACTTTTGTTTTAGAGGCTTGGAAAAGTTGCCTATGTACAGTGAGTTTGGATTTGCGCCAGCGGCGCTCTGCTCTGCGGCGGGCACGTTTTGCACAGGCAATCTCATGAGTGAGCCAGGGGGTAGGGGGGGCGGTCAGGTAAAAGACGGGTTGTGGCTGGAGCAAGAGTGTCCAGAAGATGGTGGAGAGTAGTGTAGAATTCATCGGCAAGGTTATGTGACTTTTCAGAAAGGAGACGGAAGGCATCAGATGAAAATGTGGAGAGGTCGATAGATTTGAGATTGCGTCGAGTCACTGTGCGCATGGTACGGGAAGGAGGAGGAATGTCAAGAGAACAGAGAATTGCAGAGTGGTCAGATGGAAGGGCTGAAGTTAGACGGGTAGAAAGAACTAAGCAGTTATCAGTAGCTGAATTGTGGTGATCACGAGAAATGATCCAGTCAAGAATGTGACCTTTTTGATGGGTTGGTTCAGAAATGTGTTGTCATATTGTGATTGGACAGAGAGTTGATATGTCTTGCGTCATAACGGTGAGTGTTGTCATAGTGGACATTGATGTCACCTAGAATGATGAGATTTCCAGGTAAGAGACAGTAGTAATCAAGAAGTTGATCAAAGTCAGAGAGAAACATGGATGTGGTGAGCTTGTTGGCAGAGCTAGGTGGAGGTCGATAGACACAGGAGAAGGTGATGGGGTGAGGGGTGGATTGGAAGGATACTTCAACGTGCTCGAAAGAAGGATGGGAGAAAGGCAGAGACTGCGAGAAAGACAGGCGGGAATGGAGTGAGTCGTTGTAGAGGATGGCGATACCACCACCTCGGGATGAGCGATGGAAAGAAGCAAGCCTGTAACCACTCGGAGTGAGATTCACATGTATAGGTTCATGACCAAGGGGGTTAAGCCATGTTTCGGTGATAAAAGCAATGTCAACATGCTCACCTGCGATAAAGTCAGCAATGACATCAGCTTTGCCATCGGTGCATGTTGACTGAGCGTTAAAAAGGCATAGTTTCAATTTATCACAAAGACACACACACAAAGACCCCACACACACACACACACACACACACACACACACACACACACACACACCACACCACACACCACCAATCATGATTTAACGCTGAAAATCCATACTAAAATGTTTTAACATATGAAAAAAAAAATTCTTAAAAATCCGATATTAATTAAGGTTTCGAGTGAGACTGATCATGAGGTAGAGACAACAACAACAAAAAATCAACACACACACACACACACACACACACACACACACACACACACACATACACACACACACACACACACACACACACACACACACACACACACACACACACACCACACACACACAAAACGACAAGAAGAAACTAAACCAAACTGAACCAAAGGAAAACAAAAACCTCCAAGAGCTCAGACTTAATTCAGTTCCAATTCTCAGACACTTACTACCACACTTACTACAATCAACGTGCCAAGGGTCTAGGTAGCCTCTCGTGGTTAATCACAGTAGTAGAAGAAACCTTGAGAAGCTTCATAGCCTTTAAGTCCTTTCTCGTTAGTGTTAAAAGGCGGTGAGAAGATGTACAGGGAAATGAAGACAGTTTCTCAAAGTGAACTGTAGAACTAGAATACTAGTGGTAAACTTACTGTTATATTTCGCGGTCGCAGGTGCTGTTTTATGATGTATACAAAAGGTTGTAATTGAATCAATCAATCAATCTCTCTGAATTTGTGTCTGTCTGTCTGTCTGTCTGTCTGTCTGTCTGTCTGTCTCTCTGTCCTCCTCTCACTCACTTGGATCGATATAATGTTCTTTGGGATTTCTTTTAACGTCTATTCATATAGTACTTTGGGACAAAGCAGATATGATGTATATTTGTATATTTAATAAATTTAAGGTGTAACTTCACACACTTGAGTACGCTATCTTTACATATGCAATCATTTTAGGTTAACTTAATACTTGAACAGTCACATGTAATCATTTTAATTTCACAAATTTAGATATATGCTCATATATGTCATAATTTTAGATGTTACTTCACATACAGCATCTTAATTTTAGCGAGGACAGAATGTAAGATTAGCTTTCTACTTAAGATCTTTTTCACTGTAGTATCAAAAGTCAATCAGTCAACTAACAAGTCCCACAAACTCATCAAAAACTGAGACTATAAAGACCTATAAGCACAGGCAAACTGGCTGACAGACGGTGAAAGAAAACAGGCAAGAAAGTGCACGAGAGATCATCGAATCACGAACAACAAAGAAAGAACGAAAATCTATCAGAATGTATACAGCCAACGTCATCCAAGGCCTCAGTCTTGTTCTTCAGACAGTTCCACCCTAAATACAACTGACGTGTAAAATCATGGCAGATAGTCAGAGTAATTCATCCAACTTCATAGGTAAGCAAACACACATCTATACAGGAAAAGAAGAAGAAAAATGTATGGTATCACATTACAGGGACTTGCTTCTTCCTTAGGGAGAGTGGTCTGCATTTCACGAAGAAACATTCCACGGTAACCACACGCGAACGCGCACACATCCATTCAAATCCATTCCAATTCCGGCACAGAGCGTTAGATCAGCTCAGACGGCCTAAGGGCAGTTGTACTAGTGACCTTGAGGAGGTCATGGTCATCAAGTCTTTCCTTGTTAGTGCCATGGGCGGTAAAAAGACGGGAAAGTAGTCCTATTCTGAGAGTGTTGATGAAAGTAGGATTTCTCCCTTTACTTCCTGGAGCTTTTAAATAGAGAGGCTATTTGCGGGACCTCTCTCTCTCTCTCTCTCTCTCTCTCTCTCTCTCTCTCTCTCTCTCTCTCTCTCTCTCTCTTGTAGTCATTATGAGTGCTACAAGTCTGCAAAATACGAAAATCGCTTAACCCTTTGACTTCTGTACTCTGTCCATCAACATCCTTGTATTGTCAACCATGCTAGCAAAGCAAAATTTTAACCTTTTGACTCCCTCACCCTACCCATCAGCTTCCTGCAGGTGCAGGAGTCAAAGGGTTAAATAATCTAATTCTATGACTACTTATTACTGTCGTTAATTAGGATCCTGATAGATAGTGTCTTTGTATCTTGGATCTGACGATGCAGTGCTTTAACTCCACTAAACTGACCTGGCAACAATACAAAGTCTTCTTTGGTTGGTGGTCCTAGTGTTTTGACAATGCTAACTGGAGAAGATTTTCTGACAGTCGAGTCAAATCAACTTTTTCATATCCAAAAGAGAAATTACACCATAGTCTTCCACAAGAATGCAACACAAACACAAAAAACGGTCACATCAAAATATCGTAACATGCCACAAAACTCAATCTCAGATGAAAATCAAATGATGTAGAAGCATCTGACATACCCCTACTACCACACACGCGCGCGCACGCGCACGCACACACACACACACATACACACGCACGCACGCACGCACACACACACACACACCACCACCACCATCACCACCACATATTCAATTACAGAAATAAACTGATCTCTAAACAGATTAAGAAAGCAATCAAACATGCACGAATGGATTCATGCACACGTACACGCACACGCAAGCAAATGTGTGTATGCACACACACTGTACACACTCCCTAATACCCACTACACATGCATGTTTTAAACTGTGTTTTTAATCAAAAACTGAATCGAAACTCTCGTGTAAATTTCATATAGTTCTATACCTGAAGGAGCGAAAATATCTCCCTAATGGCAGGACACCACACTGGTATGAAAAGCAAAGAGATTACCCACATGCAATCATCTTAGCCCCACACATCATTCAACATCTGCATAATTCACCGACACTCATCTGTTTTTCATCCACAATCTTTCCAAAACATTCTTTCACTTTACACTCAATCCACTATGCCAATACATAAACCAATGTTGACGCAGACTTAAAAAAAGAAAAGACAGAAAGAGCAGAGAACACAAGCAATGACATTAACCCTTTGACCTCCACACCCTATCCATCAACAGCAAAAATTAGATCCTTTGACACACTCACCCTATCCACCAGCTTCCCTGCAGGAAGCTGGTGGACAGGGTGATGGAATCAAAGGGTTAATTTTTTGCCTTGCTAGCATGGTTGACAATGCAGGCTGCTGGTGAACAAAGTGCTGGAGTCAAAGGGTTAATTAAAAGACCTAAACTTTCAAAGACCGAATTGACATTTTCTGTTGCTGTAATCAGTATGAGGTATAAAATTCAACTTATCTTTTAAAAAAATATACCTTATTGCTTGCATGGCTCCACAGATCAACTTTAAACCAGCTAATAATTTGATCAGGCACATTATTTGGAGAGCTGCTGAAATTAATAGGCATTTCTTAAGATTTTCCCAACATTCAAATCAAGGTTGTTTTCATTACTCCACTCTACAAACTTCGGAATTCCATGGAGGCTTAAACTCAATGGACCTCGGCTCGCTAGTGTTTCGAAAAGGCTGCATGGAATCAACGCCAGGAAGATGTGGCAGCATTTAAGACAGATTAAAGAAAAATCAATCAACGACGAGAAGGTTGAGAGAAGAAGTGAAATAGAAAAGAACTAATTTTGTAAGACTGTTAGACTGTTACGTGTAAAAACAATCTATGAAAGCAATGTTCGTCTCTCCTTTCTCTGGTACTGTTAATTGAGGGTTGTGAAGTTGTGGGTGACTCTCCCCCCCCCCCCCCATCCACTTCAACGTGATATACGTTTATGTCAGAGAGACAGAGACAGAGAGAGAGAGAGAGTGAGTGTGTGTGTGTGAGAGAGAGAGATACAGGTTTCGCATCAATAGACTGAAAGAACAGGCATCCGCTTCAAATCTGTATTTATTAGTATTTCAAAGATCGAAGATTGATCAATCACCAATTCACTTAATCAGAGAAGAAAACGAGACTGACACAGATGTACAGACATGGAACAGACGCCTGCAAAGACACAGACAGACAAACAGACCAAAAAAAAAAACAGTCGGACGCAGTGTCCCCAGAGAACACTGAGTCACAAAAACCATACCAAAACAGTGGAGTTAATCAAAAATGCATGGAATCAAAGAGCTCCAAAACCTCAGGGTTAATTCCAACCCTCAGACAATTCCACCACTCACTACAAAAGACGCGTGCTCTAATAACAGGGCGCTGGATAGCCAGCCCCTTGCCGCTAATGGAATAAAATTAGATCGGCTCTGACGGCTCACAGACAGCTGTAGTAGTGTCCTTGAGGAGGTCATGGTCATCCAAGTCCTTTCTTGTCAGTGCCACAGATGGGTGAGAAGGAGTGAAAGGAGAAGGAGTGAAAGGAAAAGGAGTGGTTGTTTTAAGAGTGGCGGGAAGAATATTAAATGATGACATTGCAAGTGCTTATCTTCTCTGCCAACGTTGGAACTGAAGGTAGAAGTGGCTGGTGCATCTCTCTCTCTCTCTCTCTTGATTTAGACAAAGATCTGATTTTGATTGCATGCTATGTTGCGCCAGAAGGAAGCCCTAGATATAACGAAACATTAATTAAAGATGGGATCTTGATGCTGGAAGAATTAATGCTACAACAGTTTGAAAAAGAAAAAACACATTTTATAATTATGGGAGATCTCAATGCTAGAACAGGTCACGAACAGTTTGCGCCTGAAGACATGACTACTTATTTGGAAGACATTGAGTATGACAGGATGTATAATGAATGTGATGTACGTTGTTCTAAAGATGAAACTGTGAATAGTTTTGGCAAAACATTGTTGAACTTATGTTTCATGTTGGATATGGTTATTTTGAATGGTTTTTGTGATGGAGATACAGAGGGTGAATACACTTTTGTGTCTCCAAACGGGTGTAGTGTGATTGACTATTTTCTTGTTCCATATAATCTGGTCTCATGCTTTGATTTACGGGTAGGTAACTGTGTTGATTCATGGCATCTACCTGTTGAGGTAATATGGAAAAGGGGAAATAATCATACAGATGTAGAAAGTGCAAGACAACAAGGGGAAGAAAAAATTGTATGGTCTGAAGAATTAGCAAGTTTATTTGTACAAGAGCTTGATGGTTCTGAGTTCAACAATTGTCTACAGACAGCTTTCGGTTTGTTAGATTATAATGTGAATGACAGTTCGGAGCAGTTTACTAAGGCTTTATGCGGGGCAGCTGCGTGTATGGTACGAACAGTGAGACAAGGACAAAAGAAACAGAATGATTGGTTTGATAAGGAATGTGAAAGAAAGAAACAAGAAGTTAAGAGGCTACTGAAAAGATTCCAGAGATGCAAAACAGAAAAAGAAAAAAAAGAAAAAAGAGAAGCATATGTCATATCACGAAAAGAGTATGTTAAACTAAGGAAAACGAAAGAAAGGGAATACGAAGATAAGAAAATAAGAACACTCAAAGATTCCATCAATGACTCCAGGACATTCTGGTCAATAATAAGATCTGTTAATAGAAAGGCCTTTGTGTACAATGAAATCTCTATTGAACAATGGTACAATCATTTCTGCAGTGTTTTCAATGATATCGGGGGAAATACTGCACAAGAGAGTAATATAGTAGAGGAAGAAAATAATTTTGAGCCCCTTTTCAATGAGCCTATAACTAAAGAAGAAGTGACTGCGAGTATCAGGCATTTGAAAGCAGGAAAGAGCGCAGGACCAGATCAAATAATCAGCGAAATGTTAAAACATGCAAATGCTAATGTAATTGATTTCCTTGTCCATTTATGTAACAAGCTTTTTGATAATGGCATTTTTCCGTCAGAATGGGCAAAGTCCATAATAATCCCAATTCATAAAAAAGGAGATGTGAATAATCCAGATAATTATAGAGGAGTCGCTCTAACAAGTATAGTGAGTAAAGTTTATACATATATTTTGAATAAGAGATTAACAAAGTGGGCAGAAAAAGAAGAGAAAATAGTTGAAGAACAAGCTGGATTTAGAGCAAAATACAGTACAATTGATCATATTTTCACACTTTACTCCCTTGTGCAGAAGCATTTACTTTAAATTAAGAAACTTTATGTTGCATTTGTGGATTTTAGGAAGGCATTCGATTCTGTGAATCGTAATAATCTTTGGAATGTATTACGTAAAAGTGGTGTGAATGGAAAATTATATATGGCCTTAAGAGGAGTTTACAACTCAGTGTTTGCATGCGTGCGTGAGAAGTGTGTATATTCAGATTATTTTGAATGCCCTAAAGGAGTGAAACAGGGGTGTCAATTGAGTCCTCAATTGTTTTCATTTTTTATTAATGAATTAGCAGTGGAACTGTCAAGAAAAGGCAGGCATGGCATTCAAATCATCCCTGGGGTTATTGAGATATTCCTATTGCTGTTTGCAGACGATGTTATTCTTCTCTCTGGTACAGTCAAAGGCTTACAAAACCAGTTAAATGTCTTAAAGGAAGAATCGGATCGACTAGCTTTAACAGTTAATATGGATAAAACTAATATTATGATTTTCAGGAAGGGTGGACATTTATCAAAATACGAAAAATGGTTCTATGGAATTAACGAGGTTAAAGTTGTTAATTCCTATAAATACTTAGGAATGATATTTTCGACAAAATTAAGTTTAAATTATGCATGGGAAGAATCTTGTAATAAAGGGAAAAAGGGTGTTATTGAAATTCTAAAATCCTTACGGAAGCTCAATTCTATTGATTGTAATCTATATTGGAAAATGTTTGATACACAGATAGAACCTTTACTTACATATGCAGCTGAAGTATGGGGTCTTACTGTAAATCCACATATGGAAAAAGTGCATACATATGCTATAAAACGTTTTTTGGCTGTACCAATTCACTCTTCTAACACCTGTTTTATATGGAGAAACTGGAAGATATCCTTTATACATTAGAACCTTTGTGAAGAGTATTAAATACTGGTTGAAATTGTTAAGGCTTCCACAATCTCGGTTATGTAAACAGGCATATGAAATGACGGTTACTCAAATGGAAATAGGAAAACAGAACTGGGCCTATCAGGTAAAAAAGGCTTTATCAGAACTTGGGTTTGGAATCGTGTGGTTGTCCCAGGGAGTAGGAAATGAGTGTCAGTTTATTAATGAATATAAAGACAGGCTTATTTGTTCGTTTAAACAAAATTGGCACTCAGATATGGAAAACAAAGAAAAATATAGTTGGTTCTTCTCATTTAAAGATGTTTTTCAAACCGAAAAATATCTTAGTGTTGTTACGGATAAATGGCAAAGAACTAATTACGCAAGATTTAGATTAAAAACACTTGGTTTCAATGCAAATAAAAATTGGTTTCAACCTGGGACGTCCACAGTATATCCTTGCCCCTTATGTGGAAACAATGTCGATAATGAAAAACACTTTTTATTCCAATGCCAAATTTTTGACACAATACGTGGAAAATGCAAAGTTTTTGAATCCGACATGGCGAAAAGACAAGATGTTGTATCTATTTTGTCATCTGATGACGAAGTCATAATCAAATCAGTGGCACTATACATTGCGGAAGCACAAAAAATAAGACATAAACACTTACAAGCCCGACAATAGTGCTAGACAATATCATACTGGGATTAATTTAATCTCTTTTGACTGATGTGGGCTATATCACGTTAACTCCAAAAGAAGCCGCTTTATTATAGACTCTGTTTTGTAAAGAGCTGTTTTCATTTGCTTTATTTTGCTTTGTTTGCCGATAATTTAAGAGTAGCTAATAATATGAAAATAATGGTATATTTGTAGAATATGTTAGAAGTGGATATTGAAAGGGTATATAGACACATAAGGGTCTACTATATATGTTAACAAAAACAAAAAAACAAACAAACCAAAAAACAAATAAATAAAAGGCATAGTGATGTCCCTTGTTAACAGAGTATTTTGAGGCAGTTATGTGAAGATTATATTATTATCACTAAATGTAAGGTTTGGGTGGTCTAGCCCAGATGTTTCATCATATTACAGTTTTGATGTGTGTGTGTGTGTGCACGAGCGCGCGCCCGCGTGTGAGCGTATATGGATGCGTGTAAGTGGGTGTGGGTGTGTGAAAAAGATTTTGGTTTGTCTAAACCTAGACAAATTATTGGCCTGAATGTGGGAACACTGTTTTGATATTTTTTGTTGTTGTTTTTTTTGCATTATGTAGTAGTGGTAAAATGGATGATTGTTCATTATATATGATTTGAATATGTTCGACTGTTCAAGGAATGGATGTTCGATATTTTTTTTGATTATGTGTGAAGAATTTGCGCACATACAAAGAGTGGATTATGTGTCGCACTACTGGAAAATTGTTATCCCCCTTGTCAAAAGACCTTTTCGGGTAATGACAATAAACAGTTTCAGTTTCAGTTTCTCTCTCTCTCTCTCTCTCTCTCTCTCTCTCTCTCTCTGATACGACACAAGGTTCATGCATGTGATGGTATATGTACGTGAAGCACTTTTAGTGAGGACAGATGATAATAGGCAGCAATTTAAACTCTTTATCGCTGATTAATATCAATCAGTTTTTAATTATTTCGCTAGCGTCAATCAACCAATCAATCAGGCAAATGAGAGAACAAGACATGCCATGAGAGATTGAGAGAGAGAGAGAGAGAGAGAGAGAGAGACAGACAGACAGACAGACAGACAGACAGACAGAGGCAGAGAGAGACAGAGCGAGAGACAAAGACAGAAACAGATAGCCAGACAGACAGACAGAGATAGATAACAGACAGAGAGAACGAAAACAGACAGAGACTGAGACAAAAAATTATGGACAGACGGAGCATACTGAACCAAAGACAAACACGCAAACAGCCTAACATGTCTAAGATGTAGGAAATCAACGATATCCAAAAACTCAAACTTTTCATTTCAAATCATTAGACAATTCCCCTACCACAACTACAACCTTGACAAACAGATTGTGTCGTTCATGGCAGGGGCATTAGATGGGCCCGAGCACGTTAACCACGGCTCAAAGACAGTTGTTTTCAAGTCCTGGTCATCAAGTCCTTTTCTTATAATGACACGCAAGTTATCCAAAAGTTTTTTTCTCAGTGTGTGTGTGTGTGTGTGTGTTGTGTGTGTGTGTGTGTGTGTGTGTGTGTGTGTGTGTGTGTGGGTATGGGGAAGAAAAATACTAGTAACGAAGCCAGCATTTATTTTTCACTCTTTTCTCTGGAGTTGTGAAACAATGGTGAACAGGGGAAAAGATGAGATTCTCTCTCTCTCTCTCTCTCTCTCTCTCTCTCTCTCTCTCTCTCTCTCTCTCTCTCTCTCTCTCCAAATTTCGTTCTCAAGTTGTGCACCCTTCTACTCTCTACCACCAACCAGCATTGCATGTATTGTGTATTAATACATTCCACATCTGAATCTGAACTGACTTTTCCTCTCATTTGATTAGATATGACACAAATTCCATGCATCTGATGGTGTATGTACGTCAAACACTTTTAGTGAGGACAGATGAAAGTAACAGGCAACAGTTTAAATTCTTCATCCTTGATTAATGTCAATCAATCAGTCTGAATGATTTTATTTATGTCTATCAACCAGTGAATCATGGAAATGACGAACAAGACATGTAATCAGAGAAAAGAGAGAGAAAGAGACACAGAGAGAGGGAGAGAGGGGGGCACAGAGATAGGGACAGAGATAAAGGGAGAGAGGAGGACAGAGAGAGAGGAGAGAAAGAGAAGGAGAGAGAGGGTGTGTGTGACAGAGAGAGAGGGGGAGACAGTGAGAGAGGTGAGAGAAAGAGGGACAGAGAGAGGAGAGAGAGGGGGAACCGATTGTGTGTGAGAGAGAGGGAGGGAGAGGGGCAGGGGCATTAGATGGAACATAGCACGTTAACCACGGCTCAAAGACAGTTGTTTTCAAGTCCTGGTCATCAAGTCTTTTCCTCTTTATGACACGCAAGGTATCGAAAAGACGTGAAGGAAAGAGAGTTGCTTTTATTTTGTTTTGTTTTGTTCTGTTTTTTTTTGGTTTTTTTTGGCTTTGTGTGTGTCTGTGTGGGGGGGGGGGGGGGGGGGAGGGAATACCAGTAACAAAGCCAGCGTTTCTCTTCACTCTTTTCTCTGGAACTGTTAAATGATGGACAGAGGAAAGATGAGATTAGATCTCTCTCTCTCTCTCTCTCTCTCTCTCTCTCAGGGTGTGTGCGTGTGCGTGCGTGTGTGTGCGCGTGTGCGTGTGTGTGTGTGTGTGTGTGTGTGTGTGTGTGTGTGTGTGTGTGTGAGAGAGATACAGGTTTAGCATCGATAGACTGAAAGAACAGGCATCCGCTTCAAATCTGTATTCATTAGTATTTCAAAGATCGAAGATTGATCAATCACCAATTCACTTAATCAGAGGAGAAAACGAGACCGACACAGATGTACAGACATGGAACAGACGCCTGCAAAGATACAGACAGACAGACAGACAGACACACAAACAAACAAAACAAAAAAAACAGTCGGACGCAGTGTCCCCAGAGAACACTGAGTCA
This sequence comes from Monoplex corrugatus, assembly GCA_030674185.1. Taxonomy (NCBI): domain Eukaryota; kingdom Metazoa; phylum Mollusca; class Gastropoda; order Littorinimorpha; family Ranellidae; genus Monoplex; species Monoplex corrugatus. Next base: position 84,627,405 of record CM060313.1, read on the forward strand.
CAAAAACCATACCAAAACAGTGGAGTTAATCAAAAATGCACGAAATCAAAGAGCTCCAAAACCTCAGGGTTAATTCCAACCCTCAGACAATTCCACCACTCTCTACAAAAGACGCGTGCTCTAATAACAGGGCGCTGGATAGCCAGCCCCTTGCGGCTAATGGAATAAAATTAGATCGGCTCTGACGGCTCACAGACAGCTGTAGTAGTGTCCTTGAGGAGGTCATGGTCATCCAAGTCCTTTCTTGTCAGTGCCACAGACGGGTGAGAAAGAGTGAAAGGAAACGGAGTGGTTGTTTTAAGAGTGGCGGGAAGAATATTAAATGATGACATTGATAGTGCTTATCTTCTCTGCCAACGTTGGAACTGAAGGTAGAAGTGGCTGGTGCATCTCTCTCTCTCTCTCTCTCTCTCTCTCTCTCCTCTCTCTCTCTCTCTCTCTCTCTCTCTCTCTCTCTCTCTCTCTCTCTGATACGACACAAGGTTCATGCATGTGATGGTATATGTACGTGAAGCACTTTTAGTGAGGACAGATGATAATAGGCAGCAATTTAAACTCTTTATCGCTGATTAATATCGATCAGTTCTTAATTATTTCGCCAGCGTCAATCAACCAATCAATCAGGCAAATGAGAGAACAAGACATGCCATGGGAGATGGAGAGATTGAGAGAGAGAGAGAGAGAGAGAGAGAGAGAGAGAGAGAGAGAGAGAGAGAAAGACAGACAGACAGAGGCAGAGAGAGACAGAGAGAGAGAGAGACAAAGACAGAAACAGATAGCCAGACAGACAGACAGAGATAGATAACAGACAGAGAGAATGGAAACAGACAGGGACTGAGACAAAACATTATGGACAGACGGAGCATACTGAACCATAGACAAACACGCAAACAGCCTAACATGTCTAAGATGTAGGAAATCAACGATATCCAAAAACTTAAACTTTTCATTTCAAATCATTAGACAATTCCCCTACCACAACTACAACCTTGACAAACAGATTATGTCATTCATGGCAGGGGCATTAGATGGGCCCTAGCACGTTAACCACGGCTCAAAGACAGTTGTTTTCAAGTCCTGGTCATCAAGTCCTTTTCTTTTAATGACACGCAAGTTATCCAAAAGTCGTGATGGAAAAAAAGTTTTTTTCTCAGTGTGTGTGTGTGTGGGTGTGTGGTGGGTATGGGGAAGAAAAATACCAGTAATGAAGCCAGCATTTTTTTTCACTCTTTTCTCTGGAGTTGTGAAACAATGGTGAACAGGGGAAAAGATGAGATTCTCTCTCTCTCTCTCTCTCTCTCTCTCTCTCTCTCTCTCTCTCTCTCTCTCTCTCCCAAATTTCGTTCTCAAGTTGTGCACCCTTCTACTCTCTACCACCAACCAGCATTGCATGTATTGTGTATTAAAACATTCCACATCTGAATCTGAACTGACTTTTCTTCTCATTTGATTAGATATGACACAAATTCCATGCATCTGATGGTGTATGTACGTCAAACACTTTTAATGAGGACAGATGAAAGTAACAGGCAGCAGTTTAAATTCTTCATCCTTGATTAATGTCAATCAATCAGTCTGAATGATTTTATTCACGTCTATCAACCAATGAATCATGGAAATGACGAACAAGACATGTCATCAGAGAAAAGAGAGAGAAAGGGACACAGAGAGATGGAGAGAGGGGCGCACAGAGATAGAGACAGAGAGAGGGACAGACATAGCGGAGGGAGAGAGGAGGACAGAGAGAGAGGAGAGAAAGAGAAGGAGAGGGTGTGTGCGACTGAGAGAGAGGGCAAACAGTGAGAGAGAGGAGAAAGAGTGACAGAGAGAGGAGAGAGAGGGGGGACAGATTGACAGAGAGATAGAGAGAGAGAGAGGGGGGGGGGCAGGCAGGTACGCAGACAGACAGACGAGACAGACAGACAGACAGATAACGGAAACAGACAGAGACAGAGGCAGAGACCGAGACAGAGACATGGACAGATGGAGCATACTGAACTAAAGACAAGTACGCAAAGAGCCTAACAGTTCAAGATGTACGCAATCAACGATATCCCAGAACTCAATTTTTAAATTTCAAATAATAAGACAATTCCGTCACTACTACTACAACCTTCACAAATGGATTGTGTCGTTCAAGGCAGGGGCATTAGATGGAACCTAGCACTTTAACCATGGCTCAAAGATAGTTGTTTTCAAGTCCTGGTCATCAAGTCTTTTCCTCTTAATGACACGCAAGTTATCGAAAAGACGTGAAGGAAAGAGAGTTGGCTTTTTATGTTTTGTTTTGTTCTGTTTTATTTTTTTTGCTTAGTGTGTGTCTGTGTGTGTTGGGTGGTGGTGGTGGTGGTAACAGTAACAAAGCCAGCGTTTCTCTTCACTCTTCTCTAGAGCTGTTAAATGATGGTGGACAGAGGAAAGAGATTAGATTTCTCTCTCTCTCTCTCTCTCTCTCAGGGTGTGTGTGTGTGTGTGTGTGTGTGTGTGTGTGTGTGTGTGTGTGTGTGTGTGTGTGTTGTGTGTGTGTGTGTGTGTGTGTGTGTGCGCGCGCGCGTGCGTGTGTGTGTGAGTGAGTGAGTTATAGGTTTAGCATCAACAGACTGAAAGAACAGGCATTCGCTTCAAATCTGTATTTATTGGTATTTTAAAGATAAAAAAAATTGATCAGTCACTGATTCACTTAATCAGAGGAGAAAACGAGACCGACACAGATGTACAGATATGGAACAGACGCCTGCAAAGATACAGACAGACAGACAGATAGACAGACAAACCAGATATATAGACAGACAAACAGACAGACAGACAAAGAAAACCAGTCAGACGCAGTGTCCCCAGAGAACTCTGAGTCACAAAAACCATACCAAAACAGTGGAGGTAATTAAAAATGCATGGAATCAAAGAGCTCCAAAACCTCAGGGTTAATTCCAGCCCTTAGACAATTCCACCACTCACTACAAAAGATGCCTGCAAAGATACAGACAGACAGACAGACAGAAAAACAGACCAAAAAAAAAAACAGTTGGACGCAGTGTCCCCAGAGAACACTGAGTCAAAAAATCCATACGAAAACAGTGGAGTTAATCAAAAATGCATGGAATCAAAGAGCTCCAAAACCTCAGGGTTAATTCCAACCCTCAGACAATTCCACCACTCACTACAAAAGACGCGTGCTCTAATAACAGGGCGCTGGATAGCCAGCCCTTGCCGCTAATGGAATATAATTAGATCGGCTCTGACGGCTCACAGACAGCTGTAGTAGTGTCCTTGAGGAGGTCATGGTCATCCAAGTCCTTTCTTGTCAGTGCCACAGACTGGTGAGAAGGAGTGAAAGGAGAGGAGTGGTTGTTTTAAGAGTGGTGGAAGAATACTAAATGATGAGTGATAGTGTTTATCTTCTCTGCCAACGTTGGAACTGTGGGCAGAAATAGCTGGTGCATCTCTCTCTCTCTCTCTCTCTCTCTCTCTCTCTCTCTCTCTCTGTGTGTGTGTGTGTGTGTGTGTGTGTGTGTGTGTGTGTGTGTCTCTCTCCCCCCCCCAAAGTTCGCTCTCAAGTTCTGAAATGTGTTGAACAGCACCCTCTTACCTCTCTACCCACCCAGCATTGCATGTATTGTTCATTAAAACATTCCGATTCTGAATCTGGATTGACTCTTCCTCTCATCTGGGTAGAAAGGACACAGATTGCATGCATGTGAGGGTATATGCTCATGAAGCACTTTGAGTGAGGATGGATGAACATAACAGGCAGCAGTTTAAATTCCTCATCCTTGATTAATGTCAATCAATCTAAATGATTTTATTCATGTCTATCAACCAATGAACCAGGGAAATGAAGGAACAAGACCTGTAATCAGAGAAAATTGAGACAGATAGGGAGACAGAGAGGGGGGGGGGGGCAGACAGAGAGAGAGGGACAGACAGAAAGAGAGAGAGAGAGGGAAAAGAGAGACAGAGATAGGGACACAGAGAGAGATTAACAGAGAGAGAAGGGACAGAGATAGAGAGAGGAGAGATGAAGAGACAGAACAGGACAGAGAGTGCGACAGAAAGAGAGATGGGAGAGAGAGGAGAGAGAGAGAGAGGGGAGGGAGAGAGTGAGAGACAGACAGACAGGCAGGCAGGCAGGCAGGCAGGCAGGCAGGCAGGCAGGCAGGCAGAGAATGGAAACAAAGACAAAGAGACATGGACAGACTGAGCACACTGAACCGAAGACAGACACGCAAAGAGTCAAACAATCCTAGATGCATGAAATCAACGATATCCAAGAACTCAGCTTTTAAATTTTCAAATCCTTAGACAATTCCCCTACCACAACTACAACCTTGACAAACGGGTATGTCGTTCATGGCAGGGACATCAAATGGGCCCTAGCACATTAACCACGACTCAAAGACAATTGTTTTCAGGTCTTGATTATCAAGTACTTTCCTGTATCGAAAAGAAAAGGAAGAGGGGGGGGGGTGGGGAAAGGGGGAGGGGGAGAAAAATAATATATACTAGTAACGAAGCCAGCGTTTCTCTTCACTCTTTTCTCTGGAGCTGCTAAATGATGCTGGACAGAGGAAAGATGAGATTAGGTCTCTCTGTCTCTGACTGTGTGCCTCTCTCTCGCTCTCCCCTCTCTCCCTCCCTCTCTTACTCTCTGAGAGTTGGTGTGTGTGTTGGGGGTGTTCTAATGTTTAAATCATGTTTGTAGAGTAGTAACCGCAAACCTCGGGGAAAAAGACAAGCATTCAATGTCTTTCATTTCAATCTTGAAAAATAAAGCATCACTATCATTAGCGTTATATCTCTCTCTCTCTCTCTCTCTCTCTCTCTCTCTCTCTCTCTCTCTCTCTCTCTCTCTCTCTTCTCTGTGCAATCCACTGGCATGATAAGCAGTAATTATAAGTAAATACAAACTTTATTTCGTCTTCTCCTCTGGATATGTCCGAGTAGTTATGTATCTAAATGATTTCAAATTGCAGTTGAAATGAGGAATTCTGTAAATCAAATTACAACAACAAAAAGAGCAAGTGTCAGACTCTTTGTGGCATTGAAGGCTAAATAATCAAAAAAAGTAACTCCCCCCTTCCCCAACACACATACACAGAGAGAGAGAAGGGTGTGTGTGAGAGAATTAAACCCGAGATACACTGTTCCGAGAATAAGAACCCAAAACTGTCGAGAAACATGAAATGCGACGCCATTTTTAGAAATATAATTAAGGATTTTGTTTTGTTTTGTTTTGTTTAAACAGACCTACTTCACAAAAATCGGTTGCAAGAAATAACAATTATTACATGATAGTAATAATAATGCCTTGTGCTCTTTTTCGAACACAAGATTCTCAAGACGATGATGTGCATTTAATTTCGAAATCTGATATGCCGTTGAAGGCACGATCTTGTCTGTGTCATTTCCGCAATCAGCCAAGTTATTTTGAATGTACACCACAGCATCTTGTAGCAGGATGGGTTGGAGTGACGACCTCAGACCACCATTTTATATTGCCATAAGATCTCAACGTAGGGCTAAGGCACACATATTGGTCGTGTTGACATAACATTCAGTGTGTGTGTGTGTGTGTGTGTGTGTGTGTGTGTGTGTGTGTGTGTGTGTGTGTGTGTGTGTGTGTGTGTGTGTGTGTGTGTGTGTGTGTGTGTGAGACAGACAGACAGACAGAGAGACAGAGAGAGAGTGTGTGTGTGTGTGTGAGAGAGAGAGAGAGAGAAGAGAGAGTGTGTGTGTGTGTGTGTGTGTGTGTGGGGTGTGTGTGTGTGTGTGTGTGTGTGTGTGTGTGTGTGTGTGTGTGTGTGTGTGTGTGTGTGTGTGTGTCGTTCGTTCTTTGATTTAATGTCTTTTCACTATAAGTGTGTGTGTGTGTGTGTGTGTGTGTGTGTGTGTGTGTGTGTGTGTTGTGTGTGTGTGTGTGTGTGTGTGTGTGTGTGTGTGTTGTGTGTGTGTGTTAGAGAGAAAAAAGTGTTTGTTTGTGTGTGTGCGCGCGCGCGCGCGCGCGTGCGCGTGCGTGTGCAAGTGATAGAAAAAAGACAGTGTAGGTGTGTGTGCTTTGTGAGATCTCACAATCAGCTGGACAATGTGAATAAGATCAACATTTATGTTTCAAAAGGATGTCTTTAATACTCTGACACGATCTTTTAACAACAACAAAATTGTCTAATACGGCATTCAAAAACCGGTTGGCTCTAAAACGTCGGAACTTTTTAATTCTGCATAGTGATGTCAGATTGTAACATTATTTCACAAACGAAAAAACTAACTGCCAACCCATTAAAAAATCTACTGACATTCATGTTACAAACTCTTGCAGGGTGGTTTGCAAGGTAGCAAGAAGGACACTACAGTTGAAAATTGTGTTCTGAACGGTAGCAGCGAGGTTATTGTTATTCTGTTATTTCTGTTTGAAACTAAGCCAACTGCGTAGAGCAATATCAGGGCTATAACCATTTCAAAACAAGCACAATAGTAGCAGCGAGGTCTGAAAGCTAGTGAGCAAGACAACGACAAGCAAACAGCCAATCTCTTTACAAATGTACCGAAATTTCTTGTTGAGCATGTTGACAGAGAGGTTTCAAAGACAATGAAAAGGACACGCAAAAAAGTAACAGCCAACCATTTGAAAATTGTACTACTGTTACCATTGTTGTTTAAAGCCCAGCCGACTGCGTAGGCTATAACCGCTTCAAAACGTACAAAACCCCAACAGGAAAAAGAAAAGAAAAGAAATGAAAACCAAGCGCACACACCAACGCATTCCCGCACACAATCCAAGGACACGCTCCCGGCGCCGATCAGTCCGTCCAATCCACCGCACGGGGGATTTAAAAAACACACCCGAATACAAATTCAAACGTACCTAAGGACATCAAACCGTATCTAAAAAGGGGCATAAGTCACCTCAAATTGCTTCCGCACATCTCACATCCCTAGAGCCTAAAATGCACTCAACACATGTACCCAATTATCAATCCTAAGAGAAAGTACTAAGACTTTATCGAACACATACAGGTGAATGGACCAGCAAGGCAGAAATGATAGGAAGAAATGACAGAAAACAAGGAGGAAGAAAGAAACAAAGAAAGTGACAGAAAAGAGGAAATCCCTAGCACAGAATTTCCAGAAGGTGGGGACACTATTAATACTGAAAGAGCCCCCAGCATCCCATGGATGGGGGATGAGTGTATTTACTGTATTAAATTCTTGTTAAAGAACATTGGCAGCTCGGTTTGAAGGCTGGCGAAAAGAACACGCGAAAAATCAACAACCAACCCTTTCAACGATCTGCTGAAATTCTCGTTATGAACGTTGGAAGAGAGGTTTGAAGAATACTGATGTGCACTATTAGATGCCATTCTGCTTCATGCCTCTGGAGTGCCAGAAAAAGAGGGGTGTGTATGGTTTTACCATTTTACTTTTCTTATTGTTGCCACAGCTACAGCTGCCCTTTTCCGTATCCACACATATTTCAAAAAGCACACAAACAAACAAACAAACAGACAAACAAACAAGCACACAAACAAACAAACAAACAGACAAACAAACAAGCATACAAATAAACAAAAAGGACATTTTGAGAGAAAAATTAGTAACACTTAAATGAAATAAGAAACTGCTAATGCTCCACACATCTGGCTTGAAGTGTCCTCTCCTTGCGAAAACAGCAACCAAATGAGATACAATGACATAGAACAAAAATAAAATAAATTACAGTAAAATAAAATAGAGTAAAATAAAATGAAATAAAATAAAATAACATGGAATGAAATGAAACGAAACGAAATGAAATTAATAAAATAAAAGAAATTGAAATCAAATTAAATAAATGCAAAAATGAAATAAAATCAAAACACAATATAAAAAAAATAAAACAAATCGTAAAAATCAGTTCATCTAAAAGAACGTTTTTTCAGAGGCGGGCTTCCCATTACTATTAAAGGAGCAGCCATTCACCATTTGAACAAAAACGAATGTATAAATAAGTAACATTGTAATGACGTGTTATTACTACTGTCTGTCTTCATTTAAACGTGGTTTTTTTTATCTGGATGTACGGTCCACAATTCGATTAAAATTCTTCGTAAATGTCAGGAAGACATCATTACTAACACGTATAAAAGAGTTGCAGTGTAAAAAATGACTAGGTCTTTGGCATATGTACATATGAACTGCCGCTTCACACTGTTAAACAGCATCACGCATTTTACTCAAATTAAGTAAAAGTCCTCTCCGGTAAACATTTGAATAGCAAATGACAATAGTTGAAATACCAGGCTGACCTATTTCACAGTTATGCATTTGCAACCACCCAATAAAAGGAAAGTGATGGTAAGGGAGGGAGGGAGAGAGAGAGAGAGAGAGAAGAGAGAGAGAGAGAGAAAAGAGAGGACAGAGAGAGAGACAAAGACAGACAGACAGATAGATAGATAGATAGATAGATAGATAGATAGATAGATAGATAGATAGATAACAGAGAGAGTGAGAGAGAGAGACGCAGAAAGAGACACAGAGACAGAGAGGAGAGAGGAGAGAGAGAGAGAGAGAGAGAGAGAGGAGGGGAGGAGGGAGGGAGGGAGGGAGGAAAAAAGAGACAGAGACGGAAAGACAGAGGAGACAGAGAAAGAGAGACAGAGAGAGAGAGAGAGAACATGCCCCTGGTCGATACAAAATATTTTTTTTAATAAAAAGATAGGCTGAAAAAACCCAAAAACAAATGGTCGATAACTTCTTTCCGGTCGATATCACGCAATGTTTTTCTCTCCTTTATTCATTTATTTTTTGTAGCAAAAAAGATTACTGTGAATAATCAAGCAGAGAAGTAAATAAACAAATAAACCAACAAACCTTAAAGCAATCAAAAACCGGCTAAACGCTTGACACACACTAAAAATAAGACATTTTGTGCAGAGTGCACGATGAACGCTTTTTTTCCTCCTTAGAACTGTTATTTCTCCATGTACCTAAATCGAGCCAACACTTTTAGTTCACGGCTACACGCTGGCTTAGAGTTATAAAATGAACAAATACCATCAGCAAATCTAGTGTCAAAATCCCTGCTAATACATGTTACATGCAGACATAAAGGTACAGATGAACGATCTGAAACGAAGAATTCTGAAAAGAAGACAAACAAGCCAACCAACCAAACAAGCCGACCAATCCACACACACACACCACACACACACACACACACACACACACACACACACACACACACACACACACACATACAAACATACATACATACATACACTACATACATACATACATACATACATACATCATACATACATACATACATACGTCGATTAAATAAACGATCAAGAAGTAAATTTCTGTATTTCTCGTGACTGCTTCTGGTGTTAACAACATTCCGTGATTTAGCATCTAATAAATAGCAATCTAACTGTTTAACTGGCCTTCTAAAATGAAACTGAACTGATTTTGCTCTCTCTCTCTCTCTCTCTCTTCTCTCTCTCTCTCTTGTGTGTGTGTGTGTGCGTGCGTGCGTGCGTGCGTGCGTGCGTGCGTGCGTGCGCGCGCGCGCGCGCACACACATCTCTGAGAGAGAGAGAGAGAGATACTATTTTCGAGAGTAGTGGCATGAGATATTCACGGTTGTTGTTTTTTTTAACACCTAGCCCTCGCCCATGGAGGGCCTGCACTAACACAGAGACTGTAAAATATTCACGGGAAATCTACATTAATACAAATAAGTTTTAATATTATGAAGACTTCAACAAAATACAGAACAGAAACATTAGTAGTATTGAAAATGAAAGGTATGGGGAAACATGGAGGGAGGAAGAAGGGAAAGGAGGAGTAAAGGAGACAGAGAGAGACAGACAGACAGACAGACACAAAGTGAGCGCGCGCGCAGCGCGCGAGAGAGAGAGAGAGAGAAGTACGAAAACACGTAGGAACAATCACTGCTACTACTATTATTATTATTATTAATTCTGCTGTTTATGCAAAGATAAATTTCATGAAAAATACAATTATTGACGCAAAAAAAGGATTATGTAATCCCTTACAAAACACAATCATACCACAGAAAAGTTGGAAATTTAATAGTAATATCAACCGAGTCAAACTGTACTACTGTATAGATGCAGTGTATCATGTCACATATTTGGGAAACAAAACAGGTCTAAGTTAAACGTTGCTCTGGTTTGGTGCGATCTTTGATGAAGTTGAAGAAAAGGCCTACTCCACAGCAAGCTACCAAAGTATCAAAGACTTGATTATACATGATACAACTTGAGTTTTTGTGGGATGTCGTGCATTTGAGTGAAAGTTTGACCGAAGCGTTTGTGTGATACATGTCAGTACAACGTATTGCATAAATATGCCTTTGTCAATCGCAAACACTTCTTTTAAAGGGAGAACACTCAAATGTTGTGTAATCCATTAATAACTGCTGACTGTATGGTTTCAAAAGCACAAATTCAGTCCATGTTTCAGATGCTAAAAGTTTCATGGTATTGTCACTGGCAGAGTTCTTGTTCAGGGCTTAAAGCAGGAGGAGGAAAAACCCACTGAAACTAGGGGGGTCCGTGGGCCATAACTTGCGCGCCGTTGCTATGAACGCTTGCAAGCCGATAACGGATGCCTTGCTCCTTTCGGTTTTTTTGTTTTTTTTACAAACCGAAATCGCGGAATTCCGCCCAGACGCGGAACGTTTTAAGCCCTGCTTGTTACGGTTTTGTTTAAAGCCCAGCCGACTGCACAGAGCGACATCAGGACTATAACCATCTCAAAACGTACACAATACCTTACAGGGGAAAAAGTGGGAAACAAAATTTAGTACACATGTCAATGCATTCCCGCACATGCACATGCTCTAAAGATATGCCCCTGACTTTGACCAATCCGCGCAATTTATCACGAGGGGTTTAAAAAAAAAAAACTTGGTTTCTACTGTACACATATCTCAGGACACTAAAACAAATAAAACCAGACCTAACTGAGCTAAAATTGGTTTTGCACATCATGTCCTTTCAGCCAAAAATGCACATAATATGACACCCAGTACAACATCAAATGACCAATCCAAAGAGAAAGTATGTGAGGCTCCATAGAACACAAACAGTTTAATGGACCAGAAAGGCAGAAAAGGATTCCAGAACGTGGGGATATTATTTATACTGAAAAAGCCCAAGGAATCCCCACCGGGGCACCTTGGCAGAATCAAAAGAGCGTAGAATCATATTTACTTGACAGACAATAGTATATACGCGTGTAATAACTGAAACAGTCAATAGTATATAAGAGTGTAATAATTGAAACAGTCAATAGTATATAAGAGTGTAATAATTGAAACAGAGTTGAAGAGAGACACAAGAGACAGACAGATAGAGAAGGACACGGTGAGAGGACAGAAAGACAGATACGGGGGAAAAAATACCAAAGGAATATATGAGCGTGTAATAATTGAAACAGGAGTTGAAGAGAGACAGAGACAGAGACAGTGAGAGAACAGAAAGACAGACTCACACACGGACAGAGAGAAAAAAAATGCAAAGGTAAACACACACACACACACACACACACACACACACACACACAGACACACACACCACACACATACACACACACACACACACATACCAAAGGTCGAAAGAACCGAACAAAAAACGATCTACAGCAACCATCCAAACAGAACGAGCTCCATGTCAGGGGGACTGAAAAAACAAACAGTTAACAACAAACATGGAGTTTGTGTGTTCCAGGTGGTAAAACCGGCGTTATTTTAGCCCAACACAGACTGGCTAGAAGCACAACAACTCTGAAATATGGGGGAGAAGTGAGGATAGGGGTAGAGGGTAGTCTATGCGTTTACTTCTTGTTACATTGACATATTCAGAGCAGAAAGAGTTGGGGGGGAAGGAGAGAGAGGGGAGAGAGAGAGAGAGCACAGAGCGAGATGGAGAGGGAGAGAGGGAGAAAGAGAGAGGGAAAAGGAGGGAGGGAGGAAGGGAGATAGTGAGAGAGGAGTGAGAAAAATGAGAACGAGAGGGAGGGAGGGAGAGAGAGAGAGAGAGGGCGAGGAGAGAGATGGGTGAGGGCGAGAGAGAGGGCGAGAGAGAGAGAGAGAGACGGACAGAGAAACAGACAGACGGAGAGAGAGGGAGGGAGGGAGGGAGGGAGGGAGGGAGGGAGAGAGAGAGCTCAGGGGCGTCTGTGATTTATAGCTGCGCATCACTGAAATCTTTTTTTTCTTCCCCTTTTGATAATCAACTTGTTCACTCCAGCCCCACCTCCCTCTCCCCCTTGCCGCCAGCTGAAGTTTAAATTGGCCAGTGTGGTTCTAGAGCTATCAACTGTCAGAAATAAAATTGATACACAGATTGCTCAACCGTTTGGATTTGTTTATTTGTTTTTTTAATATCCCTTTTCAAACAGGGACATTGATTCACACTCATCCGCAGGTTTCTATGTATATCTGCTCGTATTTAAATACACCGAGTCAGCAAGAAGTTTCAGCTTTAACGGATTTGTCTGCTTTCAAGAAGTTGATACTTTCTGGTACATGGTGATAAGTGGCATACCTAAATCAGTCTAAGCCTCGAAGATGTATCAGTACCGAGTTCTCCATTGTTCTAATGAACAAGGAATAAACACTGGGCACAAGCGAGCAATATGAGACTGCATTTGATACAATTACGTTCCCTGACACAGTCGCAATAAACATCGAATAGAAAATAAATGGCAAAAATGCAAGGTTTTATTTATCATCGTGATTTTGTTAAAACAGGAAAAAAAACTGGACGATTCTCTCTTTCTCTTTCTTTTACCCACACAGACATACGCAGACACACACACGCGCACATATACTCTCTCTCTCTCTCTTCTCTTCTCTCTCTCTCTCTCTCTCTCTCTCTCTCTCTCTCACGAAATGACATATGAAGAGGAGAATGAGGAAAAAGGAGAAAAAGATACAGAAAATCCTGAAAGAAATGGGCACGCTGCTCTTCAACCAAACTTCATGTCAAGGGAAGAAGAGCGAGGATGTGGAACACTAATCTTCCTCAAACATACACGCTGCGACATTTCACACACACTGTCAGAAGCCCTCACCCACCTTTCCCTTCCCCTACCATTCCTTATCCTCACCCCCATCCACCTTCCAGCTCCTCAATGGAGCAGAAGAGAAGAGAAGAGGAGAGAGAGAGAGAAAGAGAGACAGACAGAGACACAGAGAGAGAGAGAGAGAGAGAGAGAGAGAGAGAGAGAGAAAAGAAAGACAGAGAGAGAGAGAGAGAGATACAGAGAATGAGACAGAGAGAGAGATTGAGAGTGAGAGAGTGAAAGAGAGAGAGAGAGAGTGAATGAGAGAGACAGAGGGAAGGCGGGGACGGGAGAGAGGGAGAGAAATAGAGAAGAGAAAGAAAAAAGAAAAAGCAAGGGGGGGGGGACGGGGGAAGGAGGGAGGGGGAGGGAGAGAGGGAGAGAAAGAAGGCAGACAGACAGAGAGAGAGAGAGTGAAATACAGAGAATGAGACAGACAGAGAGATTGAGAGTGAGAGAGTGACAGCGAGAGAGAGAGAGTGAATGAGATACAGAGGGATGGCGGGACGGGAGAGAGGGAGAGAAACAGAGAAAGAGAGAGAAAGAAAAAAGAAAAAGCGAGGGGGGACGGGGGAAGGAGGGAGGGAGGGAGGGAGAGAGAGAAAACAGAGACAGAGAGAGAAACAGAGAGAGAGACAGAGAGAGGGCCAAGATGGACATGGAATTACAAAATGAAATAAGAAAGGAAACCAAGCAACTCTGATGACATCTGTTATTACGCGGGGAACAAACAGTAGTTTTGTCAGTGTGAGAAGAGAACGAAGAAAGTTAAAGAGAGGGGATAGAACAATGAGAGGAAAATGACGCAAACAGGGGGGGGGGGGGGGGGGGAAGAGATAGATACAGATACAGACAGCGCGCGTTGACATGTTCTTTTTCTCTGTGTGTCTGTCTGTCTGTCTCTGTCTTTCTCTCTGATAACCATAACATAATGTTATTTTAGCATACAAATACTAGAGAGAGAGAGAGAGAGAGAGAGAGGAGAGAGAGAGAGAGACGAAGAGAGAAGAAGAGAGAGAGAGAGAGAAAGACAGACAGACAGAGAGAGAAAGAGAAGGTTGTTGATGTAATAAATATTTCTTTATGCCAATGTATTCTTGACTGTTCGATCATTTTGCTCACCATTTATACGCGTAGTCTGAATGTAACGCAAGAACTGGCAGACCGTTTTTGTGCATGTTATCAAAACAATAAAACTGTTTTGAATCTTGGAATAAGCTGAACATAATGAATGACTGGCAATAATTGTGAGCAAAGCATATAAACGATATTTACATATATCAGACAGTTAACCTATCTGATGATAAAAGACTGAAATCGCCAAGCCCCACATGTTGTGTCTGAACAATTTGTTTTGAAGCTTGGAATATGCAATGACTGGCAATTATTGTGAGCATGGCATATGAATGGTATTCACACACTTAAGATAGTTCAATCTGATGATAAAAGACTGAAATCGCTAAGTCCCACTGACCGTCGTCATAAAGCAGTCTGTGGTATTTCATCACAACGTGAAACTTACGGATTTGTGCAGAGGATTATGACTGTTCTAAAACTATCTCTGTACATTCTGGAGCGTCCTGTTTCGTAAACCCCGACGGACGTTGCCATGTATAATCATTATCTGCCCTTCAATAGCCATCCCTCCATCATCTTCCCCTTCCCTCCCTTTTCCCCTGCCCCTTACAGCGCTTTGAGACTTCCTCTACGCTTGCTGCCTCATATATTGAGAGAAATTGTCAACATCTTCATGGCTCGGGAAAAAAACTAACAAAAAGATAGGCCCCCAAAAATGAGGTACAATAATGCTGGTTAAGCCATGTGTACGGTGTTTTTGGCAGACACCAACAAATCCAGGCAAATGATAATGACAGTGTAACGAACAATTCTTCCCCCTACCCCCCTTTCCTTTCACATGCTGTTTGGTTGAATTTATGAACTTGTTCGAAATTATGTCTGAAAATTAGACCTGTAGAATGCCCCCTTCCCCAATTTTGGCCTGAAGTTATAATCCTGACTTGCCGAGCATAAAACAGTGCCCCTAAACAGCCATGAATTCCTTTTCAGATGTAACAGGGTCTTTATTCTCTTGCCCTTTTATGAGTAAACAAAGAACTTGATTCACGCTTGTGCTTTTGCGACTATCGCCGAAACGCACCTTTGATTCAAATTTATGAAGGTTCTATTCAAATGCTGAGTAATCCCCGTTCTCTCTCTCTCCTTGCTCTCTTTTTCTCAAACAGTAACTCACACGCACGCACGCGCACGCACACACTCACACACACACGCACACGCGTGCGCACACACGCGCGCCCAAACACACACGTACATACACACAAGCACGCACGTACACGCACACATACGCACGCACACGCACACACACAGAGAGTGTAATACAATGGAAGCATTTGTCGGGATATACACGTACATGTTTGTAAACAAAAAAAACAAAAAAATAAAACAAAAAGTATAAACATGCATGCAACGTAAGAAAAGGTAAGTATACGTACACTTTTACTTTTCTAAATAACATAAAAAGTTTGAACAAATGCTGAGAAATCTCTGTTCTTTCTATTCCTACTCTCTCAAATACTGACACAAAATCAGGACACGCTGCCAAGCTGTTTCGCGGTTTAACGATCGAAATCCTCTAGGTACAAATACCCACAGCGAATAACTCTTGTCCATCATACAGACGAATATGACGTAAATTGTCCCAATAATCTATGAAACTGTGCTGCTGCTGACAAGAATATTGACCGGTCCAGTAACATACTGACTATGGACGTATTTTTGGAGATACTCAAAAGGACATCTCGTCTGTGATCTATTTCTGGAGACGAGTGGCTGGAATTCAGACAGGTTCCAGTCTGTTTGAGGAGTTTCATCATACTAATCTGTCTTCCTTGCGACAGTTTTATTTCAAGAACAGGATTTTTTTTTCAAAGTTAGCGTTCACGAAAAGTACATGTACTTCAATGCATCATTTAAGTTCATAATCTTTTTCAGTCTGATTCAGACTGCATTCAACGCTTTTTAAATAGTTCATATTTTGTCATTCATTCCACCCTCATTAATTTTCACGGCGTCACTCTCAATTTCACTCTGCGTGCATGTATATGCGTGCTCAAAAATTTCATTGGTTGTATATTGTACAACCGTGCTTACATTTGACGTGAGATGTGAACATGTGTAAACATTCAAAACATGTTTTCTTTTTGATGTTGTAGTTACTCTTTCGGTTTTGTTTATTTTTTATTTTCGTTTTATTTACAGGCTCACTGCCAAACACAGCGAGGGGTTGGGGAATGGGGGAGGTGAAGAGAGGAGTGAATGGAGGGAAGGGGAATGAGGTGGGTTTGCAATTACAACATTACTGTTTCTTGATTTCCTTGCTTGTCTTGTGTATGTTTTTTTTTATAGTGGGATGGGTCTACAATTTGTAACCTTGCTGTTTTTCTGACTCGTTTTCTTGTCTCGCTGTGCGTTTATGATGGGGTGAGTTTATTGCTGTCACCTTGCTGTTTCCTTATGTTCTTGTCTCTTAGGTGTGCTTATAATGGGGTGGGTTTATAACTGCTGCTTTCTTGTTTCTTTATTCATTTTCTTGTCTCTATGTATGCTTAAAATCGGAAGGGTTTATAACTGTTGCTTTGCTGTTTGCTACTGATTTAATTATCTCTATGTGTGTTTATACTGGGGTGGGTTGTGGCTGTTACATTGCTGTTTCCTTACTGATTTTCTTGTCTGCATGTGTGTTTAAAACAGTGTGGACTTGTAACCGTTATCTTACTGTTTCTTTTTTTGATTTCCTTATATGTATGTGTTTATGTTGGGGTGGTTTTGTAACTGTTACTGATTTCCTTATCTCTATGTGTGTTTTGCTAAATGGAACGTGTGACCTAGTGAAGAAAGTATCCACCTTGGACGCGAGAAACATTGGTTCAATTTTCGAACAAACAGGGACTTTTTTCTATTTTTCTCCTCCCCCCATTAGATCATGAGTGATGGTCCGGGTGTTAGCCCTTTTGGAGATGATGATGATGATGATGATGATGATGATGATGATGCACAATTATGGGTAGATGAAGCTTCCATCTGCTGTATGTACCTAGCGCACGTAAAACGTCCCTTGGCAACAAAAGAGTTGTCCCTGACAAAAATCTGTAGACAAATCCACTGTTAAAAGAAAACAAAAGTACACGAATACAACATAAAAAAAAAAGGTAGAACCATGTTATGGCCACATGATTTCCCAAGGGAAAACCACATTTCACGAGGAAAAATTCCGTTGTGACCAAAAACAAACAAAACAAACAAAAAACAAAAAACCCATCCAATCCAATCCAATGTTTGACGCAGCTACCATTTTAATGAAACCATCTTGTCTTTTTTCCCTGGATCGAGATACAGAGAGAGCGAGAGAGAGAGAGAGATAGAGAGAGAAAGAGAAAGAGAGAGAATGTGTGTGTGCGCGCGTGCGTGTGTGCATGCGTGTGTGAGTGAGTGAGAGAGAGAGAGAGAGAGAGAGTGTGTGTGTGTGTGTGTGTGTGTGTGTGTGTGTGTGTGTGTGTGTGTGTGTGTGTGTGTGTGTGTGAATGCGTGCGTGAGTGAGTGTGTGTGTGTGTGTGTGTGCGCGCGCGCGTGCGCCTGTGTGTGTGACTTGAATGAATGTGCGTGCTTGCCTGCATGCTTATGCCTGTTTACTGAGCTTCTTTTTATGTTTACAGCGGTTTTCTGTTGTATACACAGCTTCGTTTTGTACATACAGAACTCTGTGTACAAAGAGCTTCTTCCGCTGTATACAAAGTTTCTCTTTTTGTGCACAGAACTTCATTCTGTGCCGATATACAGCGCTTCGTTTTGTGTACACAGTGTGTATTTTGTGCATAGAGGTTCTCTTTTGTGTGTACGGAGCTTCTTTTTTATGCAAAGCTTTCACTGTATAGACAGAGCTTCTTCTTGTTTATGTTGTGCTTGTATTCGTGCATATAATGCTTCTTCTTGTGTATACAAAACTTCCATTTTTTCTTATACAGAGCTTCGTTTTCGTGTCCACAGAGCTTCTGTATTTTTAGACAGAGTTTTGTTTCATGTATACATAGCTTCTTTCTGTGTATACAGAACTCCTAAGCATTTTTGTGTGTACACAGAGCTCCTTTCTGTGTATACTGAGCTTTTTTGTGTGTACACAGAGCTTCTTTCTGTGTATACTGAGCTTTTTTGTGTGTACACAGAGCTTCTTTCTGTGTATACTGAGCTTTTTTGTGTGTACACAGAGCTCCTTTCTGTGTATACTGAGCTTTTTGTGTGTACACAGAGCTTCTTTCTGTGTATACTGAGCTTTTTGTGTGTACACAGAGCTTCTTTCTGTGTATACTGAGCTTTTTGTGTGCACACAGAGCTTCTTTCTGTGTATACTGAGCTTTTTGTGTGTACACAGAGCTTCTTTCTGTGTATACTGAGCTTTTTTGTGTGCACACAGAGCTCCTTTCTGTGTATACTGAGCATTTTGATGTGTACGCAGAGCTTCTCTTTGTGTATGCAAAGCTTCTCTTTTGTACACACAAAACTTATTCTTGTCTTGTTCAGATCAGATTTCAGTTTTGTATTTTGTCCGTTTTTGTCTGTTTCGACAAGAGCCGTTCCTATTTTCAGACTTGTTTATGGCTAGAGAGCAGGATGTTGCTAACTTGCGCGGGCAAAGCTAGTAATCTATCGTCTCACAGTCAGGAACACTGGCAATTAACCTTGACATTCAAACGAACACCCACCCACCCACACAACCCCCACTACTAACACCCCCACCAGGAACAAGGTAAGTGACACATTCAGGCCACTTTCTGACAATAACACTCTATTTTTTAAAGCACTTCTGCTGTTTGTCAGTTCGACTTTTCCTTGCCAGTAAGCTAGATTCTTAAACAAACAAGTAGATGGAGTTGGTCCTGATGAAGGGGTATGATGATGAGTTGTGCGTTCACAACCTTGACCTGCCACACAGTCTACACACGAAAACACACGCACGCACGCACGCACGCACGCACGCACGCACACACACACACACACACACACACACACACACACACACACACACAGACAGACACGTATATACACACAGACAAAGAAACACATACAATTCAAAAATTCTCGCTTCAAACACATGAAAGCGCACATTCACTCACTCACTCACTCACTCTCTCTCTCTCTCTCTCTCTCTCTCTCTCTCTCTCTCTCTCTCTCTCTCTCTCTCTCTCTCTCTCTCTCTCTCTCTCCCTCCAGTATTTGTGTGCTAAAATAACACTATGTTATGGTTATCAGAGAGAGACACAGACAGACAGACAGACAGACAGACAGACAGACAGAGAAAAAGAACATGTCAACGCGCGCGCGCGCGTGTGAGATTATAAATGCGTGCGTGCGTGTGTATTTGTATGTGTGTGGACGCGTACGTAAGTGTGTATGTGTGCCTGCGTGCGTGTTTGTATGTGTGTACATACACGTGAGTCTTTAACCTAGTCGTGGATATGGTATCTGTGTCGATGAGACACTCTCCATGTGAATAGCAAAAAATGATGATGATGATGATGATGATGATGATGAGATGACGATGACGATGATGATGATGATGATGATGATATATCATCATCATCATCATGATAATATATAATCATTATCACCATCAGTAGCAGCAGCAGCAGCAGTGGTTGCTGCAGCAGCATGACGACGATGATGATGATGAACGCATACATATACGTGAATGCACTGCCAAATATCTGAACGATCATCATTTAATCCTGGATTACACACAAAACAGAAATGAACAGATCAGCTTATTTATCGCTTAACACGAGCTGTAACAAAAAACTGCAGCCTTGCAGAGCAGAATAAATTTGAAACGAGAACATGCAGCTTCATGGTTACCAGTATGCCACAGCATCGAAAGATGTCAGTAAACACCTGGTTCCTTTCACTTCCAGCACTGTCATTATTTTCACTTACTGCTCACTGTAGCGTTGGCATGTCGGCCAGCAACGGAGATCCCCTACTCACATCTGTTCTGGGCCAGCCTCTATATGGTACACCAGTTTGTTTTTTTAGTTCTCCCTCTACTGTCTAGTACTGTGTGGTGACATTTTTAACATCATCATCATCATGTGCCCTGCTGCATGACGTTGGCGATTATGGCCCGCCATATTAATCTAATCCTTTGTCACTGCAACTACTTCTCCCACCCTGTCCGTCTTCATCCACTGCGCAAGTCCATCCAATATTTTCTTCCTGGGTCTACATAGTTCTTTTTCGCTCCACCTTTACTGTCGTGACCAGGTCCTCTAATTTCTCTTGCCTCATAAAATGTCCCATAAATATTACATAAAGGCAAGTAGAATACCATCACAGACAAAGACTTTACGAAAGAACGCTCACGCAAAACGTCATTCCCATTTATCTAGAATGTAAAGCACATAGAAATCTACTTTCCTCAATCTTTTTTTCAGTCAGTTAAATTATTGTGGAAGGATACTTGCGCTGGCAAATATAACGCGTAGGCTAAACAGCTGCAGTACAGAATTAGGGCATGTAAACTCTAGCTAGCTACACAGTACAATTACAGAACTTGAAAACGAAGCGTCAGTATGACTGACCAGTCTGCAGAAAGACTTATGGTCAGTTGCTGATTAATGGATATACAATGCACGAGTCAACAGAAAAGATGAATCAGTAAACAACCAGTAACTGTCATAACAGAGTAAGTAGGAGAAAAAGAAAACGGTAAGTGGAGACTCAAAACAGAAAGGCGGTGCTCGTTATCACGCGCATCTCTCCTCGGTTTAACAAACAAACAAACAAATAAATAAATAATATTGAATGACTAGACAGCAACATGTAAACCACGATGAGAAAGAAACAGCTCAGACGACGACGACCCCCCCCCCCCCCCCCACAAAAAAAAAAAAAGAAAAGATTAACAGGAATATGGAATGCAGCTTTCCCAGCGTACGACAATAAATTCTTGCTTTTTTTAACAATCAATAGACCCCGCTCAAGCATAAAAAAAAACTGGGACAGCAAGCAGATGTGCCGACATAAAACCTGGGAACAAACACGTGTCGCCCAGTACAGCTGAACGACTGACTGACTGACACACATTCACACAGCGCTGTTAAATTAATTCACCATAGTTTTCCCCCCTGGCACGGTGGTATCAACAGTATTATCTTCACTGCCCTCATACTACCTACTCACCCTCTGGGATCCACCAGTGTCACTGTTAATGACGCCTGTGGGGCAGTTTACTAGTCTGGCTGTCGACGAGAAGGTGTTGGTCGGTACATTTACAGAAGCTTCAAAATTCCCCGAGCCACAAAAGGAGCATTAACTGAACAAACCAGGCCTCGGTTATTAACCCTTTGACTCCTTCACCCTATCCACCAACTGCAAAAATTTCACCCTTTGACTCCCTAACCCTATCCACCAGCTTCTTGCAGGAAGCTGGTGGACAGGGTGAAGAGCCAAAGGGTTCAGTTTCTGCTTTGCTAGCATGGTTGGCAATACAGGACGCTGGTGGCCAAGGTGCGGGAGTCATAGGGTTAATAACGTACCACGTATAGCACATAGTAACCCGTACTGGGTTACTTCGTTCTTCCAAGTGGTTGACGACTAATATTTTTCAAATAAAGCTGGTCAGAGACAAAAACATGTTGTAAACAGGACTGCTGTAGATGAGAACAACGGATACTGCAATGTAGTGCAAGTTCTTGTTCTTTATTGTCATTCCTGTTTAAAGTCCAGCCGACTGCGTAGAGCCATATCAGACTTACAACCGTTCCAATACAAACGCGGTACTTCAAATGGTAAAGTTTAAAAAAGGAACAGAAAATTAAGTACACACATCAATGCATTCGCACACATAATCTAAGATGCCCCTGGCGTAGATCACTTCCTCCAATTTATCGCACAGGAGGACCAAAGAACATACCTGAATACAAACTGAAACATAATTAAGAGCTCTAAAACATACTTGTATAAAAGCGGGTCTAAATTACCTAAAATTGCGTCCGCATAACTCATTTTCACTTAGTATATGTACCCAATTATCAAATCTAAGAGAAAGTATGTTAGATTTTATTGAACACATACAGGAAAAAGGACCACCAAGGCAGAAAATGATAGGAAGAAATAACAGAAAGCAAATGAGCAAGGCAGAAACAATGAGAGTGACAGAAAAGAGGACAATTCTAGCACAGAATTTCCAGAAGGTGGGGATACTACTTACACTGATAGAGCCCCTGGCATCCCCACGGGGACATGAAGTGTAAGTGGCAGGGTCAGAACTACTACACTCATGCTTTGCTTTCTGGTAAAAGTGATTGGGGGGTGGGGGTTCTGTTACCACACGTACAGATCAGTCAAAAAGTGGGACTCATTTTTCATTTTCAAAGCAGCGTGAAGTTCTAAGCAGAGACATAAACCTGGGACACATGGCATATTTCACTGTCACTCTGGTATGGACGGACAAAAACTGGAACACATGGCATATTCTACTGGGTGTCACTTTGGTGTTCACAAAAACTGGGACACACGGCATATTGTCAAGTGCCACTTTGGTGTGGACAGACAAAACCTGGGTACACAGCATATTCTGTCAAGTGCCACTTTGGTGTGGACAGACAAAACCTGGGTACACAGCATATTCTGTCAAGTGCCACTTTGGTGTGGACAGACAAAACCTGGGTACACAGCATATTGTCAAGTGCCACTTTGGTGTGGACAGACAAAAACTGGGTACACAGCATATTCTGTCAAGTGCCACTTTCGTGTGGACAGACAAAAACTTGGGACACATGGCATATTGTCAAGTGCCACTTTGGTGTGGACAGACAAAACCTGGGTACACAGCATATTCTGTCAAGTGCCACTTTGGTGTGGACAGACAAAAACTGGGTACACAGCATATCTGTCAAGTGCCACTTTCGTGTGGACAGACAAAAACTTGGGACACATGGCATATTGTCAAGTGCCACTTTGGTGTGAACAGACAAAAACGGAAACACGGCATATCCTGTCCAGTGTCACTTTGCTGTGGACAGAAAAAGCTGGGACACACGGTATATTCTCCTGAGTGCCACTTTGGTGTGGACAGACAAAAACCGTGGACACATGGCATACTCTACAGGGTGTCACTTTGGTGTTGACAAACATTGGGACACACGGCATATTGTCAAGTGCCACTTTGGTGTGGACAGACAAAAACTGGGACACACTGTATATTGTCAAGTGCCACTTTGGTGTGGACAGACAAAAACTTGGGACACACAATATGTCAAGAGCCACTTTGGTGTGGACAGACAAAAACTGGGCTACACGACATATTCTGTCCAGTGTCACTTTGGTGTCAACAGACAAAAACTGGGACACATGGCATATTCTGTCGTGTGTTACTTTGGTGTGGACAGACAATAACTGGGACACGTGGTGTATCTGTCCAGTGCCACTTTGGTTTGAATCGACTCGTCAATCGAGGCCTAGTGTTGGATAAAACCAACAATGCGACTGGTGCCTTGTCCATGGAAAATACCAGTCATCTTCTATTGTTGATTTGAAAGAAATCTCCCAAGATTGCGTAATTCAAGCGATTTTTTTTCATATACAAGCAATAAGGTTAATTTCCTCCTGCGTGTATACGGATGAGGACTAATAATAAAAATAAAAAAAAAATAAAAAATTTTTAAAAAAAAGATAATGTATAAGATCATCACACACAAACGTGCGCTCGAATACAGAAATCAATTTTCTTTTAATAACTTTCGATCTCATGAAAAGCTTCCGTGATCTTATAAAACAATTTTACCTGTCTTGATTTATGTCCTCATTTCATCATAGTCATCAAATATACCTGAAGATTACATGTCATCTCTACTGAGCAATCAATAACTATGCTAACGTATACACCACAATAATAATGCGTGTCGTTTTCAACCGATAATAGTAACAGTAACAGCACTGGCGATTTATACAATTCATATACAGGGTCTTCTGCAATTGCAAACAAATGTCAAAATAGTCCAAGGTGAAGTTACAAATAGTCTGTGAACAGGACAGTGATTGAGTGTGAGACAAGGG
>CM060313.1:84656599-84666599 GCA_030674185.1 Monoplex corrugatus
TTCAATACGACCTTCGTCGCTTTTTTATGAGCAGACAGACAACACATTTCATTTCTTTTACTGACGAAATATTCACTCTTACAAGTTTAAAAGAGGTCAGTCCACGTGTCTCAGTGATGCAAAAAGTCTAAGAACTTCAGAAGATAAGGACCATTAGCATGTTTGGGTTTTTATCAATATTGAATATATGAGTTACATGTTATTTTCTTCTGATTGAATATCTATCTATATGCGTGTAACAATCCATCAGCTAATTTTTCAAAAATTTCCCATTTTTTTCTTAAAAGATGACGACCTGTCTTATAAATACTGCCAACTTGTTAACCCTTTGACTCCCGCATTCTATCAACCAATTGCAAAACTTAACGTTTTGGCTCCCTCACCCTATCCACCAGCTTCCTGCAGGACGGTGGTGGATAAAGTTACGGAGTCAAAGGATTAAGCTTTTTGCTCTGCTAGCATGGTTGACAGTGCAGGACGCTAGTGGACATGTTGTGGGAGCTCAAGGATTTAGGACAAAACGAACGAGCCTGGAAATGCATACTTACTGTGAAAAAAAAAGAAGTTTAGCTTGTTCCTGAACATGACGATCTACTGACCTAATAATAATCTATCAACACTGCACTGCTGAGAAGGGGAACAAACCTACTGGTATGTTTCAGCAGAACGCTATGGACATCCTGTCTACGGTCTATTTCTGGAGACGAGTGGCTGGAACAGGCAATGGCTTGTTTAAAAAATTTGCAATGAATAATCTTGCTGATAAGTTAGTTTTTAAAACATAAACGTTTCGCTTGATGCGTTAGGGCTCTAGTTTAAAACTTCAAGATAAGTACTTCGATGTATCGTATTTCTTAAATGTATACACTTTTTATCTTTATTATTATTCTGTGTTTATTTCTCTTTCAACGATTATTTATCTTTCTCCTTCCATCCAACATCTTCTCTCTCTCTCTCTCTCTCTCTCTCTCTCTCTCTCACTCTCTCTCTCTCTCTCTCTCTGTGCGTGTGTGTGTGTGATATGTGTATTTGTGGGGGGGGGGGGGGTACGCGTGCTTGTGTGTGTGGAGCACGTGTGATTGAATCTTTTATTTCTTTTAACGTCTTTTAAGCGCCTTTACACGATGCGTTGGTGCGAATTGGTGTGCGTAGTGTGCAGTGTGTGTGTGTGTGTGTGTGTGTGTGTGTGTGTGTGTGTGTGTGTGTGTGTGTGTGTGTGTGCGTGGTGCGTGCGCGCTAGAGAGAGAGAGAGAAAGACAGACACAGAGTGTGTATGAGTCTGACTGTGTGAGGGTGGTGGGGAGGGTGTGTGTGCGCGCGCGCGCGTGTGTGTGCGTGCGTGCGTGCGCGCGCGCGCGAGAGAGAGAGAAAATGAGACACAGAGACACAGATAGAGTGTGTGTATGAGTCTGACTGAGGGTGGGTGGGAAGGGGTAGGTGTGCACATGCAAAACCTATGCAGAATGTGTGCGTGCGTGGTGTGTGTGTGTGTGCGTGCACGCGTGCATGTGTGTGTGTGCGCGCGCGCGTGCTTGTGTGTATGTGTTGCGTGCGTGCGTGTGTGTGTCTGTGGCGAACGTGGGCGTATGCGTCCTCGTGTGTGTGTGTGTGTGTGTGTGTGTGTGTGTGTGTGTGTGTGTGTGTGTGTGTGTGTGTGTGTGTGTGTGTGTGGTGGTGTGAGAGGCGAGAGAAGAGACAGAGAGAGAGAGAGACAGAGAGACAGAGGTAGCGAGTGTGAGGGAGAGAGAAAGGAGACACGGAGTTTTGTGTGTGTGTGTGTGTGTGCGCGCGCGCGGTGTATGTGTATGCGTGTGTGCGTGCGCCCTCGCGCGCGAGAGAGAGAATGAGACAGGACAGATAGAGTGTGTGTATGAGTCTGACTGAGTGTGGGTGGGAAGGGGGTGGGTGTGCACATGCAAAACTATGCAGAATGTGTGTGTGTGGGCGGTGCACGCCGTGCTGTGTGTATGTGTGCGTGCGTGTGTGTGTCTGTGGCGAACGTGGGCGTATGCGTCCTCGTGTGTGTGTGTGTGTGTGTGTGTGTGTGTGTGTGTGTGTGTGTGTTTTGTGTGTGTGTGGCGCGCGTGCCGTGCGTGCCGTGCGTGCACGCACGAAGCTCTCTTTGGGTTATCAGAGGTTTGAGTACTGTCATGTCATGTCTGTCGCTGCAACAGCCGTTGGTAATTTACACAAAAGTCATGTGCTGGGGTAAAGGATGTTACAAACTCACACGTGGAGAACTAGTTTTCTGCTGTCACATAAATAACAACACTCGCTGGTTGTGACCTTGACTTTCAAATGTCGTACCACCACAGATTAGACACGTGACACTGTCTGAAATACCATCCATCCATCTAAATGATTTGGCTGGTCTTCATTTGAACTGTTCCATGCACGTGACTTTGTGCGTCTGCTCGTGGTAGTGGTTGGCTACTGGTTCTGATGAAGCTGTCTCACGATTCTTGTCTATCTTTTTCATTGTACCGGTACCTCACACTCTTATCTTTCTTGTTCGTGGTAGTGATGGCGTTGATTCTGATGACTGACGTGGTATTAACCCTGATATGGCTCTATGGTAAGGGGTTGGAACTAAACAGCAGGAAGACTGAAGTCATGGTGATTAGTAAAAAAAAAAAAAAAAACACACCATGAAATCCCTCATGCAAAATGTCAGCAAATGGCACAACCTTGACACAGGTTGATAAGTTCAAATACCTGGGAACGGTCATTTCATCAGACGGCAGATGCACATCGGAAATAGCTGGCAGAATCGGCCAAGCCAAAACAGCATTCAAGAAGATGACAAGCATTCTTACCAACAAATGCCTATCAATTAACATCAGAAAGAGAGTCCTTGAATGTTATATAGAACCAATACTGTTGTACGGATGCGAGGCGTGGACAGTCAGCAAGCAAAGCCAGAGCAAGATTGAGGAAGCCGAGATGTGGTTTCTCAGAAGAATGTTGAGAGTTCCATGGACAGCAAAGAAAACAAACGAGACAGTCTTGATGGAGGCAGACACAAGTAGATCACTCATAAGGATGATTAGGAAAAGACAAGCAACATTTATAGCATTTTATGAGGAAGGGGGATTTGGAGCACCTGGTCACAACGGGAAAGCTGGAGGAAAGGAGAGCACCAGGTAGACCCAGGGAGAGAATGCTGGACGGACTTGCAGAGTGGCTGGGGATGAGGAGGGTGGGGGAGATGCTGGGGGCAACGAGAGATGAGATGGTTGGAAGTCCAGGTCGCCAACGCCATGCGGCAGGGCACCTGATGATGATGATGGCTCTATGAGCAATATGATATGAACTATGAACTATGAACTACGGTTCTGATGAAGTTGTCTCAAGAGCCTTGCCTAGTTTTTTTAAAGAAATGTATCTCACTTTTTTATCGCTCTACCTCCACCTTCACCCTTTTCTCCTGCCTCATTCTTTTATGCATCTAAAAGGTTTTGGTAAAAGGCGTTAAATTTCATGTCTGTGATTTGAGTGAAACCGTTTCATTCTATACATAACATGTTTACTTACATATGTCCATGACACTTCAGTCACATATTCGGCGAACATACGTCTAAAAGATTTAGGTACAAGGAGCTGGATGTTATGTCTCTGACCTGAAAAGCAAACCCGTTTCATTCTATACATCACATGTTTACTTACATATTCCCATGACACTGCAGTCATATATTTGGCGAACTTGGGAAGGCATTAAATTAGACAGAAATTGGTCAGTTATCGTGTCAAAAGCATGTGTTTAAAAAGGCGGTAGAATAGGAAGGCTGTTACTATGGTTTACTAGTGATTTTCTAAAATAAAGGGAAGAAACGTGTTACTTGCCTTTGGCGAGCTGTATGTGTTGTGCGGGTGTCGAACAGAAAGTGGTGGCATGGGCAATTTTTGTAAAGTTCAGACCATACACACTTAGAAAAGCAAGTAAAAAAAAAATTCACAGTTCAGACTATACTTGCACAAGAAAAGAAAATAGAAAAGGGGAACAAAAAAAACTAAAAATTTAATACTACACAAACATTATCAATACACTACTACCAAGACATCCCACAGCCCGATTTTTTTTAGAACTATCAATCTATGGTTTGAAATCTTTATAACATCTGATATCACTATGGGTCATACATGCATAGCCCATACATCCCCACAGCCCGATAATTATTTTCGGAACTATCGTTCTATGGTCTGAAATCTTTATAACATCTGACATATCTATATGGGTTATACATACATAGCCCATAAAGATGCAAGTCCATAGAACGATAGTTACAAAAATGAAGAACGAATAAAAAGCACAACTTAAATATGCAAGGCAATTCAGCCTGTTTCTCCCCCCCCCCCCCCATGCAACGATTTCGCCCCCCCCCCCTCTAATATGACAATCAATACAACCCCCTCAACAAATAATAGAGGACATTACGCAGATGTGTTGACACGAAAAACAGTGAGGGCACAAAAGGACATCACAAACACACACAAAAAAAAAGTATGGAGAAAAAATGCACACACACAAAATGTCAGCTCTATTACACCATCATACACAGTATAAAAAGCTGCATTTGCCCGACATTTACATACGCCATTTTGCAGTGATAAAAAAATGATGTGTGAATAGAGGAATTACAATGTATGTGGACGACAGCGACCTAGATAGACAGGGGGAGTCCGAGAAAAAATGGAAATAATGTTGATGGTGCTCTGTATCGGAACTTACCCAGTTCATGTTTGGTGGAAACATGATTCAATACAACAGAAGGACAAAAAGACAAAAATGTATCTCCGTCTACTCAACAACAATCCCAACAACAGAAGAAGATGAAGACAAGAAAGATGAGGGTAAAAAAGAGAAAGAAGAAGGGTACGGTTATCATTCTCATTGCTTTTCCTTTATTACGTAAATATAACAATAACTGTATAAATAAATACATGAACACACAGACAGTGGACGGACGGACAGACAGACAGAGACAGGCAGGTAGGCAGGAGGAGGCAGATAGGTAGTAGGAAGGACAGATAGTAGGATATAGAGCAGCAGGCAGACAGACAGTAGTAGTAGAAGCAGATAGGTAGTGAAGGCAGAGACAGACAGACAGGACGGGCAGATAGAGATAGATAGATAGATAGATAGATAGATAGATAGATAGATAGATAGATAGATAGATATAGATATAGATAGATAATGTGGAAACACTGGAGTTGCAGAGATGTTACCACAACCGAACGAAAGCTCCAAAAATGAACAGCGAACACGACTTGAAAACATGCAAGGCAATTTCCCCTCACATACAACGATCTTTTTTTTCTCTCCCCTTGATGTGGCGATCAATACAGCCCCCGTCAGCATAAAATCCAGAACAATACACAGCTGTGTTGATCACATAACACATACACACACGACACACACAGACAGACAGACAGACAGACACACACACACAACACACAACACACAAACACACACACACAACACACACACACACACACACACACACACACACACACACACACACACACACACACACACAAACAGACAGAAACAAGTGTCGCCTCGCTGGCACAAAGTCTTACAGCTATTTCCTCTTTTGGCAGGACATCGCCCCAACTCAACGTAGTTTTCCCCCCTTGTTATGATAAAAACAAGACAAAAATAGCACTGTCCAGGCTGAAAACTGTATGGAAGGACAACATCTTCAATGAACACACATGAAATCTTGTTCTTACGTGCACTCTACAGCCGAGATGTGGTTTCTCAGAAGAATGTTGAGAGTTCCATGGACAGCAAAGAAAACAAACGAGACAGTCTTGATGGAGGCAGACACAAGTAGATCACCATAAGGAAGATTAGGAAAAGACAAGCAACATTTATAGGCCATTTTATGAGGAAGGGGGATTTGGAGCACCTGGTCACAACGGGAAAGCTGGAGGGAAAGAGAGCACCAGGTAGACCCAGGGAGAGAATGCTGGACGGACTTGCAGAGTGGCTGGGGATGAGGAGGGTGGGGGAGATGCTAGGGGCAATGAAAAATAGAGATGGTTGGAAGTCCATGGTCGCCAACGCCATGCGGTAGGGCACCTGATGATGATGATGATGATGACGTGCACTGTGCATTCCGTCTTCGTACATACGTGGCACACAGGCACCTTCACAGCCTGTTTCAAAAGACGAATCTTAAGCTTGAAAGTGAGGCGCAATTGCAAGATATTAAACATCAGATACAATGATCATATCACTGACGAACAAGTGCGCCAAACCATCAAACAGCTCACTGGACTATGTGAAGATCATCTAGCATTTGGTCCCCTTCTTACCCACTGGACGAGGCGGCAGGGAAGTTTTTAGTCCCGTTTTTATTATCCATTGTTTGGTGTTTGTGATCTGTTTGTGACCGTGTGTTCGCGCATGACAAAGGCTAGTTGGCCGAAAGTTTGCGCTTGTTTTGTTTTGTTTTGTTGGATACACGCTTATATTGGTTTTCTTGTTCTTCTGGTTCCCATCTAGCATTAGTTGAAGAAAAGAAAACAACGTTGATATGATCACACAAGAAGACCCCCTGGCCTTGCAAAATCAACTCTTCAGAACACCTTTGAGGGAGGAAAACCGAGAGGAATACAGACAAAAAAAGATTGATTGACAACATTGGAGACTGGACAAAAAACAATTTCGAGAGACCCGGGCTTTGACACACAACCGACAGATATGGAGAATCCGGTGAACAGTTCTTTAGTGCGGCTCCCCAATGATTCTGCACGGTGTAAAGGAAGAAGAAGAAAAAGAAGATAAAAAAGAAGAAGAACAACAAGATGATGATGATGATAAGGAGGATGAGGAGGATTATTATGATGATGAGGAAGAGGAGGATGATTATGATGATGATGATGATGATAATGAGGAGGAGGAGAAGGATACTAACAGTTTACATCCTCATCGCCTTTGCATAACCTTCCTTCTGTACGCTATTAATTACCTTCGGCACTAGGCAGAATCTCTCGAGTAAAACCTCAGACAACGCCTATAATGTCTACACGATCTCGTGCATGAATTGGTTGCACAGTGAAAGTGCCGATGCACAACGACAAAATCACTCACTTGGCCCAGAGGCTGGACGCCCAGTGCCATAATACACCATCAGGAGTTTGGAGTTTGGAGTTTGTTCAAGAAAGATTCATCGCACACAGACAACGCCATACATGCTCTATCCAAATCTGCCAGCAATTATCTGTCAGACTCACTGAACCTGCACAAAATCCTATGCGCTGAGGAGCATAAAGGGCGAGGGAGGAAGATCTATGAAACACTAAGCTGAAAACACCAGAATGATGGAAACATTAAGATAGCAGCAACACACCAATGTTCAATACTGCGGGCCAGGACTGAACTCAAGACATCAGATCCCGAGTCCACGGATCTATCGAAAGAACCAACAAACCCGCATAAAGATACTGATTGGCTCTTACCTGGCAGTGTGCAGGTATGCGCACCCGCATGTGTGTGTCTGAGACTGCATTTTCCTCTCTTTAAGTTATTGGAAGCACGTATCAACACAAGTAAACAAGGTCTTTCTTTCAAAAAGAAGTGGTGAAATTTTTAACACCATCACAGACTGGGATGTTTCAAGGGCT
Organism: Monoplex corrugatus; assembly: GCA_030674185.1. Taxonomy (NCBI): domain Eukaryota; kingdom Metazoa; phylum Mollusca; class Gastropoda; order Littorinimorpha; family Ranellidae; genus Monoplex; species Monoplex corrugatus. Next base: position 84,664,232 of record CM060313.1, read on the forward strand.
TCAGGCATTTCATAAATAAGAAATTACCTTTTAAAAATCGTTAAAACTTATTTTTGTTAAGAATAGGAATGGTTTGGCGTGTTTTGGCATACAGCCCTTTCACACGGTAGAGGGAGTGGGTTGGAGGAAGGGTGGTACATGAAAGAATCGAAACAACATGAACACGCTCGATGTACACGAGAATATCCGCGACATGGACACCATATCGTGGTAGAAACTATAATTCATTGCGTCACTATCCACCCGATGGATGAACGAGAAGGCATCTGTTAACTAGATACTATCTACACATAGTCTGGTACACTTAGTCTGGTACACTACAGAGGCGTTTGCTACAGCTTGGTACCAACCTCATGGTGGATTCCCAGAACACACACATTGTCTCCGACGCTGGCATCAAGAGTTCCTGCTACTTTCTAATTCTATCTGACTGGCCTTGGCATATCGCTAGTTTCAAGAATTTAGCTCCGACACATCTCAGAACATGAACCTTCACCCCTGGGGGCCCGAAGACCGAAGGTCGTGCAGAAACGACAAAAGTAGTATCGTCACGGAATACGTTAAGAAACGATAAAATAGTACGAACGTATGCTAGGCGCTATTAGGGCTAATGTAAACGACTCCTTGAGATAGTTTAATAGTCTGGCTGGCTATCTGTGACAAGATGCTGGGCGGTACATTTTACAGAAGCATCCAAATCCTCCTGCAACAAAAGGAGCATTACTGGGGGGGGGGGGGGGGGGGGGGGGGGGGGGACATGTTTTGATTCTTAAGATGTGCTTCAGGTGATGATAATGGACTCCCCTATCAATCCGACGGATGGGTAGGCGTATTACTCCTTTATCTCTGGTGTGGGTGTTCAACCAGGGATACAAGACCACTTCTACAGGCAACATGTTCCTGGGCAGGTGTTGCATGAGAACGAGCCTGCGACCTAACCTACTATTTTTATTGTTTTGTTTGTTTTTTTGTTTGAAGCCCAGCCGACTGCGTAGAATCTTATCAAGATTATAACGTTTCAAAACTTGCACAATACTTCAACAGCCAAAAAAAAAAGGAAAAGAAAATTAAGTACACATATCAAAGCTTTCGCACACATGATCTAAGGAGATGCCCCTGGCGTTGACCACTCCGCCCAATTTTATCGCACAAGGGATTTCAAGTATTGAATACAAAATTAAACATAACGTGTTTCGTTTTATGTGCAATCAAGAATTGCTTGCATGAATAATAGTAACGACCCTGCCAAAAATAAATTATACACACACACACTAAACAAAACAAAAAAAAACAAAAATGAACCACCACAAAATTGCGAGAAAAACAATAATAGAAATCAAGTGTTATGTTAAAACACACACACACACACATGTATGAGACTGACACCCCCCCCCCCCCCCACTCGTCTGTGAGCTTTCTCCGTTCAAAGAAATGAACATTAAGCACAGACTGACCAACACACGAAGCAAAGCTCAAAATAAAACGCCGTCCATCTTCTTGTTTCCGCAGCAACAGGGGTTAAAAGCATTCCGATGTCCTGCTTCACCCACAGGTAATTTGTCCGTCAGCAGCATATGAGCAAAAGCCTAACTGCTTCGTGCGGGTGCAAACGCCAGATGAAAAGAAGCACCCAGCTGCAAACTACGGTTCCATAATAATACGGGTCTTCACAGTTTCCCCCGTGTAACAATGAGTGACGTAAAAGATTGTAACGCTACCACATTGAAGGGACGGTCACCTGAGTCTATCTTCAATGAGGCGTTTTTGTGTGCTAAATACGATAATGGTGTGACAAAGTGCTGTATGGAATAATGGTGAGGCGAACTGGAAAAAAATGTCTATTATAACCATAACGCCGCATTAACACTCAATGCAAAGACATGAAACAAAACAGACGATCACTTGAACTGTTAATGAGAACCACAAACGTTTTCGTTACTGAACAGCATCGTGTGTTGGCAAACTGCAGAACATTATATTTCTATTGTATTAAATAGAAAAAAAATAAAAAAAAAAAATAAAATAAAAAAAACCTTTGGTCAGTTTTGACTTTCACAAGCTTAAACAATTTTGTTAACGTTTATACGTTTAAGTCTTGAACAAACTTTTAACAAAAATCGTAAACATTCTGTTGGCGTTGATGCGGTGAAGTCAGGAGAACAGCGAAAGAGTGGAAGACCAAAGTAATGAACTGGCACCAGACGGCTGACAGACTTACAATTGGTGGGTAGACGCTGGACTGACGCCAGTGGTACGCTCTTACTGTCTCATGCATCGCACGACGCCGGAGCGTTTAACTGTGTTAAAAAAAAAAAGTCTTAAACGCGTTTCTGTTTCCAATAAATGGTTGTAGAAAAGCATATAAACA
>CM060313.1:84676599-84679099 GCA_030674185.1 Monoplex corrugatus
CAGTAGCAGAACAGCTGATAGTATCTAACCAATTGTAGCAGCAGTTAAAAGTCATAGTAGTGAAAGTCGTTGTTGATACTGTTATTAGCTACAGCGGTAAATGTTGCCTGTAGTGGTACTTCTTGTCGCTGTTGCTAGTGGTAGTCGTTGTTGTTGTTGTTGTTGTTGTTGTTGTTGTCAGTGGTAGTAGTTGTTGATGGCATGCACAACAAAGCGTACATGCCAAAATTGTCCATCACAAAGGTGAAACAATCTGGTTAAACCATTTCAAAAATGTCTTTTTGTACAAAAACAAAACACAAAAAAAACAAAATCCGAATCTTGTTCTACTCAAGGTCACTGTGACCTTGCATTGAGGCGACTAGTCAAAGATAAATTTTTGATTATGTCAAAAGTTCCCTTGAAAGTGCTACTCACGCACTGTCCTGAAAAAAGCGCTATCTATGGGCCTTTTTAATCGTAATGTTATCGCCGCCATTACATCTTAACTTCCGCATTCGCAACTCCTGAACGGTCCAAAGCTTTGACCCAATTTTGGTTAAAAAACTAAACAGAAACAACTAAAAATATGCTGCTGAACACAAACACGCGCGCACACATAACTCTCTCTCTCTCTCTCTCTCTCTCCTCTCTCTCTCTCTCTCTCTATATAAAAGCGGCAATTACGTCAATAGACATTCAAAGAAATAACGAACACACACACACACCCGCACGCTTTCACACACACATCCGGTTGATGGGAAACAATCCCCCCCCCCCTCTTATTGTTTGATACGGGTAATTTAAAAACGAATGCAGACAGACAGACAGACAGACAAGACAGTTCTGTCATGCACGTCTATAAATGCGCGTGACTTCACACAGATACTGTGGTAGTCTGCAAAACCAGTTAACGAAATCACACAGCCACGAGAAGCAGCTTCGGAAACAGCAGCAGAAATACGTAGATGGAGAACGTTCAGCATGGCTGAGCCTTTTACCAAATACAGCCGTCAATATGGCGCGTAACATTAATTTGCTCTATCTATCGTTGAGTTAACAGCGAAATTCGGGTAACTCTCCCAAAGGAGAGCGCCTCTTCAAAATGCACAGCCACCACTTTCCCTCCTTTTCTGTCTCGTACACCAGTATTTTTGATCACCCGTAAAAAAATGTTTTCATGAATACAATTCGATAATGTTTTCATTGACAATCTCCGTTGAAGTATGTTCTTTCAGAAACACTTAAGTACACAGATTGTATACGGGATCTCGGTATGTCGCTTGACTAGCAGGACTAGCACCCAGACCAAATCAAATCTCTCTCTCTCTCTCTCTCTCTCTCTCTCTCTCTCTCTCTCTCTCTCTCTCTCTCTCTACGTCGCTTCACTAGCACGACTAGCACCCAGACCAAATCATATCTCTCTCTCTCTCTCTCTCTCTCTCTTATGTCGCTTCACTAGCACGACTAGCACCCAGACCAAATCTTTCTCTCTCTCTCTCTCTCTCTCTCTCTCTCTCTCTCTCTCTCTCTCTCTCTATGTCGCTTCACTAGCACGACTAGCACCCAGATCAAACCTATCTCTCTCTCTCTCTCTCTCTCTCTATGTCGCTTCACTAGCAGGACTAGCACCCAGACCAAATCAAATCTCTTCTCTCTCTCTCTCTCTCTCTCTCTCTCTCTATATTATATATATATATATATATATATATATATATATATATTACACACATACACACACACGTACGTACTACGTAGTATGTATGTATGTATGTATGTATGTATGTATGTATGTATGTATTGCAACGAATGCTTGTTTTGCTACATTTTGTTAAATCTGTTGATCATGCATTGTATACATTTCAAGATGTTTGTAAAAATGTAAATGGTATATATTTGAAAATGAACAAAGACAAGTTTAAACAAAAAAGGAAGATAGGGGGAAATCCTTATCCAATCGGGGCTGGAACCTTACATCCATGCGTTCTCTCGATATCAGGTTTTAACAAATGGGCCATCCCTCGAGGATACTCTGACTGACAACGATACAAAAATTATGGTTGCCTTTGTCACGACGGATGTGGTTCATTTAATATTCGCTTTAATTTGCGTAGGTGGCTAGTGAATTTCATAGAGGGGGGAGAGACAGACAGAGACAGAGACAGAGAGAGAGAGAGAGAGAGAGAGAGAGAGGAACAGGAGACAGACAGACACACAGACAAACAGAAAAAGCGAAAGACGCAGAGAGAGAGAGAGACAGAGAGAAAGAGAGAGAGACAGACACAGACAGACAGAGAATGCGGACTGTTGCAACGTTTTGGGACAATCGCCACTACTATTATTATTGAATTAGAGCAAGCACGCAGAGAGACAGAGAGAGGGGGGGTGGAGGGAGAGAGAGGCAGACAGACAGAAAGACAGAGACAGATAGAAACAGAGACCCAGAGAGACCGAGAGACCTGGAGACGGGAGAGACCGGAAGAGATAGGGAGAGGCGCAGAGAAACGAAGAGAAACAGACA
>CM060313.1:84684099-84694099 GCA_030674185.1 Monoplex corrugatus
CTGTTTATCTCTCTTTCTCTGATCTGTCACAAAGGAGACAGAGATACCCGTTTGTACTGGGAGAGAGCGAGAGAGAGAGGGGTAAGGGAGCGAGAGGGAGGTGGGGAGAGACAGACAGATTGAGACAGACAGACAGACAGCGAGCGACAGAAACCGAGACAGACACTGAGAGAGAGTGGGGGGGGGAGGGAGTGTGTGTGTGTGTGTGTGTGTGTGTGTGTGTGTGTGTGTGTGTGTGTGTGTGTGTGTGTGTGTGTGTGTGTGTGTGTGTGTGTGTGTGTGTGTGTGTGAGCCCGCGCGCGGTCATGAATGGAAAATCACTGAAGCCCACGAGCAGGAAATGAAGGATCACCACAGTGAAGCATGATGGTCAGATATTCAGACAGAACGTGTTCAAGCGATTCCAGGCAGCATTTCACACAGTCAGGAACACACTGGGGAACCACAATCAGCAATAGGCGCACACTGCGGCCATCTGCCTTTCTGGTCCACATGAATGACAAAGCAAGACCTGTCCTTAACCCTCAAGTCACCGACAATACGTCGATGGACTGATTAGGCTCCTTTAGAACTCGAAAACCACTGAAGTGAACCGCTGGTGTTTCCAGATAAGGTCCACCTATGACTGAAGTCTCACGTCTTGACAAACATGTCTATCAGTAATCTTTATCAGCGTCAAGCCGAAAAATTCTTCTACATGTCGTAAACAGAAGCACAAGCTTCGGAGTAGTGACAGTGAGGAGATCTGGTTATTTGCTTATTATACTAGACTACTAGACATTTGTCATTGCTGACGGGGCTTCCTGTTATTGTTATTTTTGTTTTAAAGCCCAGCCGACTGCGTAGAACCATATTAGGGCTATAACCATTTCAAAACAGGCACAATACTTCAAGAAAGAAAAGAAAGAAAATTAATACACATACCAATGCATTCGCGCACATAATCTTCGGAAATCCCATGGCTTTGACCAATCAGTCCAATTGATCGCACAGGGGATTTAAAAAAAAACATACCTGATACAAATTTAAACATAACTAAGGACGCAAAAACTGGTAGGGCTGCATTGTCTGTTGCGGTCGCACAGTCCTGTGCAAGAATGAAAGTCCCTACCACAATGTCTGTATACAAATGCTGAGGCTTATCTTGTACGAGCCATGCAAGAGAGGCAGTCCCTACTACAATGTCCACATACAAAAGCAGAGGCTTCTCTCGTACTAGCTATGCAAGAATGGCAGTCACTACCTTTATGTCTGCATACAAAGGTTGACGGTTATATTCGACGCGCTACGCAAGATTCGCAGTCCCTACCACAATATCAGTATACAAAGGCTGGGGCTTATATTGTAAGAGCCACACAAGAATCACAGTCTCTGCCACAACGTTCGAATAGACAGAAAGGCTCACATTTCTGTTTGAACCCAAAGTTGTTTACAGACGCGTGAGTTCCTTTTATTTTCTTTGATTAGTTTAATTCCAACAGCACGGTGAATTTGTGGACCTTGATTTACATGATACACAATGAAATATTTATTGGTATATTTTTTTGTACGTAAGGAAGGGAAATGGGGGTGGATAGGCCACACTTTGTGGATATCTCCTCCGAACATCACTCGACAGGCTCTCGACTGGAACCCACAAGAAAATGAAAATTGGAAATGCCAAGACAGACATGACACCGGAGGATTGATGCAGAGGTGAAGGTAGCTGGAATGATATGTGCACATCTGAAGAAAATTTCCAAGAGCCGAGAGCACTGGAGGAATGCTGTTGCAGCCCTATGTTCTCCCGGGAATTGAGAGGCGTATGTCAAGTAAGGCATATCTAATAAAGAAGTACTCAATCGTGAACACGCACACTGAGGGAAAGTGTCTTTACATGTACATTCCCTCAATGCAATCGTCTGACAAGAGTTTTTTTCCAGACCTTCCTTTTTCAGAATACCTGAATGTTTCTGCACATTGTTCGTATTTAATATTGATTTCCAGATTATACAGCTGCCTTTTCCTTCTTGTTCAGCTCAACAGCTCTTCATCCACAAGCTATGCTCAGATGACAGTGTATCACGATCTTCATAATCACATTTTTGCACTGAAGTTTCTTACTGTCTCTTCCCCTGTTATCTCATGTTCCTAATAAAATAATATATTTTGTCAACTTTTAGCCCAATTTTCAGATGTTATTTTCAACATCCCCCTAAATTTTGTCCTTTAATTTTTTATTTCTCTGACCTCTTTTTGTAGGGGTGGTGGGGTGGTGGTGGTGGTGGTGGTATGGTGATGGTGATGGTTTACTGAATGTGTATTCCGGTTTTCAGATTATTCATTAAATGTTCCAACTCAGCCTCTTCAAGACTTACGCATCAGCATGATTTATGTCCAAAGTTTGTCTCTGACTCCTGACTTTGCATTTTTGACTTTAACTGATTCCAAGGAAAATATCAGCTTGAAAAATGGATGAGGCATATAAATTTTGTACGCTAGGAACCGCTGGTCCTGAAGAAATGATTGAATATGTTTTGGTTGCGATTCCAGCCTTTATGGAAACTGTCTGCTCACGCCATGTAATGGAGATTGGTGTCATAAATGCGTTTACACCTGAATAAGATATTTGTACTGGTCTAGGAAAACAAGCAGCGCTGTTTTTGTTTCCAACTGCTTCTTAAAGTCTACATAAGAGAACATTCAATGTTTTTCAACTGCATGATTATGAAGCAAGAAACAGGCAAAAATGCACAGTGTTAATACAGCCTAATTTTTAGAGCGCCTATACTTGTACATGCGCACAGTGTAAAGTGAATAGACACTTTACAGTATTCTCTAATCATTGTGTATTCAGTGAACATGTACAGGCTTTATGAACCTAATTTGAAATGCATTTTGTTAGAAGCAAAGAGGACAATCTTTGCTTCACGCACTACCAGTGCAATTATGTCAATATTGCTTCACGCACTACCAGTGCAATTATGTCAATATTTGCTTCACGCACTACCAGTGCAATTATGTCAATATTTGCTTCACACACTACCAGTGCAATTATGTCAATATTTGCTTCACACACTACCAGTGCAATTATGTCAATATTTGCTTCACGCACTACCAGCGCAATTATGTCAATATTTGCTTCACGCACTACCAGTGCAATTATGTCAATATTTGCTTCACGCACTACAGCGCAATTATGTCAATATTTGCTTCACACACTACCAGTGCAATTATGACAATATTTGCTTCACACACTACCAGTGCAATTATGACAATATTTGCTTCACCACTACCAGTGCAATTATGTCAATATTTGCTTCACCACTACCAGTGCAATTATGACAATATTTGCTTCACACACTACCAGTGCAATTATGTCAATATTTGCTTCACACACTACCAGTGCAATTATGACAATATTTGCTTCACACACTACCAGTGCAATTATATCAATATTTGCTTCACGCACTACCAGTGCAATTATGATCAATATTTGCTTCACGACTACCAGTGCAATTATGACAATATTTGCTTCACGCACTACCAGTGCAATTATGACAATATTTGCTTCACCACTACCAGTGCAATTATGACAATATTTGCTTCACCACTACCAGTGCAATTATGACAATATTTGCTTCACACACTACCAGTGCAATTATGTCAATATTTGCTTCACACACACCAGTGCAATTATCTTGTTCCAGAAATTTTCAAACATTCATCGTCGTTTTCGAAAAGGGATGAATCGAGGCACAGAAGAGCATGCCACACAGAAAAAATGCATGGTGTTCATAAATAATGTATTATCAACAAACACGAAATGTTCACAAAAGAATGAAACTCATCATGCACCGTACACTATGAAAAGACATTAGCTTTCAAGTTTACCATCAAAAAAACAACAACAAATGTTTACAAAAGAAATAAATGAAGCATATACTTTACATCTCTGGGGAAGAATTGGCTTTCAAGTGCACATTGAAAAGCTAGCTTGCTGAGAGTGGCTCTGTTTGATGTAATATGAATACTCGGTGAACACGATTTTACTGAACCAAAATACACGCTTTAAAATGTTGGGCATGTATGACAACATTCCATCGACAAAACCGATGTACTTGTCCTAAACACGCTTGCATACACATACTACAGGCAGTAGTGTCAGTAAGTGCCGGCCTTAAAGACAATGCGGAATTAGCAGGAGGAACAATTCCCTGGAGGATGCATGTGTAATGGGAGGCCTTGACAAATCTAAAAATCTAGCGGCCATTTTCTTCACCAATTTGTAGAAGACGAGCCGGCCAACATGCCATCGGGAGTTGAAAACCATGGCTGTGTTTTAGTCCTCAGATTAGCACAGCATACGTGAAGAGACAGAATTATGCCAGGGCACAAGACAAATTGAGGGGAGAACTGTCTTGGGGAAACTGTAGGAAGGGACAATATTTTCTGGTGGAGATTGTGTGTGTGTGTGTGTGTGTGTGTGTGTGTGTGTGTGTGTGTGTGTGTGTGTGTGTGTGTGTGTGTGTGTGTGTGTGTGTGTTGTCTGTCTCTCTCTCTCTCTCTCTCTCTCTCTGAGTGTGTGTGGTGCGTGGTGCGTGCGTGCGTGTGGTGTGGTGTGGTGTGGTGTGGTGTTGTTGTGTGGTGTGTGTGTGTGTGGTGTGGTGTGTGTGTGTGTGTGGTGTGGTGTGTGTGTGTGTGTGTGTGTGTGTGTGTGTGTGTGTGTGTGTGTGCGTGTGTGTGTTGTGTTGTGCTGTGTTCTCATTTCTCCTTTCTCCTTAAAAAAAAAACATTCTAAAGAACAAAAAATGCAAAGAAAGAGCGTAGGATGTGCTTTATCATAACCTACCTCATAAATAGACAACAGCCATCCTCCTGCCTTTTCAAGTTATTCTTGTTTTTATAACCTTAATCAAAAGTGATGGTTTTAGTGACAGTTATACGTAAAAAAAATTTCTGAAAATAGCATAAGTGAAATTCAAGGTGAAATTCAATTGTAAAGGTATTTAAAGCTAATCACTAAACCATTAAACTGGTTCAAGATTCTCAATCCTCTGTAATAGAGTCATTTTTTACACAACATACGAACCAGTTACCTGGCACTTAGCATCAATCTGTCTTTTCACCAACAACTCACACACAACACGCACACACACACACACACACACACACACACACACACACACACACACCACAACACACACACTGCATGTGACAAGCTTCAACTGAACATAACTTGTACATTTACATCGCAGAATATATCTATGATTGATTGCATTTGGAGAAATAGCCAAATTCCTGGTGAGACATGCATTTTGATTTCCACAGACGCTGACAATCTCCTTTCTTCTTAGATGTAATCTGAACCAAAACAAGTGCGACTGCCGCGTTCAAGCAAACAGGAACCAGAAAAAAACAAGAAAGAAAAATACGAACGCGTATTTAATACAACAAGACAAGACAGGCGCAAAATTTCGACCAACTGGCCTTTGTAAAAGGTAAGATTACCGACAAACAAACACCAGATACAAAAAAATTTGAGAAAAAGACTAAAAATTCCCTGCTACTGTGTTCAATGTGAAAAAATCAGGACACAGCAGCAGGGAAGTTTTAGTCTTTTTCTCAAATTTTTTTATCTGATGTTTGTTTGTCTGTAATCTTACGCTTGACAAAGGCCAGTGGGCCGAAAATTTGCGTCTGTCTTGTAATCTGAATGCTTGCCAAAGTGATTTCATCAAACCAAATACCCTCTTCGAAATATTTGAGACGTATGACACCCACCCATATCATCAACAAAACCAATGTACTTGTCTTAAACACGCTGGTGTACAAATACTGCACAGAGCCAGAGTCAGAGAACACCAACCCTACAACCTTGAGAACAATACAGAAGTAAACGAAGGAAACAATGTTATGACTGCAGCATTCCCTGGAGGATCCATTTGTACATGGGAGGCCTGGACAAAATTGAAATTCTAGTGGCCATTTTCTTCACCAATTTGTAGAAGACGAGGAGCCCAACATCCCATTGGGAGTTGAAAACCATGGCTGTGTTTTAGTCCTCAGATTAGCACAGCATACGTGAAAAGACAGAATTATGCCAGGGCACAAGACAAATTGAGGAGAGAACTGTCTTGGGAAACCTGTAGGAAAGGACAATATTTTCTGTTATACATTGTGTGTGTGTGTGTGTGTGTGTGTGTGTGTGTGTGTGTGTGTGTGTGTGTGTGGTGTGTGTGTGGTGTGTGTTTTTGTGTGTGTGTGGTACACCTGTGTGTGTGTGTGCTCTCTCTCTCTCTCTCTCTCTCTCTCTCTCTCCCTGTGTGTGTGTGTGTGTGTGTGTTGTGTGTGTGTGTGTGTGTGTGTGTGTGTGTGTGTGTGTGTGTGGTGTGGTGTGTGGTGTGTGTGTGTGTGTGTGTGTGTGTGTGTGTGTGTGTTGTGTGGTGAACTATCTTACCCCATTTCTTCTTTGGTGAAATAAAAACGTTCTGAAAAGAAAGAAAGAAGAAAGAAAGAGAACAGAAAGAGCGTGAGATGTGCTTCATCATATATATTTTTCGTAAACAGACCACAGCTATCGTTTTTTCACGTCCTTCTCGTGTATATAACCTTCATCAAAAATAATGGGTTTTAGTGATAGTCATGTCTCTTAGCGTAAATTTCTGGAATGGTGGCAGTAGTCAAAATTTGTAAAAGATCATTTAAAGTTCAACTGCAACTAAACCAGTTAGCACTTTTTTTCCCAAGATGTCTTCGTGCTTTCCCTTCCAATGACCCTCTGTGTGGTTGGAAACTGAGTTCTTTTTTCTTTTGCCCTCACCGGTATACATAGTTTTATATATACACATACATAATACTATATACATATATGTACCAGATAACACTGCTTATTGCCTTCTTTCCTTTTTCACACATGTGCACCCAAATTCTCATATATATATATATATATATATATATAATATATATATATACAACATCACAAACACACATGCACACAGTCACACACGTACACAAAGCGAAAACATACATATATAACACAATCAACAAAATATTGAATGTTGTCCATAAGGACGTTAAGATCTATTTCTATGACAATTACAGTTCAAAACATTTGCTCTAACATCAACATGTAGTTGCAGCTAATTATTCTTATTAATACATTCATTATCACTACTACACACACAGAGAGATGGAGGGAAGGAGGGTGGGGGAGAGAGAAGATAGGAGAGAGGGGAGAGAGAGAGAGAGAGAGAGAGAGAGAGAGAGAGAGAGAGAGAGAGAGAGAGAGAGAGAGAGAGAGATTCCGTAGCTGGGTTACTGTTGAAAAATATTTTTTTTAAAAACATGCACTTGTTTGACCAGACACTCACTCACTCTCTTCTCTCTCTCTCATCTCCTCTCCTCTCTCTCTCTCTCTCTCTCTCTCTTCCCTCTCACCCCCAAACACATACACACATATATTACACGCAGAATATTTTCGTTTCTAGTTTATCACTGATGTTCATTGAAGATTATGACTGCTGACGGCAGTATAAGATTACCAAAGCGATTAATACTGGTCTTGATGAACAAAAGGTGACTTGCTTTTCTCACGCTTTGTCACACACTGCGCCATCGCTATATAAAGATAAGGGGCCTCAATGTTGACAATTTCAGCCAATTTCTTCTGGAGGTGTTGTCACTACTGATTTCATGATCTGTGATGCTGCAGGTGTGGTCAAATCTGACAACATCAGTTTGTTTTCCTGATGCTGTTGTAGAAGCAGATATAAACTGTACAGCACGGTGCTTTGAAAAGCTGCTCTTTAAAAGTTAACGAGGATGCTGTCATTGATCTCTAATGGGCACAGGTGTTTGTTTTATTTTAAGAAGAAAAGACGTTGGCTTGCTTTTTGCAGTTTGCGTCAACGTTTGCAGTCCATTCCAGTTTGTCGTCCTTAACTGTGCTGAGATAGACAGATAGACAGACAGACAGACAGACAGACAGACAGATAGATAAAAGATAGATAGATAGATAGATAGATAGATAGATAGATAGATAGATAGATAGATAGATAGATAGATAATATGAGGGATAGATGGACAAGTGGATGGATAGATGGACAGACAAACTGATGCCATTTTAAAGTTGTAAATAATGATCCGTATCTATAATTCATAACAAGAGACACAGCAACTAAAATAGGACAAGACTCAAGAAAATGTATAGAATTACTAATGCTGTATGTTCTTTTTCGTGGTAGAAAACCATTACCAAAATGGTTAACCACAAACCTAAAGAGTAGCTCTCCCCTCAAAAAACAAAATCCAACAACATGCCCATTGATCGGTGCCACTTACAAAAACAAAGCCTTTACACTCCCAAGGGAGATCAAAACTGTGCCCAAACAGTTAACCTTTCACAATTATTGTTCTGTCCATTCCACTGTCCTGATCGTTTAGCAACAAATCACTTCTGTTGACCCCAGCACGGCAAAGATAAAAAATTATTAGCTGGGGGGGGGGGGGGGGGGGGGCTGTTCGGGGGGCCTTTAATATAAATCATGGTTTAACCCTTTCTCCCACACCCTATCCACCAACTGCAAAAACCCTTTTGATTCTGTACCCTGCAGGAAGCTGGTGGATAGGGTGAGGAAGTCAAACGATTGTTTTTGCTTTGCTTGCATGATCGACAATGTAGGATGGTGGGATATGGTACGGAAGTCAAAGATTTAACCCTTTGACTCCGTACCTTATCCACCAACTGCAAAAGCTTAACGCTTTGACTCCCCCAACCCATCTACCAGCTTCCTGCAGGAAGCTGATGGATTGGGTGAGGGAGTCAAAGGGTAAAATTTTTGTTTTGCTAATATTGTTGATGATGCAGGATGGTGGTGGACAGGCTGCGGGAGTCAAAAGGCTTAAGCAGAAAATCTAATTGCCCTCAGAGAACCTCTTGGGCATGTGTTAGAGAGCCATGGGTTAGAGTGAAAGCATTACATGATATTGTGTTTATCACGCTATTTCGTTGTCTTTCACTGAGAGAGAGTATACAAAGTGATAGTTTTGCATCTTTTTGATACTTTAAAAAACCGTCGTTTTGTTGTATAAAATTAAAGATGAAATGCTTGCCTTTTCCAAGACATCTTTTTTTAATAATGGATCGTTTATCTCTACTAGTTCTAAAATATCTATATTGTCTGCTCGTTATCTTTCAAAAATGATTTTGTCCTTGAAATGTTGAGAGACGAACAAAAGCACTGTATGGCGGTTTGTAAATGAATGTTTCTTTATTAGCTAAAGAGAGGAGAAATAAACGCAAAAAGAAAGTGCCTGCATGCTGGTCTGATTTTCATCAAAAGTTGTAAATCGTCATTACTAGAACTGATGAAAGTATTCGAAACATGGCCCACAGCAGGCAATGTGCACACTATCGATCTGAAGCAAGAAGTTAAGCAGTCACACAATCAGAAAGACGCCGAGGAACGACGATTACCAAATCAGCTACAAGGCAGTGGCCATAGTTGTGTCTTTTTAGGACAACTCACTGACAATACCGGGTCTTGTTCCTACTACTCTCAAGGTATTGACTGTGCGTCAGTTAACATTGGCGTCTAAACATTGGCGTCTACTACAGTGCTCTCCTTTATGATGACTTTATGATGCAGAGAACAGGCCCCCTGTTGAAATTTTGTCCTTCGTTACCAAATTATTATTCTTATGCTATTCTTTTAAGCTAAAGACGGTAATGTGTTTCCTTATCACGTACGAGAGAGAGAGAGAGAGAGATGAGAGAGAGAGAGACAAAGATAGACAACGATAGAAGAGAGTCTCTCTCTCTCTCTCTCTCTCTCTCTCTCTCTCTCTCTCTCTCTGTTTACGTTAATCAAAGAGAATCTTTGCCTCGGTTACACTCAGAACAAAGAGCACCTGTGATATGTTTTTTTCCCGTCATTCCTTCCTCTCTTTTTTTTCGCATTTGTAAGAGGAGAGTGATGAAGTGGCTACGTGTGACGATCATAATAACTGATGCCTGTGG
>CM060313.1:84704099-84714099 GCA_030674185.1 Monoplex corrugatus
TATATATTCTTTAGTTAGTTGAGAATCAGACAGCGACGAGTAAAGACGAAGAAGCATTGCCCTGTCTTCCGAGTTGGCTGTAGAAAGAACGAAACAGTGTGGTGTGTGTGTGTGTGTGTGTGTGTGTGTGTGTGTGTGTGTGTGTGTGTGTGTGTGTGTGTGTGTGTGTGTGTGTGTGTGCGTGTGCGTGTGTGTGTGTAGATGTAGGTTTGCGCACACGCGTGTGCATGTGAGAGAGAGAGAGAGAGAGAGTGTGTGTGTGTGTGTGTGTGTGTGTGTGTGTGTGTGTGTGTGTGTGTGTGTGTGTGTGTGTGTGTGTGTGTGTGTGCATGTGAGTGAGAGAGAGAGAAATATACGGAGATTAATTGTATGCCTCTAGGTGTGTGTGTGCCCCTTCCTTCTAACTAACTATATCTTTCCAGAAAAATAAAAAAAGTAAAGGGCTAACTCTGCATCAGCTGAAATGTTTGATGAACAGACCAAGCTGAAAAATAATTATCGCCAGGGCAAAGTAAGATGGCCAAATAGAGGGAGATAGGAAATGTTAAGCTTCTTATTCCATGGACAATTAGTTGTATTGTGCAACTTATCATAACACTATGTCCTGTGCAGGAAAATGTTTTGGAAAAAAAGAAGGGGTCAAAGCAAAGACAACCAAACAAAGAAAACAGACAAGAAAAGACAGAAAAACAAACAAACAGGACCAATGAAGAAAATGTTCATGTGCAGCTTTTAGGAAAGAGAAAAAGAAATAAAAGAGGGAAATGATGTTCCCAGTATATGCATGCAACAAAGTACCATTTTAAAAAGAAAAACAATAATTCAGACAGCAGTAAAGTGAACCATGCAAAGCAAAAAGTCTTGCAGCAAGAAACACGCTGGGGAGCCACTATCAACAAATAAGCGATAACGCTGTGGCCATCGATCTTTCTAAGACAAAACATCGACACCACGCTCTGAAGGCCCAAGTCGCCAATACGGAGGGAGTAAAAAGACCATCAGCATCAAGTATAGAATTCACCTCTATCTCTCGGAGACATAAACCTTTCCTGGCAGCAGGTGATATATTTTGTGTGCGTGTATGCGTGTGTATGCGTGTGTGTGCGTGTGTGTGTGTGTGCGTGCGTGCGCGCGCGCGCGTGTGTGTGTGTGTGTGTGTGTGTGTGTGTGTGTGTGTGTGTGTGTGTGCGCGCGCGCGCGCACGCCTGCCCTGTTGATACATTCATTGTTATGGCTACCTGGACAAGTTACCCCCACTTCAAGATGGCAGTATGCTTTCTCATCATGGCGAATGTCTTGCTTCATGTTCTGATCAACTAGGTCATAAGAAGGAAAAGGTACAGGTTAAAAACTGTCCTCGAACCCATGAAGTATAGGTAAGTGAGATGACAGCGACTTAAACGCTTTCTTGTGGCCAGCATTATGAGGATGGAGATTATCTCCTCACCCTCAAAGCTTTACCTTTTTAAACACTGAACAGAGTTGTGCATGATGAGTGTTATTAATTCCATAATTTACCATTTCATTTGATATATGTGCGCTTTGTTAAAAGGTGTAAACCAGTTTGAAAATGTTCATAGCTTTCTTTGACGAGCATATTTCAAATAGCAAGTTGTCACTATGGCCACTAATCCACGTGGCAAAAACGGAAATACACGCGCACCGCTAAACAGAACACAAACCGACAAGTGGCACATTGAGTGAGCCGTTTCTCTCTCTGAAGAACGCTCTCAATGATAATCATCCGAGACTTTGACCAGCCCTACCCTTTTCTCCACAGTGTGTGTGAAAACGATCAATTCGCATTCCTTGACAGACTCTTATCACATGCTGTTTCTACTTAATAATATCGTCATATTTGCTGTTTACTTCTCCCTGTTCCTTCCACTCAACAACTCTTCTGCCCACATTCCCTGTTTGAATGCCAGTGAATCATCATATTTCTTGCATTCGAATATCTTGTGATATCTCCTTTTACAGAAATCCTTATAAGCCAGTTTAAACTGTCATCTCACATTTCATTTTCTGATTTATCATCAACAGACAAAAGGTTGTTTCTTTCTCGAATTGATTGAAATATTTCCCCCTTCATACTGGCCGCTCGTTCAATATTTGCTTCAATCAATTTTTGTGAACTGATTTGACTTTGCATGCTGACGTTCAATGCATCAGTATCAGATTTCATGTTTGGAGTTCATGTTCAAAACCCAATTGTCTTCTCCTGAGATTTCAAACGATTTGGAGCAAAAGTAGTTTTGCGGTAAGGTTGAAATACTTTGAAGTGTCCAAGCCAGGAACAGTTGCTGCAAAACATTCACCAATGGTTGATACTGCAACCTTCGTGAAAACCTTCCACTCACAACATCCGCTAGTGAACGCTGTCGTAAATGACAGCACTAAGTAAGATATTACTCAATAAGAAATTATACACTGCTGTTGAAAACAGCCAAAAAGGCCTGTTTTGTGTTTTAATCAGCACATTTGCCCAAGCTGAACTCGCTAAGACAACAAATGGAACGTCTAACATCTTTAACTCAGGCAGAGATGAAAAGGGAAATGTCTTACGATTGAAACTGATAAAACATATCTGATTTCGATTTTTCTGAGTGCCTGAGTTTGCATAATGTACACACTGACTCCCTCTTAGTGCATTCCACCCCGAAAGGTTTTCTATTCACTAGTCATAGTATTTGGGTTTGTGGGTCTGATTGAATACACGTTTTTGTCTTTTGTTAAAAGAAAAATTGGTGACGTTTCCCTCTAACACTATTAGTGCCATCACACTCACTCGCATTTAGCTAATGTTTGAAATAAGAGTTGGTGGAGGTAAAGATAAGTATGTATGTGAACAAGAAAAAGGTACTACGTGCAGTACATCAGCAGTTTACCATGAACAATTTTCAAACAGCACGATATTTTCTAGTGCGAGAAACTAGCAACATACATTTTAACTAAAGAAACAAATCAACACTTGAAATCTTAACTTGCTATCAACAGTTCTGATGACAAACTGACAGAGCTGTTTCAGTATCATTTTGGGGATAGCCATAGATGGAAACAAGACTGACTACAGCAATCACACTTTCTTCTTCCTTTATCAAAAAAAGGAAGAGAATAATTGAATGTAAGGATGGGAAAGGGATGAAAAGGATGTTTATACCACATTTTTGTTTCTTTTTTAAAGCCCAAACCAACAGTAACAGTATGATATTGATTTATTTGGTAGGAGGACATACAAAGAACTCAAGTTCTAAAGTAAGATCTTTAATAAGTATATCAGAATGCTCAAAAACACAGGAAAACTGACAAACTTAATTTCCTGTGCATACATATACATTTAAAAAATGTTTTAAAGTATTCTCTCATTCTGACGCGCGCGCACGCCCGCACGCACACACACACACAGAGACATGCACGCTCGCTCTCACACACACACACACACACACACACACACACACACACACACACACACACACACACACACACACACACACACACACACGTGTACATATACACAAATTCATACACATTTTACATATATCAATACAAAGAAAATCAAAATTCTTGTTTTTTTCCTTAGATATAATCCATATATTCACCAATCCGATATAATCAAACAAAACTGGAGCATCTAAAATTTTTGACATTCCAGCAAAAACATGTCACCAGATAAACCAACGTTCTCGTCCTAAACACGCTGGCCTACAAACACTGCAGGGAGCAAGTGTCAAGACAACACCGGCCCTGCGACCTGAAAGACAATATGGAAACAAGCGCACGCAGCAATGCCATGAACGCAACATTCCCTGGAGAATCCATGTGTGCTTAGGAGACTTGGACAAATTTGAAATTCTGGTGGACATTTTCTCAACCAATTTGTGGAAGACGGTCGAGCCAACATCCCGTCGGGGATTGAAAACCTTGGTTGGTTGTGTGTTCTTAGTCCACAGATTAGCAGTGTTTGAAAGGACAGAATTATGCTAAGGAAAAATACAGACGAAGACAAGGACAAATATTCCGTGTGGAATTTCAAAGAAAGCACCAAGTTTCTGGAAGAGATGATGGGTGCATGCTAGTACGCGCGCGGGTGTGCACGAGGCTGTGTGTGTGTGTGTGTGTGTGTATGTGTGCGCGCGCGTATGTGTGTGTATGTGTGTGCGCGCGCGCGCGCGTCTATGTGTGTATGCACATTTGTGTATGTTTTATGTAGTTGTGTGTGTGTGTGTGTGTGTGGTGTGTGTGTGTGTGTGTGTGTGTGTGTGTGTGTGTGTGTGTGTGTGTGTGTGTGTAATGTATGTGATTGTGTGTGTGCATTCTTTCACATGAATCATTTGCACCATAAATGGAATGATTTCATTATATTTTTCATTATCATGTTATTGTTCTTAGTATCTATTATTATTATCACGATTATTATTATCAGTATTTTTTATCATTATCATTATCATTCTTATTCTGTGTTATACAAATTAAATTATCTTTATTTGGTTATTGTTAGCAATAGTAGTAGCAGTATCACTATTACGTGTGTGCACGTATCTCCGTGCGAGCGTATGTGCGTGTATGCATGTGTGCGTGCGTGCGTGTGTGTGTGTATGTGAGAGATAGAGATAGAGAGAGACAGAGACACAGAGAGACAGAGAGACAGAGACACAGAGAGACAGAGAGACAGAGAGAGACTTAAGACGTTTTATTCAAGAAAGGCCATAGCCCCTACTGAAGGGGTGCTTATAAGTACAATGAAATAATCAGATATCATATCATAGGATTAACAATCAACAACAAAATAAACATATTACGATAAGCAATTTCTCTGATTTTAGCCGCTTTGAGCATGAACAAACCAAAATTCTTAATATATTCGAAACGAGTTGAACACATTAACAAACACAGTTTAAACATATTTGGGCATATATAATACTTTCGAGGGATAAACCTCGAACGGATTTCATCTTAAGTTGGACAACACAGGACAAAACGTATTTCGTCTTCTTTAGCCTGCTACATAAAGGACAGAGCAAATCAGACTCTCTGTGTTGCTTGTATCTCAATAGATGGACTTTCAAAGTTGATAGACCAAGTCTAAATTTTGCTCTTTTTTTTTTTCATTTTTTTTTCAAATTAATATCCAGATCAAGGTTTATGTATGGTTTTACACTGTGAGAATCTATGACAGTTCTGTAAAAATAATATCTTCCACTTGTTTGTATATGGTCATTCCATTTTTGCCATTTACAATCAATCAGTCTTTGCCGAAAATCACAAATAAACTTCTCTCATCGTCAGCTCCTTGGAAAAACCAAACATCGGCAAACCCATATTCATTCAGACACATACGTATACCAGTTACCCAATTCTTCTTACTTTTAGAATCTAGATCAAATAGCATCTTACAGGATTTTTTTTGGCAGTGTATTGTCTTCCATATGCAATAGTTTTAACCAGAATTGAATACATCGTACAACTGAATGAACAAACAATGGGTATCTGTTTGTTTCTCCATATACTAAATCATTAGATGTGCGCTTATCCAGTCCTAAAAGTCTTTTCAAAGCAAATAAGGCATAACTGCCTTATCTAATCCCCAAATTTCTCCTCCATACAGCAGAATTGGAGTGGAGGGGGAGGGAGGGAGAGGGAGAGGGAGAGAGAGAGAGAGAGAGAGAGGAGAGAGAGAGAGAGAGAGAGAGAGAGAGAGAGAGAGAGAGGACTGTGCTTTCATCTGAATCATTCTTTTCCGATTAAACAGTTTTTCAAAGAAATAAATTCTAGGCGAACACACATCTGGTCTCGTTTTAAACTCCCTGTCATGTATGTGACTTTTATCAACAAATAATGGTGTTAGCGGCTGTCATTTCTCTTAGTATTAATGTCTGGAATGGTTTTAAGTGAGATATGTAAAAGGTCATTTTAAAGTTCAACTATACTAAATCAGTAGGATGTTTTAGGTCTATTGTTTTGTTCTTTTCCTGACTTGTTCTTACAGTTGGTAATGAAGTTGCTGACGTCTTTTTGTGTTTAATTTTCACATCAGCCACATACCTAAAGTTCAACTATGAATACGGTGTGTATGTTGCAAAATAATAAACATTAAATAAAACTGAAAAGCAGCAAAATAGTTTCACGAAACATGAAAATAAGCAAAAAAATTACACAATCAAGGTCTGTGGATTGTTATCCAGTTCACTGTCAAGTTACAAAACTAGTATAAAAAGCAATTTAAGTATCTGGAGAAACATGAAATACAGACGAATGAAACAGAAATAAAGAGATAAAATAAAGTCAAATAAAATAAACAAATGATCCCAACTGCGAAACCTATCATCCTATTGGTGCCCCTCACCAGAAGCAGAAGAAAGTCGTACCCTGACAAGTGTTATTTTACAGTTACTTAACAATTCTTTTCATTGTCTGGACTGCTTGGCAATATATGTACTTTATTGACACCGGGACAAGGAGGTTGAAAATCTGATGATATCTATGTATTCTTTGGATCTTTGGATCTTTGAACAAAGGTAACACTGATGCAGACCCTGGTTTATCAACAAAGGTCTCATAGCCCAGGGAAATATGTGGCATGGTTTGTGGGAGTCTCAAAGATCAGAATTAAGTTTTTATAGGTCGGAATGCTTACCTCTTCCAGTCGACAAACTGTTCTTCATTTAGTCCTAATGACTGGAATAGTAAATGGCTCAGTGCTTACCGTTTCCAAGTGTAAAAATGTTTTCTTCAGAACATTAGAATATGTTCATCTTAACATTGATGAATTGTTTTTGCTATGAAATGTCAAAATGCTTCGTTTATCTCTTCCAATGTTTAGAATATTTTGTGGTCTATTCAAGTCCTTTAAAAAGTACTTTCTGTTCTTGAAATTTCAAGAATTAGGCGAAAACAACGTGCCTGTATGATTGTCTGCTTGTCTGTTGGATTGTTTGTTCATATGCTGATAAAGTACGAGCAAACTCGAAAAGAGTCTCGACGCTTGTCTGCCTGCCCGTCTATTTCATCACTGTAAATCGTTATTACTGGAACTGACAGAAGCACCGCAAGTAGGGAAGGAAGGGCCACAATGGTTGAGAAAGATGATCAGATATTCAGACAGCATGCCTGCGACTGATTCAAAGCAGCAACGTCCACAGTAAGAAACTCCCAGGGGAACCCCAATCAGCACAAGGCTGACACTGTGGCCATCTGTCTTTGTGGTACACAGTGGATGTCAAACCGTGGCCCTGTCCTTATCCTCGTGTCATCAATTCTTTGTCAAATAACATTAGCGTTCACTACGGAACATGGCGTGCACAAACACAGGCGTTGGGTTTGATATTCCCAGGACTGTTATTTACTGTCATTTTATTAGTGTAAAGCCCAGCTGACTGTGTAGAACCATATCAGGGTTATAACCTGCTTTAAAACATACACAATACTTCAACTGGAAAAAAAGAAGCGAAAATTAAGAACATATATTACTGCATTCGCGCATATAATCTAAAGAGAACCCCTAGCATTGACAACTCCGTCCAGCGTATTACACAGGAGACTTAAAATACATACCTGAATACAAATTTAAACATAACTAAGCACACTAAAGCATACATTAAAACGGGCCTCAATTACCTTATATTGCTTCCGCATATCTCATTTCCACTCTTCAAGATAATGTACGCTCTTATCATGCTGAGCTTTGGTGCTGTTTGGCTGTTTGTTTTAAATCAGTTACAAGCAGACACATGGAACTTTCTAGTGTGTTGTTTTTTTCTTCCCCTTTCTTTTGAGAGAAACGGGTAGGATGAAGAGTGATGGGGTGGGCTATACATCCTTCAACATATTCTTTTAAGTTACGACATATATAAACTACAGTCTATCCATTTGACCAGAATGGATAATGCAATATTTCTATTAATGTTTGATCATGTTCAGTTTTTGTTTTTGCTTTAGTAACTAACTAGTTTGACGACACATACCCGAACAGTATATTCCATTTTAGCAGCAAATGACCATGTTGTGTGTGAACTTGGTAGTTAGCTGCGTGAAAGCCATCCACCAATGGTCAACAGGCACTTTCAACTTCAATTACCAGGGGCATCTCCTTGGATTATGTGTGCGAATGCATTGATATGTGTGCTGAAGTTTCTTTTCCTTTTTTTTCCCTGTTGAAGTATTGTGTATGTTTTGAAATGGTAATAGCCCTGGTATGGCTCTACGCAGTCGGCTGGGCTTTAAACAAAAATAACAGTAATGACAGTAACTTCAATTAAGTGAAGATGGCACTGCCAGGCTTGGAAATTTCCATTATCCACTAATAGCATAGACGCAGCGTGATGGTAAAGGATACAAAGAACCAAAACAAGAGTGGCAAATGCCCTAAGCCAGTGTACAAATATGTCGGTTACAATATACTGGCAGTGCTGATCCACCACCTGCAGACTAAATGGCAGTCTATGTTAAACACCTTGATCGGCGGTCTATTCTTGTGTCAGACATATCTTGTTCTTGTTATTGTTGTTTAAAGCCAAGCCGACTGCGTAGAGCCATATCATGGCTATAACCGTTTCAAAACATACAAAACTTCAACAGCAAAAAAATAAAGAGAAAAAATTAAGTACACATATCAATGCATTCGCGCACTTAATCTAAGGACATGCCCCTGGCGTTGTTTATTTTGTCCAATTTATCGCACAGGGTTTTAAAAAACACACCTAAATACAAATTTAAGCATCCCTAAGGACACCAGAACATATAAAAACGGGAATAAATTACTTAAAATTGCTTCCGCATATCTCACCTCCTTAGAGCCAAAAATGCACTTAATACATGTACCCATTTATCAATCCTAAGAAAAAAGTACGTAAGACTTTATCGAACACATAGAAGTGAATGCACCAGCAAGGCAGATAATGATAGGAAGAAATGACAGAAAGCAAAGGAGGAAGAAAGAAACAAAGAGAGTGACAGAAAAGTGGAAAATTTCTAGCACAGAATTTCCAGAAGGTAGGGTTACTATTTATACTGAAAGAGCCCCCGGCATCCCCATGGGGGAAGACACCTCGAATGCGTTGAAAACACTTGCAACTGTGAATGTTTATTTCAATGACAATTGATCTTCAAATGAACGACATGAGCTTTACTTCTAACGCTAAGTCGATTTCAGGATTAACTAAAACATTCAACACGTAAACTGTATTAACTGATGTGCTCCTGATTTACAATTACAAACAGATGTGAAAGAGTTCATAAACAACTTTGACTAGGACGCTTAAAATGGCCTTATCCTCACAGCCATTGATCAAATACGTGCGTAAACGAAAGAAGTACACGGTAAAAAAAAAAAGTCACAGCCAATGTTTTGCATTTCTGACAGAAGCACGACCCTGAAGTAATCATCTAGCAAGGTGTGTTAGTAGTAGTTGTTGTTGTTGCTGTCGTCGTCGTCGTCGTCGTCATTGTTGTTGTTGCTGTTATTGTTGTTGTATCTCAACCATATCTTTTTTCTCCACAAGGAATGAGAACGACATGCTCGCATTCTAAGGCAGAATCTTACTTCATGTTGTTTTTTGTTTTTTTATCTATTTAATGTTGACTTGCAGATTCTCTGTCTACTTTTTTTTTTATTCATTCCACCCCTACAGCGCTTCTGCCCACGTCGATGCTGCTGCATCACAAATTTCCATAATCATGTTTCCAGCATTCACGTTTCTTATGATCTTGTCAGCTATTATCATGTTCCTAATAAGCGCAATTGTTTTGTTCACTTGTGTCCCAGTTTTCAAGTTTTTGACATTTTCAGCACCCCCCAAAAAGCTCCGTCTCTGTGTAATTCCTTTAAGACGTTTTTTTTGTTTGGATTTGCTTGCTGCTCAATCATTCTTATTTTTAGTTTCTGTCAAATGGCCTGGCTTAGCTGTTCCAGTATATACTGTGCTTGTATGAGGTTTTGATCATGTTAAAGAATTTTGTTTCTTCAAACCAGTCAACGCAGTGAAGTGGTTACCGCAAAGGACTA
>CM060313.1:84719099-84729099 GCA_030674185.1 Monoplex corrugatus
CACTCTCAGGTATCCATGGCGCAACTCCACAAACAGGTGAAAGGGATCCAACGAGGACGAATACTCTTCGTCTTCACTATACTCCGAAACATTTTGGTACACAAGTATTCCATTAGCTCGCAGCGTACGAAAACCCATCTCCATCCGAAAGATTTTGCTGTCAGAAAGCGGTGGAGAAAACGTGATGTGAGAAAACCCAGGTTCACTAAACGTCCATGCTGTGGATGGCGTGGTAGTGGTTTGTGCGTAGGTGAGGTCTGGAATAAAGACGGCGGAAAGCGCCAACAGTACTATCAGCATCATTGTGAAGCCCATTCTGGGCGAGGAAAGATCCGGTGGCCGTGTCAGTGTCTGTGAGCACATTGTCTATTGCACGTGGTATCTGGAATTGTTGGGGACCGGTGTGCACGAATTCCTGGGCAGGAATTTCCTCATGATGTTGTTACATAGTCACCTGAAAACAGAGGTTTACATGTTATATGTAAGTTATGTGCTTTCCCCTTCTCAATTGTGCTTGTTGTGGGTGTGATTTTCATTAAAATTGCAGACATGCAATTCGTGCACTGCATGCATACACATACACAAACACATACATACATACATACATACATACATACATACAGATCTACATACATACATACATAGACATACAAATATACATACATACATGCAAGCACGCACGCACGCACGCATACATACATACATTACATACATACATACATACATACATACATACATACACGCACGCACGCACGCACGCCACAACACAAAATTCACTAGTATACACACACGCACACAGTGCAATATGTATCAATTTGTATCAAAAAGTAGCAACTCAAACCCCAAAATGTCACCAGACGCAACTGACTGGCATATGCACTGGCATTAACTTCATCGAAATCAAAATTTCATCATCCGTCTAATCTGAGATGTCAAACAGCACATGCTCCCCGCCCCTTCAAACACACACCCTAAACTTGTCTCAGACATGTAAGCAGAATTGTGCAGGCGCGCGCGCGCACTCACTCACACACACACACACACACACACACACACACACACACACACACACACACACACACACACACACACACACACACACACACTGTAAATTACGCATGCATATACAACACACGCATTCAAGAACGCGCGAGCGTGAATGTAAAATGTGTTTCGTGAAGTACTAGAACCAAACCTCAAAAATATTGCTATAGAACATATGTTTGATACGATGTCTAAACTGATCGCACTATCACATCATATCCACAATCCTTGTATATCTCTTAACACATTATTCTCTTACCGTGCAAAACGAAAGAAATATTCTGTATTTGATCAATAGATCGATCAATCAATCAATCAATCAATCTGCCGTCTGTCATTCAATCAGATCAATCAACCAATCAATCAATCAATCTCCCGTCCGTCATCCAATCAATTAATCAGTAAGACGTTCATTCAGTCAATCAATTAGTTACTGTTAGATTTTCAGAACAAAACTGTAACTTAATGTCCCCCCCAAAAAGTTTAAAATAAAGAAAATATTAGCCAGAGAACACCATGAAAGTAAAATGAAGGGACACAGGGAAAAAGAAAGGAGACAACTTTCGTACAGAAAAAAAAAACCGCGAACACCACTTCCTCCTTCAAAATTTGCCTATAATAGATTTCTTATAAAGCGTGGGAGTAATGTCCATAAATCAGTCAAAAAACAACACACGAAAATATTACAGGGTAAAAAACTTAATGAAACAAACAGCCCGGATTATCCCACAACAGAAAAAAAGAGCACTTCGCCAGATGTTTCAACAACGCTTAAGCAGAAAATGCAAATCAAACTGATTTGCAAGGCGACGTGGGAAGAAACTGGAAAAGACAATTAGGCGATTGACAAATCGATAACCGTTCTCCAAGAAATAAAAGGGTATGATATCGATCATCGATATGGGAGGCTTAAGCCATGGAAAGGTCGCGCACCCGAACGACAAGGCAACTGTCAAACAATATATCCCTAGGACCAGGACCAAACAACGTCTCCAAGCAATATTAATATCAACCCTGCTCTGGGCAGAACTTCGCTCTTGAAACATAAGTCACCTATATTTAAATCAAAATGCTACAATTCGTCTTGAACGAAAATGTCGAAAACGAACAGCCTACAAATCACTGACTGCCTGTTTATTCTGTAAATGAATTGAAACATAAACGTTCAAACTGTTTCTACATTTGTCCATTCAGCCCAACCAATATCTGATTTCTAGTCGAAGTGACAGCCAACAAATGACTTCCAACACATTTTCTTAGCTAATAAAGAAAGAAGAAAGCCACATTTACCACGTCCAACATACGCAATGTGTGTCAAAAAAAAAAAGAAAAAACCCACACCTATCATGTCCAACATACGCAGTCTGTGACAAAAAAGAAGGAAGAAGAAGAACAAGAGGAAGAAGAAGAAAGCCACATCTATCATGTCCAACATACGCAGTCTGTGACAAAAAAGAAGGAAGAAGAAGAACAAGAGGAAGAAGAAGAAAGCCACACGTACCATGTCCAACATACGCATTCTGTGGCAAAGAAAAAGGAAGCCAAATATATCTATATTTACAGCGGAATTAGTCGCTATTATACAAGCGTTGCATTATTTAGTAGACCTTAAACCTGTATTTGTCAAAGTAGTTCTCTTTGTTGATTCAAAATCAGTATTATATGCCTTACAGTCTTTTGATACAGACACAAGACCTGACTTAATTACTGAGGCAAATCATCTTATACATCGTTTAAGGACAAAAGGTACATATATCAGTTTATGCTGGGTGCCTTCTCACGTTGGTCTTCACGGCAACGAAGTAGTAGACAGAGCAGCTAAGCAAGGTGCACACAACACTGATAATACTATAGAATTACGTATTAAAACTTCCGTAAAAGAAGCTTGCGGCTTGCTAGAATCAGCTTCATGGATTCGTTTTCATGAACAATTCAATGAAAAGTTTGTGACACAACAAATGATAAAACGTTCTTTTCAAAATGTATGTAAAAAATTGCAGTATTCTTCCATATATCATTCGAGATCAATTGTTGCTGTTCATTTTCGTATTCAGCTAAACGCGTTGAAGACAAAATATTGTAAAAATATCAAGTGTATTTGCGGAGAACAGTTCACACTGTTTCACTGTTTATTTTACTGCAGAAAGCTACGTTCCTTTTTACCAAAAATGTTTACACAAGATAACTATTCTGAAACTCATTTTAAAGAAGTAACTTCAGATCAATCTTTGTCAGTTAAAATTTCGGAATCATTGGTTCACAGTCCTGTTAATGTATTGCTTTAAGTTTATGAAGTTTGTACTTTAGCGTTAAATTTTCCCTTAGCATTGTTAATGTTAACAGTTAGTGTTAAGATTTTGTTCCATTTTTATATTTACACGCTTACTCATGTCTCATACTCATTCTCCCCTCTGCCCCCAATCCAACTCGCCCATCTCCCATCCTCCATTTTTCCCCCGTCTAATATCACTCATAGTGAACAGACGTTAAATCAAAGAACGAACGAAAAAGGAAGAAACCCACACCTATCGTGTCCAACATGTGTATTCTGTGACGATGATAACGAAAGAGTCTGTAACTAAGATCTGGTACAATCCATCTGAGAACAAATAACATAAGGTTGCCAATGCCTCCATACAAGCGCAGAGACACACACATCGTGGGTGGATTTAAATGACTTGTCTTGCTTATTTAACGTTTCTTCCTTTTCTTTTCCCCCCTTTCTTCTTTTGTTTTTCCTTTCCTTCCTGCTTCTTCTTCTTCCAAATGAGACTGAATAAAACTAACGATAATGGATTCACGACAATAACAAATGTCATAAGACAATTAAGTTTCAGATCATTATGACTAAAAAAAGTAACCGCACTTGGCTACAGATTAGACCTATACCCGATTTAATCTACACCTCAAGATGGCTCACATGGCACTATCGGGTATTCCAGGAAACGCCAAGCTGATCACGTTTTCTGACGTATGCGCGTGTGTGTGTGTGACAGAGAAAGGACAGACAGACAGACAGACAGAGACATAAGAGACACAGAGAAAGGGAGAGAGAAAGGGAGAGAGAGAGGGGAGGGAGGGAGAGAGGGAGGGAGAGAGAAGAAAAGAGACAGACAGACAGAGACAACAGACAGAGACAGACAGAAAGAGACAGAGAGAGAGACAGACAGACAGAGACAGAAAGACAGAGACAGAAAGATGGTTTATTCATTTAGGTCATTGCCCCTCACGAAGGGGAGTGAAATAAAAACAAAATTTAACAGAAGTTCGACAAAATTTGGTAGACATTACTGATCAGAACATTCAAACATTTACATACAACAACGTAAACTAAGATACAAACATATAAAAGCAAAATATGTGGATACCTATGAAATATCTTTCACCTTTTTGAAAGATTTGTTACAAGATGCTAAATTTCTCATTACTTGTTCGTTTTTTTGTCGAGAGAAATTGAATTAACTCTATTCTTGTGGTAAACTCACAGTATCTTTGAGGAATCAGATCTTTTCTTAGGTCACACAACAAAACAAAACGGACTTCATCCTCAATGTCATTCTTACACAGAGTGCATATTATATCATCTGAAACAGTGGCTGTATATCGTCTGGAATGCATAACAACTTCTGACATACCACATCTAAACTTTGCAAGTGCTTGTTTCATAAATCTACTTCTTTGAGACATCAAAATGTATGGTTCAGTGCAGTTGGAAGTTTCAAACGTTCTGTATAAAGAAACTCTGTCACTAGTTTGTACATGATCACTCCAGTCTTGCCACCTACAATCTATAATTCTCTGCTTGAAACAACTCATAAAACCGCCTATATTCTCTGCTCGTTGATTTTCCCTAAAGGTAAATCCATCCTGACCTAAACACTTGGTGCCCAGGAATGTTTACAGAGAGAGAGAGGGAGAGAGAAAGACATAGAGAGAAAAGATGAGAGAGAGAGAGATATTGAGAAAGACAGAGACAGAGAAACAGAGAGAGGAAGAGAGACACACACACAGAGACAGACAGACAGAGACAGACAGACAGACAGAGAGAGAGAGGAGAGAGAGACGTAAGCACATGCAGATAAAAAAAAATCAGCCTTATCGTTTTCTTTTCACAGTTTAAAATATTCCACTTACTCAAGGGCGAGAAAAAGAGACCTTCACCCAAACATAACTTTAGAAAAGACAGGAATAGGAAGTGCATGATTAGATTTAGGGACGAAGAATCCACAGCCACGCAAGACACTTCTCCCTCCTCCTCCTCCTCGTGAAACTACAGGATCGTTCGTCTATAAATAACGATAACATTGTTCGGAATGAAGGAAACGCTCTAGCGTGGGGTCCAACGGGTCCAAATGCAGTTCATACGGTCAGCTAAACTGGACATCAAGCTGGGCATTCGATTACCGATGAACAGGAAAGTACACCTTTACTCGTTAAGTGAGCTGAACTAACTTGACTTCATTCTATGCACACGGGTTACACGTATGAGCTGAAAGCCTCTGATGTCACATACAGACAGACAGACAGAGAGAGGCAGTGAGAGTGAGACGGACAGGAGAGGGAGAGAGAGAGAAAGAGAGAGAGAGACAGACAGAGAGAGAGAGACAGACAGAGAGACAGAACTAGAATTAATCACACACAGAGAGAGGGGGGGGGGCAGTGAGAGTGAGACGGACAGGAGAGGGAGAGGAGGGAGGGAGGGAGGGAGGGAGAGAGAGAGAGAGGGGCAGTGAGAGTGAGACGGACAGGAGAGGGGAGAGAGAGACAGACAGACATACAGACAGAGAGAGAGACACAGAGAGAGAGAGACAGAGAGAGAGAGAGAGAGAGAGAGAGAGAGAGAGAGAGAGAGCTAAAATTAATCAGAACCAAAAATACATTCATAAAATCCAAAGCTCCATTTGAAGGGATGTGAACGTATCATAAACCTTACAGAAACACACAACATCCTTGATGTGTCAGTATTTTAAACATAATGACATTACAATATGGATCACATAGTCATTCTTAATAACACAGTAAATTTACACACAAACTGATGGTAACAGTTATTTCACAAATTTGCAGATTCACTGTCAGACATGTTACAAGCTTCACAGATGTACATTGCCAGATTTCTATTTGTTCATTTGTTCATTTGAGAGACAGAGAGACAGAAGACAGAGACAGAGAGACAGACAGACAGACAGACAGACTGAGGATTCGATTTCAACAAGTATGCTCCATTGCTTTAGGCTGCCTCAGGAAGAAAGAGAGAATAAAATACGTCTCGATGCATCTAAAGCGATCACAACTGAAGATATACAGACAGAACTGGAAGTTTGAGATTAGATTACAACGCAAAGCGTCTACCCTCTTGGAAAACGAGACAACCTCAGAGCTATGAAAGAAATTCTCAAAGATAGCATTCAACAGGCTTCCGAGGGCTTCGAGTGCAGTTCATGCGGTCAGATAGCTTAGTGCCCAGTATCCTATTGGCGTGTAGGGCAGCGACGCAGGTTCTCCACTCTTGTCTGTTCTGGATCAGTCTCTGGGTGCGTTCAGGGGCCCTGAAGTCTTCTTCATCTGTCCGTCGCCAGCTATTCAAGGATCTTCTTCTGTAACTTCTTCCCTCTGCTATCCAGTGAATGGTAAATTCTGCTCTCGGATACGTCTCGACGCGTCCCAGGTACAAAATGTCTCTTTTTTCTGCGAGTGTCGCGAATTTTAATTGCGCGAGCGCCATGCGCATGCGTGTATGTGTGTGTGTGTGTGTGTGTGTGTGTGTGTGTGTGTGTGTGTGTGTGTGTGTGTGTGTGTGTGTGTGTGTGTGTGTGTGTGTATATATATGTATAATATATATCGAAAGAGAGAGAGAGAGAGAGATATGAACACAGAAAGAATTTTCATGTTCTTCATTTTTCAGCATCGACCATCTGCCGTATAATACCTACCGTCCATGTTCCCACACAATGTTTACCCGATTCTGAGTTCCCCTGGCTTCGCAAGCAATGATATACCTACGCACACGCGGGCAGGTGCGCGTGTATGCATGCACACACACACACACACAAAACACACACACACACACACACACACACACACACACACACACACACACACACACACACACATCTCTCTCTCTCTCTCTCTCTCTCTCTCTCTCATCTTCCAAACAAAGTCAAAATTTCAGTCATTTTCACGGTTGAACTACTAAAGAAGAATGAATGAAATCAAAGGCGAAATTTTCACGCATCAAAGAAATCAAACAACAGATATAGATAAAAGTTACAGGCTGAAGAATGATTTAAGTACAAAGAACCCACAGATAACGCCCACGACAGAGAGATTTACAAGCCAGAGAGAGAAAAGAGACAGACAGACAGAACAGAAGAGAACAGAGAGAAGAGAGAGAGAGAGAGAAAGAGACAGACAACAGAGACGACAGAGAAACAGACATTCACTCCAGTTAAGGTAAGAGACAACAAACTATTAATGACGTTATATTACCCCACTACTGAAAATTTTTTTTTTGGGGGGGGGGGGGGGGACAGAGACAGACAGACAGACACAGAGACAGAGAGAAACAGAGACAGAGAGACATACAGATAGAGAAGAGAGAGAGATGGAGAAAGAGAGAGAGCCAGAGACAGAAACTAAGAGAGAAACAGAGACAGACAGGCAGACATTGAGAGAGGCAGTGAGAGTGAGACGGACAGGAGAGAGAGAGAGACAGGGGGGGGGGAGAGAAAAGGGGAGAGAGAGAGAGACTAAGAGAGATTGACTATTGTAAGGTAAGGAGACCACAAAGCTATTCATAACGCTAATATTCACCCCAACCGAGGAACCCTGATACTGCGCTCCAGCGGGATGAAATGGATCCAAAGTCAAGTCATACAGCCAGTTAAGTTGACCGTGAAATTGTAACGGGTGATCCAGCCGAGCACTGGATTACCGATAAACAGTATACCTCGTAAACTACGCTGACTTCAATACATTCAGTGCAAGCCATTCAGTATGCAGAGACTTAAAGTTACTTTAAGTCTCTCCTGTTATGTCTGGATTTGCAATCCACGTTCAAAGGCATTTTATTCAAGTGAAGAGACAGCAGCGTTCGGTTCTCAGTCAGTATCAGGAAATCCTTCACTACAGCACTTGGGTGGCTCATACGGTTAGGTAGGCTGACCATGAAATTGTTATAGGTGAGCCATATGGCTATCCCACTGCCGGCGAATGGACACAGCAGTCTTTGCGAATTGACCTGACCTACATACCGTCTATGTGTGTGTAAGCCTAAAGCTTCTACCATGGATCTGTGGTCTATATTCCGAAGACTGCATACCATCTATGTGTGTAAGCCTGAAGCTTCTGCTATGGATCTATGATCTAAATTCAGAAGATCATATTCAAATGTTTCAGTGGGAATGTATCCTGTGTACGGTAAAAAATGAATACGCCCCTTGCGTTTAACTGTTTCAGTGAGAACATGTGTGTACAGTATTAAAAAAATTTTAAATGAATACGCCCCTTGCCTCCTTCCCCCCCCCCCTCCACAAACATAGGCACAAAAATGCGTACACACACCATCTCAACCTCTACAAAAGGTAATTCTAATCATTCTTTTTCCAAGGTTATTTCAGGTGCAGTGAATGAAATCAAAGCAGACCTTGCAACTGAATTATTAGGCACAAAAAAATCAAAACAAAGCGCCTGTCCCCCGCCCCGTCCCTCCCCCTTTCCCCTGACCCAGACAGTTAACGGGACTAGACATGAGAGAGAGAGAGAGAGAGAGAGAGAGAGAGAGAGAGAGAGAGAGAGAGAGAGAGAGAGAGAAAGAAAGAGAGACAGACAGACAGAGAAAAAAGAGAGACAGAGAGAAAGAAAGAGAGAGAGGTGTACACACACACACACACACACAGCGAGAGAGAGAGACAGACAGACAGACAGACAGACAGATAGAGACAGAGAGAGACAGACAGACACACAACACACACACACACACACACACACACACACACACACACACACACACACACACACACACACACACACACACACACAGAGGTTCACTAACACATCTCTCCTTAAGTAGAGGAGACGTGGGAGCCATAAACAACAATAATCATTATTCATCTCAAGAGAGGAAATCCAACACAACGCTCCAATGGGTTCTACCAGGTACACATGCGATCCATGCAGTCGGGTAAGTTGACTGTGAAATTGTAAAAAGCTGACTTGACAGGGAACTGGATTACTACTGAATGATCATGGCACACTGCACCAACTGCACTGATAAAGATTTCAATGCACGCCGTTTGTAAAGTAAAGTGCGTTTGTAAAGTACAGTGAACCAAAGCCTCGGCTATAATCTCTAAAACTGCAGTCCACGTGCAGGCAAGACATTGTCTTCAACTGTTTCAGCAAGAGGAACGCGCTTTGTAGAGTGGTAAAATCTCAAATCAACGTGAAGAGACCAATAAGGCATATAATTATACACGGTACCATTCCATTCTGAGTCAACGAAGGAAACTTTCTAGTTCAATGCTGGAGTGATTCATGCGGTCAAGTTAGCTGACTGTAAAATTATGCTAGGTATTTGTATGGGGTATCCCTTTATTGTGTGGACTTAGCTGACCTTGTCTTCAGTACATGTCAAGTGAAAACACCGGCTTCTGCCTTTATGTCTGAGTCTGTGATCGATGTTATCAGGTTGATATATAACTGAAATAATTCGGCGGGATCTTGTCTTTGTGTGCGGTTAAATGCACGCGTGTGCACATGTGTATACACACACGCGCGCGCGCACTCTCTCTGTCTCTCTGTTTCCCCCCCCCTCTCTCTCTCTCTCTCTCTCTCTCTCTCTCTCTCTCTCTCGCGGGCGCGCTCTGAGTTGACTTTAATGATTGTATTCACTCATACACTCGAGGAAGAATGAATGAAAGCAAAGCAGCCCTTGCCGCGTCTAAAGTGATCAAAC
>CM060313.1:84744099-84754099 GCA_030674185.1 Monoplex corrugatus
CAATAGATCCTAGGTGTTCCCAACTTAAAATGGCAGTGTTGTAAAACAAAATGCAGTCAATAGATCCTAGTGTTCCCTACTTAAAATGGCAGTGTATGTAAAACAAAAATGCAATCAATAGATCCTAGGTGTTCCCTACTTAAAATGGCAGTGTTGTAAAACAAAATGCAGTCAATAGATCCTAGGTGTTCCTACTTAAAATGGCAGTGTATGTAAAACAAAAACGTCAATAGATCCTAGGTGTTCCCTAACTTAAAATGGCAGTGTCTGTAAAACAAAATGCAGTCAATAGATCCTAGGTGTTCCCTACTTAAAATGGCAGTGTATGTAAAACAAAATGCAGTCAATAGATCCTAGGTGTTCTCCAACTAAAATGGCAGTGTCTGTAAAACAAAATGCAGTCAATAGATCCTAGGTGTTCTCAACTTAAAATGGCAGTGTATGTAAAACAAAATGCAGTCAATAGATCCTAGGTGTTCTCAACTTAAAATGGCAGTGTATGTAAAACAAAATGAGTCAATAGATCCTAGGTGTTCTCAACTTAAAATGGCAGTGTTGTAAAACAAAAGTAGTCAATAGATCCTAGGTGTTCTCCACTTAAAATGGCAGTGTCTGTAAAGCAAAATGAGTCAATAGATCCTAGGTGTTCTCAACTTAAAATGGCAGTGTATGTAAAACAAATGCAGTCAAAGATCCTAGGTGTTCTCAACTTAAAATGGCAGTGTACTGTAAAACAAAATGCAGTCAATAGATCCTAGGTGTTCCCTACTTAAAATGGCAGTGTATGTAAAACAAAATGCAGTCAATAGATCCTAGGTGTTCTCAACTTAAAATGGCAGTTCTGTAAAACAAAAAGTCAATAGATCCTAGGTGTTCCCTCTTAAAATGGCGGTGTCTGTAAAACAAAATGCAGTCAATAGATCCTAGGTGTTCCCTACTTAAAATGGCAGTGTCTGTAAAACAAAATGCAGTCAATAGATCCTAGGTGTTCCCTACTTAAAATGGCAGTGTCTGTAAAACAAAATGCAGTCAATAGATCCTAGGTGTTCCTACTTAAAAATGGCAGGTGTCTGTAAAACAAAAAGTCAATAGATCCTAAGTGTTCCCTACTTAAAATGGCGTGGTCTGTAAAACAAAATGCAGTCAATAGATCCTAGGTGTTCCCTACTTAGAATGGAGTGTCTGTAAAACAAAGTCAATAGATCCTAGTGTTCCCTACTTAAAATGGCAGTGTATGTAAAACAAAATGCAGTCAATAGATCCTAGGTGTTCTCAACTTAAAATGAGGTTATGTAAAACAAAAGTCAATAGCAAACATAGATCCTAAGTGTTCCTACTTAAAATGGCGGTGTCTGTAAAACAAAATGCAGTCAACAGATCCTAGGTGTTCCCTGCTTAAAATGGCGGTGTCTGTAAAACAAAATGCAGTCAATAGATCCTAGGTGTTCCCTTCTTAAAATGGCAGTGTCTGTAAAACAAATTCAATAGATCCTAGGTGTTCCCTGCTTAAAATGGCGGTGTCTGTAAAACAAAATGCAGTCAATAGATCCTAGGTGTTCCCTACTTAAAATGGCAGTGTAGTAAAACAAAATGCAGTCAATAGATCCTAGGTGTTCTCAACTTAAAATGGCAGTGTCTGTAAAACAAAAAGTCAATAGATCCTAGGTGTTCCCTGCTTAAAATGGCGTGTCATGTAAAACAAAATGCAGTCAATAGATCCTAGGTGTTCCCTACTTAAAATGGCAGTGTCTGTAAAACAAAATGCAGTCAATAGATCCTAGGTGTTCCCTACTTAAAATGGCAGTGTTGTAAAACAAAAAGTCAATAGATCCTAAGTGTTCCCTACTTAAAATGGCTGTGTCTGTAAAACAAAATGCAGTCAATAGATCCTAGGTGTTCCCTACTAAAATGGCAGTGTATGTAAAACAAAATGCAGTCAATAGATCCTAGGTGTTCTCAACTTAAAATGGCAGTGTCTGTAAAACAAAATGCAGTCAATAGATCCTAGGTGTTCTCAACTTAAAATGGCAGTGTATGTAAAACAAAATGCAGTCAATAGATCCTAGGTGTTCTCCAACTAAAATGGCGAGTTGTAAAACAAAATGCAGTCAACAGATCCTAGGTGTTCCAACTTAAAATGGCAGTGTATGTAAAGCAAAATAAGTCATAGATCCTAGGTGTTCTCAACTTAAAATGGCAGTGTTGTAAAGCAAAATGTAGTCAATAGATCCTAGGTGTTCTCAACTTAAAATGGCAGTGTATGTAAAACAAAATGCAGTCAATAGATCCTAGGTGTTCCAACTTAAAATGGCAGTGTCTGTAAAGCAAAATGTAGTCAATAGATCCTAGGTGTTCTCAACTTAAAATGGCAGTGTATGTAAAACAAAATGCAGTCAACAGATCCTAGGTGTTCCCTACTTAAAATGGCAGTGTATGTAAAACAAAATGCAGTCAATAGATCCTAGGTGTTCCCTACTTAAAATGGCAGTGTATGTAAAACAAAATGCAGTCAATAGATCCTAGGTGTTCCCTACTTAAAATGGCAGTGTCTGTAAAACAAAATGCAGTCAATAATCCTAGGTGTTCCCTACTTAAAATGGCGGTGTCTGTAAAACAAAAAGTCAATAGATCCTAGGTGTGTTCTCTACTTAAAATGGCGGTGTCTGTAAAAAAAAATATCAATAGATCCTAGGTGTTCCTCTTAAAATGGCGGTGTCTTAAAACAAAATGCAGTCAATAGATCCTAGTGTTCCCTCTTAAAATGGCAGTGTCATGTAAAAACAAAGTCAATAGATCCTAGGTGTTCCCTGCTTAAAATGGCGGTGTCTGTAAAACAAAATGCAGTCAATAGATCCTAGGTGTTCCCACTTAAAATGGCAGTGTATGTAAAACAAAATGCAGTCAATAGATCCTAGGTGTTCTCAACTTAAAATGGCAGTGTCTGTAAAACAAAATGCAGTCAATAGATCCTAGGTGTTCTCAACTTAAAATGGCAGTGTATGTAAAACAAAATGCAGTCAATAGATCCTAAGGTGTTTCTCAACTTAAAATGGCAGTGTCTGTAAAACAAAAAGTCAATAGATCCTAGGTGTTCCCTGCTTAAAATGGCGTGTACTGTAAAACAAAATGCAGTCAATAGATCCTAGGTGTTCCCTACTTAAAATGGCAGTGTATGTAAAACAAAATGCAGTCAATAGATCCTAGGTGTTCCCTACTTAAAATGGCAGTGTCTGTAAAACAAAATGCAGTCAATATACCTAGGTGTTCCCTACTTAAAATGGCGGTGTCTGTAAAAACAAAAAGTCAATAGATCCTAAGTGTTCCCTACTTAAAATGGCGGTGTCTGTAAAACAAACGTCAATAGATCCTAAGTGTTCCCTACTTAAAATGGCGGTGTCATGTAAAACAAAATGCAGTCAACAGATCCTAGGTGTTCCCAGCTTAAAATGGCGGTGTCTGTAAAACAAAATGCAGTCAATAGATCCTAGGTGTTCCCTTCTTAAAATGGCAGTGTCTGTAAAACAAATTCAATAGATCCTAGGTGTTCCCTGCTTAAAATGGCGGTGTCTGTAAAACAAAATGCAGTCAATAGATCCTAGGTGTTCCCTACTTAAAATGGCAGTGTATGTAAAACAAAATGCATGTCAATAGATCCTAGGTGTTCTCAACTTAAAATGGCAGTGTCTGTAAAACAAAAAGTCAATAGATCCTCGGTGTTCCCTGCTTAAACTGGCGGTGTCTGTGTGGGATTCGTATGTGGAAATACTTCTTATATATTTTTTGTTTTGTTTTTGTTTTTGTTTTACTCCCACATCGAACACAAAATGGTGATTGGTCTGCTTTATTGTGTTATACAGCCTGCTGCACTCTATCGTCATCGCATTATTTATACAACCGTATTCTCTGCATGGACAATACCAGCTTAACTCGTACAGATGACGCCACTTTCGTCCCTAGCTTCACTCCTTGGGTATTTTATTGGAAGTATTTTGCTTCGCTACTTTTTTTTTCCTCGCCTTTTGGTTTACTGGCTGTTCTTCTGTTCTCTTTGGGTGCATGGAGCTCAAACACTAAGCCGTGCTATCTTGGAAGTCACGTCCTCAAAATTTATTGCTGCCGTTTCACCATCTTCTCCCATCTCTCTGTCTCTGTTTCTCCGTTTCTCTCTCTCCCTGTCTGTCTCTGTCTGTCTGTCTGTCTGTCTGTCTGTCTGTCTGTCTGTCTGTCTGTCTCTCTCTCTCTCTCTCTCTCTCTCTCTCTCCCTTTCATGTGTACACGCGTACACATACGCACACATACATATCTAAACACCACACAACCCCTCATCCAAGCAATCCAGTAGTTGTTGGTACTACAAAATTTGTGAACGATTTGGCTGTCTTTTTTTTTTTTTTTGTGGTAAGACAAGATATTTCACGTCACTTACAGATATGTCAATGGATACTCAATGACACAGTAAGTCACTGGTGTTTCTAACTGAAATTCTCTTGGTGTCATTTTTCTTCATATAAACCAATATTTTCCTCGTTAAAGTATCACTTTTACAAGTTATCATAAAAACGTCAATCCTCCCTTCCCCGAGACTTTGACAGTCGTCTTGGGGTCAGTAGAGTTGAGAAAAATGGTGTGAAAACCCAGACAGACAGGTATTATGTACAGAGAAGCAATAAAACGACTCATATCTCTCAAGTTGTCTCAAAACATTTGACGTGTAAAAACCCTTTCTACCATCATTTGTCATCATCAAAAAGCCATCGACTCATTTCGAACAGAACTCTAAATGTCAGAAAATAATCTGCTTTTCCCAAAAGGAAGAACTTTATACCCCCAAAACACTCTACATCACAAACGCTAAGTACACAGAGTGACGACCTATGTATTCTCGTTCAGTGTGGTTCTTGATTCAGACATACTAAATCATGATGTAGAGAGTGTGTTACAGTGATGTGGCTCTTTTTCAATACCATATGTTGTTCTTACTTGCGTGCGGGTACCAGGATACCTAAGTGCTCCTCACGAATCGTACTAGGATACTTAAGTGCTCTGCACAAATATAGAGAGAAAGACAAACAGGCACAGAAAAAGACACGATGATGATGATCATCATCATCATCATGATGACGACGACGACGACGACGATGATGATGACGACGACGACGACGACTATGATGATGATGATGATGACGACGATTATAATGATGAATTCTTTTTTTTTTTTTTTCCAGTGAAGGAGAAACGGGAACCAGTACACTAACAGACCCGACTGTTAACGTTACACAACGCAATAAAACTTCACAATTATCTTCAAGTATTACTATACAAGAAATCAAGCTTTTAATCATATACAAACAGTCAAACTTTTAAATACCGCAATGCACCGTTCAAGCTGTTAAAAGTTTCACATCCGGAAATCAAAATGCAAAAGAAAAAAGAAAAAAGAAAAAGAAGAGAAAAAAAAGAAAAAAACCGGTGCAACGTCTCAAGTGATGTATCTTCCACACAAACCCAATAAAACTCCTTGCCCTTCAATTTCAAAGGAGGAGGAAATCTCCCAATGCTTTCCCCATAGACTGCTTCCGCCTAAACCAATTCTACACTGAAGTGTCAGTATTGTATGGTTTGTTCCTGAGTGAGACTTAACCCATTGACTCCCACACATTATCCACCAACAGCAAAAACTTAACCCTTTAACTCCCTTACCCAATCCACCAGCTTCCTGTGTGGATGGATGAATGGGATGGACGGGATGTATGTATGTATGTATGTATGTGTGTGTGTGTGTGTGTGTGTGTGTGTGTGTGTGTGTGTGTGTGTGTGTGTGTGTGTGTGTGTATGTATGTATGTATGTATGTATGTAGGTTGTGTGTACATTTGCAGAAATCTGGTGGATAGGGTGCGGGAGTCAAAGGGTTAAGTTTCTGCTTCATTAGCAATGTTTGGACAATGCAGGATACTGGTGAACAGGGTGATTGTATGTATGTATGTATGTATGTATGTATGTATGTATGTATGTATGTATGTATGTATGTGTGCGTGTGTGCGTGTATGTGTGTATGCAGAAAGCTGGTGGATAGGGTGAGGGAGTCAAAGGGTTAATTTTTGCTTTAACATGTTCGACAATACAGGATGCTGGTGAACAGGGTGTGCGGGAATCAAAGGGTTAATTAAACACCGCTAAACAAACTAGGCTGAAATAAACCTCACAACACTGTTTCTCTCCTCTTCCCCCTCCTTCATGATCTTCATGGTCAGACCACATCTGGCGAAGGACTGTGTGCCGTTTTCTCCAGTTCCTGGAGGCTGTCAAGGGGGTTTGGTGATTAGTTAAGTCGCAGTCGGCCATGTCACTTGTCGGTCCACTTGACTGAGGGAGGCGATATCGCTGCAGTATGTTCGCTGCCTGGTCCTCTTAGTAACGACAACAGGTTATTTGACTGCAGGAGTACATATGGAAGACAAACTACAATTTGCTTTTCTGTCTCTGTTTCTATCTGTCCCTGTTTCTGTCTGTCTGTCTGTCTCTATCTCCCCCCCCCCCCCCCCTATTTGCCTCTCTGTCTCCCTCTGTATGTATGTGTGTACGTATGTATGTATGTATGTGCGTATGTATGTATGTATGTATGTATGTATGTATGTATGTGCGTATGTATGTATGTGCGTATGTATGTATGTATGTACATGCGTATGTATGTGCGTATGTGTGTATGCCTGTGTGTATGCGTGCGTGCGCGTGTATATATATATATATATATATATATATATATATATACACACACACACACACACATATACATACATACGTGTGTGTGTATGTATGTGTGTGTGTGTGTGTGTGTGTGTGTGTGTGTGTGTGTGTGTGTGTGTGTGTGTGTGTGTGTGTGTGCGCGTGTGTGCGCGCGTGCGCGCAAGGCCGTGCACACCTTCTCTAACAT
Source organism: Monoplex corrugatus (assembly GCA_030674185.1). Taxonomy (NCBI): domain Eukaryota; kingdom Metazoa; phylum Mollusca; class Gastropoda; order Littorinimorpha; family Ranellidae; genus Monoplex; species Monoplex corrugatus. The sequence goes on from CM060313.1 coordinate 84,751,032, forward strand.
TTGACCGAAAATCAAATCCACACGCTATGTGAATGAACTGGGCATCCAACAAACTAAAGAGTGCTCAGAAATCTCGGCATAAGATATTTGTATCAACAGAAAGAAAACTGTTCAAACTATAACACAATACAGCCACACTGTATAGTTTTATAAAATATCAAAAGATGAGAGAGAGAGAGAGAGAGAGAGAGAGAGAGAGAGAGAGCACAGGAAGTGAGAATGAGATAAAGAGAAAGGGGAGAAGAGAAAGAAAAATGGAAAAATAGTGGAGGGAACAAGAAAAACTACCTTATTCAACATTTTTCAAAACACGGGTACATACTTAAAACATCATCTTTTCAACACACAACCACACATAACCTCCAGTGAATGCATGAATATGTTCCGATAGTCCATGGATTAATTCCCAAACAATTTGACACAAAATCTGGCGATGGTATTGACATTTAAATATGTTTGATAAGAATTCATGGCGTTCTGTCAAGTCCATACGCACTCCGCCTATATCTATCAGTGTTAATCTGGCAGATTCTTTGGACCTGCCCAATACCTAGTACAATGGCAAGGTCTGAAATGATAGCAAGGAGGCAGGCAGGTGATGGAGATGGTGTTTTAATCAACTTTGTAGCAGGGTTAGCTCCTCCCGGTAGTGATATTCGACATAAATTATACAGAAAACCAAAATGCTGAAGTTGCAACGTGTGTGTCACAACAGATTCACGGCACACGCATAAAAATACCACTGCTACATTGCACACACCTAAGAATACCATCATCATATAACACATGGCTCACCTATAACAATATCACCATCATATAACAAACGGCTCCCGCATAAGAATACCATTATCATATAATGCAAGGTAGATTCATATAATTACCATCGTACCACGAACAAAATGTCCAACACTAGCTTATTGCAAAAAAGAAAGTGACATAAACACAGTCAACATGCAGGTCCTAACTTTCTCCTGTAGCCCATGAAATGACGAAGCTCATAACAAATGCTTGTGTGGAAATACATTTTTCCAACTCCCATATCTAACACAAGATGTGGAAAAGGCTGGTGACAGAGCTGCTTGATTGTGTGTTATACAACTTGGTCCACTGCATCATCGCATTGTTAGCTCCTCTCGGTCGTTATGCTAGGGTAACAGTGATATTCGACATAGAAAACCTAGGGCTGAAGTTGCAACTTGTTGTGTGTCAGAACAAATTCACGGCACACACATAAGAATACCACCATCATATAACGCGCCGCACACGCATAAAAATATCACCATCATATAACACAAGGCGCAAGTATAATAACGTCACCATTATACAACGCACGATCCACGCGTACAACTACCACCATCGTTTCACAAACCAAATGTCCAGCACTGGCTTACTGCCAAAAAAAGAAAGCGAAATAAATACAGTCAACATGCAGGTCCTAACTTTCTCCTGTAGCCCGTGAAATGACAAGGCTCATAAAGGAATGCTTCTGTGGAAATACATTTCTTTCCAACTCTATGTAGAAATACATTTTTGCCCCCAACTCCCATATCTAACACAAGATGCGGAAAAGGCTGGTGACAGAGTTTGCTTGATTGTGTTACACAGCTTGGTCCGCTGCATCATCGCATTATTCCATACAACCGTATTCTCTGCATGGACGACGCCATCTTAACCAGGGACGACGCCACTTTCATTCCCAGCTTCATTACTCGTGCCCTTTTTATTGGAAACATTTCGCTTCGCTCGTTTTCTTCCTTCTCGCCCCTTGGTTTACTGGCTGCTGCTCTAAAACGCGCCTCGTATCTTCATTTTGCTGGGCCCTGCTCAAACACTAAGCCCTGCAATCTTGGACGACATGTCCTTCGCGAAATATATTGCTTTTCCTGCTGCTTTACCCCTCCCTCCCCAACAAGCACCTCATATCCAATTTTTATAGCTGCCAAGCACCTCATATCTTGTTCTTTTATGGCTGCCAGACTCCACACACTCACAATTTCTCGTGATTTTGAAACCTGTCGAATAACTTGACATCGTTTACTCACGTCAACAAGCAATGTAACCTGAAGTCAAGTTTTGGTGTCTGTATCTGAAATTCTCCTGGCGAGACATCTTTCTTCGTATGAAACAGTATTTTCCCCTTTCAACTATCACCTTTATAAGTTTCTCCAAAATGTCAAAGCCGCCAAACTTTGACAGCCATCCTCAGGCCAGTAGAGTTCAGAAAAATGGTGGAAATATCCAGACAGACAGTTATAATGTACTAAAAGCGGCATGAAAGCTCACGTTTTTTGAAGTCTAAAAAGCTCCGACCTGTCAGATTCCTTTTCACTCTCACGTGTCACCATCAAAATACTCTCCACTCACTTGGGGAGATGCTAAGGGCAACGAGAGATAGAGACAGATGGAAGTCCATGATCGCCAACGCCATGCGGCAGGGCACCTGATGATGATAACTTGGTCTATACTTCTAAACGTCTTACAAATACTATGCTTTTGACTGCGCTAGTCTTCTCTCATGAAGCGCTACAATTAGCGCAAGGGATGTATGTATATGGATGGGGTGCTGTTGAATCTGACATACTAAATTATCGTGGAATTGGTGTTTGACAGTCATATGGATTTGTTGAATATCATGTATGGTTCTGCTTTAAAGGTGTGGGGGGGAGGGGGGGCAAGAGGGAGAGTAGATACAAGACTACTTCAGTGCGCTGCAGGGCGACAAAGACAAAAAGAACAAAACACATTTCTATTTTCGAGAGTGGCGGCATAAGCACATTAATGCTTTTCTCCATAAAGCCCTTACCCGTGGAAGGTCTACACGAAGAGAGAGAGAGAGAGAGAGAGAGAGAGAGAGAGAGAGACAGGCAGACAGACAGACAGACAGAGCCAAAGACAGACAGACAGAAACAGCGAAACAGAGAGAGAGAGAGGGAGAGAGAGAGAGACAGACAGACAGAGAGACAGACAGACACAGAGAGCCAAAGACAGACAGACAGAAACAGTGAGCGAAACAGAGAGAGACAGACAGACAGACAGACAGAGACAGGGACAGACAGACAGAAAGAGCG
>CM060313.1:84761599-84794099 GCA_030674185.1 Monoplex corrugatus
GAACCATTTTAGCACAGTAAGACAGAAACCTCTTTATATTCATTTTTCAGATTCACCATAATGATCCTTCTGAAGCAATCTACAAAAAAGTCAATGACAAAGAATGAAATACAACGACAACACTAAGAAATGTGGATGTTAAGCAGCAATTTGAGTTTACTCAGCTCGGCTTAATCACGTTTGGTTTTAAGGTCCCAAATTCTTCATAAATCTTATCTCGGAGATGGCGGCAACGATCTGAAATATGCAGGGAAATGGAGAGGCACGAAAGGAAGACAACAGAACAAAGGAACCAGACAGAAAAGAGAAAAAGAAACTAAGCTTCCATCATTCCAATTTCTAAGTAAAAAAAAAAAAAAAAAGCCCTTGATTTCAGACTAATCTCCGTGCGGAGATACAGTAAACTAAGAAAGAAAGCGTTCAATAACCCAAGTCCAAAATGAGGACAGACATGTAGCGTGTGTGGTCGATCAGCTCAGATTCACACAAACCACGGCAGATGTTCAATGCCCTCTTCACCGGAGGGCACTGAGAGAATGCCAATTTTAACAACACTCGTGCAAACGGACTGATGGCAGAATGAAGTGCATGATCAATATCAACATGAACAGAAACGATGAAAATATAATCGATGGAAGCGCCAGATAAAGACAGACCACAGGCTGCTATTTCCAATGGTCTGATTTATACTTGCACGAAACAATCAACAAACAAGGGAGAATCTCATTTCTAATGAACCTTACTACGTCAACAAAAGCTAAAGAAACATTTGGAGTTCTCCATAATCTGATAAGTAGAGACGAAAACTCTCTCTCTCTCTCTCTCTCTCTCTCTCTCTCCTCTCTCTCTCTCTCTCTCTCTCAGAGAGATGCTCAAAATTACACACACAGAGACAACACACACAGAGACAACACACACAGAGACAACACACACAGAGACAACACACACAAGACACACACACACACACACACACACACACACACACACACACACACACACACCAGAGTGAGGAGGAATCCTTTATTTGCTTTTCTTCCCCCGCCTGCATTCTGTTGGGGAAGGGGGGTGAGCTGTTCTCCGCACAAGCATACACTCTGAAAGCGGTTAATACTTTCCTCTGGTTGGCAAACAGACAGTGTCAAGTCACATAAATACAACATTAGTCATATACGAGAAACTGAGGTCATCTTAAGACCTAGCTCAACCGTGACAAGAGAGAGAATCAAACAGCTCGACACACTCCAGTTTATTTACACAGGCGACATAGCAGAGAGGCAAATGTTTCTTTAATTGGTCTAACCTAGAATGAAAAGTCGCGATATATATTTACACAGCTCGGCTGGAGAGTTAGATTTCATGTTGTCCAAGATCTTGTGTATGACTCTCAGTGGAAAAACAGGTATCTTTTTCTGTAATGAAAATCAATGTTCGAAGTGTGACACTGTTATTTTGTTATTTTTGTTTAAAGCCCAACCGACTGCATAGAGCCATATCAGGGCTATTACTGTTTCAAAACAGACACAATACTTCAGGGGGGAAAAAGGATAAGAAAATCAAGCACACATATCAATGCATTCGCGCACATAATCTAAGGAGATGCCCCTGGCGTTGACCACTACATCTATCACGCATGGGATTAAAAAACATACCTGAATACAAATTAAAATTGTAACTAAGGACACTAAAACATACATAAAAAAACGGGCCTAAATTACCTAAAATTGCTTCTGTAGATCTCATTTCCCTACAGCCAAAAACGCACTAAATAACATGTACCCAATTATCACACCCAAGAGAAAATATATAAGACTTTATCGAACACATACAGGTGAATGGACCAGCAAGGCAGATAATGATAGGAAGAAATGGCAGAAACCAAAGGAACAAGGCAGAAACACAAAAGTGACAGAAAAAGGAAATTTCCAGCACAGAATTTCCAGAAGGTGGGGATATTGTTTACACTGAAAGAGCCCCCGGTATCCCCACAGGGGAAGTATTACATAACAAAACTGGACTGTGGATGACGGAGAGAGGAGGTTCTGGCTTTGAATGCTGAACAATGAACAGGACGTTCTGGCTTTGAATGCTGAACAATGAACATGACGTTCTGGCTTTGAATGCTGAACAATTTAACAGGACGTTCTGGCTTTGAATGCTGAACAATGAACAGGACGTTCTGGTTTTGAATGCTGAATAATGAACAGGACGTTCTGGCTTTGAATGCTGAACAATGAACAGGACGTTCTGGCTTTGAATGCTGAACAATGAACATGACGTTCTGGCTTTGAATGCTGAACAATGAACAGACGTTCTGGCTTTGAATGCTGAACAATGAACAGGACGTTCTGGCTTTGAATGCTGAACAATGAACATGGACGTTCTGGTTTTGAATGCTGAACAATGAACATGACGTTCTGGTTTTGAATGCTGAACAATGAACAGGACGTTCTGGCTTTGAATGCTGAACAATGAACAGACGTTCTGGCTTTGAATGCTGAACAATGAACAGGAGGTTCTGGCTTTGAATGCTGAACAATGAACAGGAGGTTCTGACTTTGAATGCTGAACAATGAACATGACGTTCTGGCTTTGAATGCTGAACAATGAACAGGACGTTCTGGCTTTGAATGCTGAACAATGAACAGGACGTTCTGGTTTTGAATGCTGAATAATGAACAGGACGTTCTGGCTTTGAATGCTGAACAATGAACAGGACGTTCTGGCTTTGAATGCTGAACAATGAACAGGACGTTCTGGCTTTGAATGCTGAACAATGAACAATGTGTTTCTTTCCGTCTGTATGGTAATGCAAGTTCATATGGGACTAAAAATCATGATGACATAAATCACAGAGTACACTAACTTGTTCTTTCTTCATTCTGATAACAAAAGAAAGGTGTCTTAATTCCATAAAAACAGAGATTCTCGCAGGGTGGAGGCTTTACAATAAAGAAGTATGAACAATCCAATGACTACTGCACTTGTAATATGGATGAAACATTCGTCACGGCATCAAAACATGCCTTTGTCATGGTATGTATAAAACAGTTATCACAGCAGAAGCATGCCCCTGTTTGTATGTATCAATTATTTACCACAGCATCAAGCATGCCTTTCTCGTGGTATTTGATGAAACGTCAGACAGTTTCATTTCCAACTTTTTGAGAGAGAGAGAGAGAGAGGGGGGAGGGAGGGAGGGAGGGAGAGAGAGGGAGAGAGAGGGAGAGAGAGAGATGAGGGAGAGGGAGACAGAAAGACAGAGAGAGGATCATTTCCTAAGTCCCTTCCCTTGATGCCCAATTATCTTTCTTGCCTTTCTGAGGTCTTGGTGAAAAAAAAGGGGGTGGAGAGAGAGAGAGAGAGAGAGAGAGAGAGACAGACAGACAGACAGACAGATATGGACAGACAGAGAGAGAGACACACACAGAGAATATGTGTATGTGACACAGATGACAACTTGGGTCAAGAGATATTCGTCAAACAAGCTTGAGTGTACCCTAGCACAGCATCACGTGTGTGGGGGGGGGGGGAAACAGAGGGAAGGTGAAGGCACAGGTCAGGAGTCACGCGCCCTACTGTACCCTCCTCCCCCAAAGTTGCGTGTGCTTTGTGCCCTGAAGATATGGTCGTTGTTGGTCATTGCTTTGGTGAATGATAGAGTGCGTGCCTTCGTTTGATCCTTGAATCAGCATTTGGCGCCTTATAATAATAACAATAATAATAATAATAATAATAATAGCAGCAGCAGCAGCAGTAGTAGTAGTAATTTCAAGAAGTCATTACCGCGCTTTGTAAATTCCATCATCATCATCATCATCAGGTGCCCTGCCGCATGGCGTTGGCGACCATGGACTTCCAACCATCTATATCTCTCGTTGCCCCCAGCATCTCCCCCACCCCCCTCATCCCCAGCCACTCCGCAAGTCCGTCCAGCATTCTCTCCCTGGGTCTACCTGATGCTCTCCTTCCCTCCAGCTTTCCCGTTGTGACCAGGTGCTCCAAATCCCCCTTCCTCATAAAATGGCCTATAAATGTTGCTTGTCTTTTCCTAATCTTCCTTATGAGTGATCTATTTGTGTCTGCCTCCATCAAGACTGTCTCGTTTGTTTTCTTTGCTGTCCATGGAACTCAACATTATTCTGAGAAACCACATCTCGGCTGCCTCGATTCTGCTCTGGCTTTGCTTGCTGACTGTCCACGCCTCGCAGCCGTACAACAGTATTGGTTCTATATAACATTCAAGGACTCTCTTTCTCATGTTAATTGATAGGCATTTGTTGATAAAAATGCTTGTCATCTTATTGAATGCTGTTTTGGCTTGGCCGATTCTGCTGGCTATTTCCGATGTGCTTCTGCCGTCTGATGAAATGACCGTTCCCAGGTATTTGAACTTATTAACCTGTGTCAAGGTTGTGCCATTTGTTTTTATTTCGCATGAGGGGATTTCATGTTTTTTACTGATCACCATGACTTCAGTCTTCCTGCTGTTTAGTTCCAACCCCTTACCTTTGGTAAAAAAAAAAATTCCATACACAGTAAAATCACATGCCATGTGATGGAAAAGGATATGTAATGATCATGACAAATGCCATATGCCTGTGCATTAACCACATGAACTGGCAAGGTCTTGCAGCCTACCTACTTAGAGTTCTGCATAGTACTATCTTTGGACCCAATTATTATTGAAACAACAATTAAACCCTATGAGAACCAGCACGAATGCTATCAGCTTTGTTCAACATTTTCAGAGTCAGTTTCAGTTTCAGTTTTCAAAGCTAACGTCTCAGCGCTGAGACTGAATTCCACATGCAGTCAGGTCAATGATGACATGTGATGGAGAATATCCAAAATGATCATGACATAAGCGTTTTGGCCGGCACATAAGACTAATGTGCTGGCAAGGTCTTGGGGTCCTATCTAGCATATGGTCACCAGAATCTGTTTGCTACAACAGATTTCCCGTTCTCCGACACCGTCTTTAGATTCCATCAAACCAATGAACTATGCATTCTCATGTGGAGTTTATGGCTTAGTGGTTAAAGCATCTGCTAAGGACACGAGAAACTCTGGTTCGAATCATGGGTCCGTCCTACCTAGCATACGGTAACCAGAATCGGTTTGCCACAATAGATCACCCATGCACCGGCGCGTGTTTTCGATTCCATCAAACCGGTTAATTACATGCCTTCTGATGTGGAGCGTGTGGCATTGTGGTTAAAGCATTTGCCTAGAACGCGAGAAACCCTGGTTCTTATTCTTATTGCTGCTTAAAGCCCAGCCGACTGTGTACAGCCATATCAGGGTTATAACCGTTTCAAGACACACCTGTACTTCAACAGGGAAAAAAAAGGAACAAAAAATTAAGTACACATATCAATTCATTCGCGCACATAATCTAAGCAGATACTCCAGGCGTTGACCACTCGGTCCAACTTATCACACACGCGATTTAAAAAGCATACCTGAATTCAAATGTAAACACAACTAAGGACACTAAAACATATATAAAAATGGGCCTAAATTGGATGGCTCATCTCCCTAGAGCCAAAAATGTACTTAATATCTGTACCCAATTATCAATCCTAAGACAAAGTTTGCAAGATTTTATTGAACACATACAGGTGAATAGACCAGCAAGGCAGAAAATGATAGGAAGAAATGACAAAAATCTAGGGAGCAAGGCAGAAACAAAGAGAGTGACAGAAAAGAGGAAATTACTAGCACAGAATTTCCAGAAGGTTGGGATATTATTTGTACTGAAAGAGCCCTTGACATCCCCACCGGGGGGAGGGGGATAACCTGGTTAGAATGACTGACCAGACAATGATTTTTTGTCCCCCCACCCCCCACCCCTCCTTCCCACTAAATCTTAAGAGGGGGTCTAGCTGCTAGTCTTTCGGATGATACTAGAAATTGAGATTCCGTGTGCACTACGCACACATTTAATATACCACGACAAAATAAAAGTTGTCCCTAACGAAATTCAGTAGGAAAAAAATTCACTTTCAAAGGAAAACAAGACACACGCAGCCCCCACCCCCACAAAAAAAAAGGAGAGAGAAAAGAAAAAAAAATTTTAAGTAAAGAAATGGTTGGCGTTTTGCTCTGGCTTTGCGCTCTTTTAGAGAAGCAGCCTGAATTTTAACATGGTAACATGTGACAACAAACAAACAAATTTAAGAAAAGATAGAAAAAATTATAAATATGATATAAATACATTCGTGTATCCCTATCACACACTTAACTGAATTACTACGGCTTAACAGAAAGCAAAAGATACACACGTGTACAAGGATTTACACGCATAACCCACTTTTTTTCCCCGTTACCCCATCAAACGCGAGGGGTTATGCATGAAAGTGTTCTCAAATACGTCTAGCCAGTGCAAACATCTCCTGCAGTCCAAACGCGTGCTACTGAAAGCAGGAACGTAACGCAAGTAGTGGGTTATATCACATCGATTCCGTTGGGACCTGCTATACAATTCCACAAAGTAATCACGGTTGAAATGAAGATTTTGGTGTGTGTGTGTGTTGTGTGTGTGTGTGTGTGTGTGTGTGTGTGTGTGTGTGTGTGTGTGCGTGTGTGTGTGTGTGTGTGTGTGTTTGTGTACGTGCGTGCGTGCGTGCGTGCGTGCGTGCGTGTCTGTGTCTATCTTTCTGTGTTTCTGTGTACGTCAGTGTGTAGTGTAGGTAGTGTAGTGTAGTGTAGTGTAGTGTAGTGTAGTGTAGTGTAGTGTAGTGTAGTGTAGTGTAGTGTAGTGTAGTGTAGTGCAATGCAGCGCTGTGTAGTGCAGTGTAGTGCAGTGCATTGTGTAGTGTAATGCAGTGCAGTGTACTCTAGTGAGTGCAGTATAGTGCAGTGTAGTGTAATGCAGTGCAGTGTAGTGCAGTGCAGTGCAGTTTAGGGCAGTGAAGTTTAGTGCAGTGCAGTGCAGTGCATGTAGTGTATGTAGTGTAGTGTAGTGTAGTGTAGTGTAGTGTAGTGTAGTGTAGTGTAGTGTAGTGTAGTGTAGTGTAGTGTAGTGTAGTGTAGTGTATGTAGTGTAGTGTAGTGTGAATGTGTGTGCGTACGCGCGCACGTCTGTATACAGATGTATGTATGTATGTATGTATGTATGTATGTATGTATGTATGTACGTATGTATGTATGTACGTATATATGTATGTACGTATGTACGTATGTACGTATGTATGTATGTAGTGTGTATGTGTGTATTGTATGTAAGCATTATGTATGTATACGTATACGTGTGTGTGCACGCGTGTGTGCGTGCATGTACTTAAGTGCAGTGCCCTGTAGTTTTGTGCTGTGACGTGTAGTGTAGTGTAGTGTAGTTGTAGTGTAGTGTAGTGTAGTGCAATGGTGCAAAGCAGTGTAGTGTAGTGTAGTGTAGTGTAGTGTAGTGTAGTGTAGTGTAGTGTAGTGCAGTGCAGTGCAGTGGAGTGCAGTGGAGTGCAGTGGAGTGCAGTGGAGTGCAGTGCAGTGCAGTGTAGTGTAGTGTAGTGCAATGCAGTGTAGTGTAGTGTAGTGTAGTGCGCGCACACACACAGACACAGACACACACACACACACACGCACGCGCGCGCGCAAAGCAGGCACCGGCATTTACGGTTTTTAGGTCTTTTAGCAGCAGTTACCTCACCATGTTATATCCTGTCTGTCTGTCTGTCTGTCTGTCTCTCTCTCTCTCTCTCTCTCTCTCTCTCTCTCTCTGTCTTTCCCCCTGTGGACTATTCCACATTTTGATACATTTAGTCTGTATAAACATTAAGAGTATGTTTCTTGTCATTGACTGTGGGTGGTTTGTGCTTGCTTATGTATTGGAGTGGGGTGCAGTTGTGAATGTGCACGTGAGCTGTGCGCCTCTATGCACCCTTTGATATCCTTAGGTAGACTACATGCTTGTGCGTTTACAATACACAACAGACTTGATCAGCTAAATATAACAGCATGATTATTGTTATACGTGTGTTATGGTGTAAACACGCCATGTCGCGGTCGACGTGTCTGTAACTGAATTTTTGTTATTTTCTGTGTTATTGGTGCTTATTCGAAATGAGCCCTTACCCTCACCCCCTGTCTTACTTGGGCCGAATGTTGTATGAGACTAAAATCACCAAATCGTCAGATTGTGTGTGTGTGTGTGTGTGTGTGTGTGTGTGTGTGTGTGTGTGTGTGTGTGTGTGTGTGTGTGTGTGTGTGTGTGTGTGTGTGTGGCTGCCCTCCCTCCCTCCCGCCCACTCTCCTCTCTCTCTCTCTCTCTCTCTCTCTCTCTCTCTCTCTCTCTCTCCCCCTCGTCCCCCCAAACGGGACAACAGCCTTTCTGAATAAGATAAGCATTTGTTTTCGTACGTACATTCTTCCTCTGTTTAGCTGCACTCATAAATCAAGTATCTTTTACAGCGGTGGAACTAAAGCTAAAAGACGTATTCCTCACAACACATGACTGTACACCACAGAGAGACTACAAACACTGCTTTTGTCTCTCACACACAACGCTCGGCTCTGATGTTTGTTCTGTGCCTTAATCAAATCACACACGTCAAACACGAACGCACACGCTCTCTTTCATGTATGCGTGCACGCACATAAGCTCGCGCGGATATACACTTCTACACGCACAAGTATCACATGTTTGCAAGAATAACTGCACACAAGCACACACAGATTACAGTGTGTCGCTGCCATACGCTTACTCACAAACTCGGGCATACACACAAATATATATACACTAATATACCTATACGTATAAAAATACACACACACACGCCCACGCATGCATGCACAGCTGTTGTCACCATTATTTACGCCTTTCAATATCACTTATTCAAGCAGACTAGAGTCTTCTGGTTAGTTCAACTCGTGCCAAAATTATGACGTCTCTAATAATAGCATTGGAACGAAAGTCGAAAGACAAGTTGTACAACAAACGACTGTATGCATACAGTGTACATGTAAGTTGCAGTTTCTTCAAGAGAAATTCGTCGCAGTCGGACAATTCCATATGCGCCACACCTTCTCTGCCATACTACTGTAATGACTCGTAGCATAAACCCTTCTTTTATTCTTTCTCAAAACACTCTGCATGTTGCCTTTCTTTAAATAGTCAAATCACTTGTGAGTGCACGAGTGTGTTACAAACACAATCATACGTGCGCATGAATAAACCATACACACACGCACGCACGCACGCCCACGCGCGCGCGCATTGCCGCCACTATCACCACCAACCAGGAGACCGACGGTCAGGTTAGAATCAACTTCTCTCTCTCTCTCTCCTCTCTCTCTCTCTCTCTCCTCTCTCTCTCTCTCTCTCTCTCTCTCTTCTTTGTGTGAAAGAGAGGAGAGAGTGTGTGTGTGTGTGTGCACGTGCGTGCGTGCGTGTGTGTGTGTGTGCGTGTGTGTGTGTGTGAGTGCGTGAGAGAGAGTGTGAGTGTGTGTGTGTGTGTGCACGCGCGCGCGCGTGCATGCGTGTAAGACAGAAGGGAGAAAAAAAGAAAGAAAAGAGACAGAGAGAGACTTCAGATTTCAGAATGACATGTATGCAAGCTGAAGACAGAGAAAAAGCTAGAGAGAGACAGAAAATGTATGCATGTCTGTAATAGTGTTTACACGCACGCACGCATGCACGCGCTCTCTCTCTCTCACACACACACACACACACACACACACACACACACACACACACACACACACACCACACACACACACACACACACACACACACACGAAAAGGAAAAAAAAACGAAAGGAGAGAACTCTTTTGTAATTTCAGAACAATTCAATTAGTAACTTTTCCAACAGAGACATCTTGACAAAGTGTTGACAACGTTTCAAAAAAGAAAAAAGAAAAAAAATAGAAAAAGAAAAAAAAGGAAAAAGAAAAGTAAAGGAAAAAAGCACCAACAAGAAAGAAAAAAAAAGAACAGAAAAAGAAACTAAAAATATCGCCACACCAAGTGGCTTTACCACAGTGGTTTTTTGGAACTGTTTATTACTTCAGGGCCCTAATATTATATTTTTTACTTATTTTATTATTATTATCATTGGTAGACCTAATCATAATACGTTCCTGATGAGTGCCTACCCTATCATGTATGTGAGTGGGTGTGTGAAAGTGTGTGTGTGTGTGTGTGTGTGTGTGTGTGTGTGTGTGTGTGTGTGTGTGTCTGCGCGTGCAAGCAAATGAGTGAGTGAGTGAGTGAGTGAGTGTGTGTGTGTGTGCGTGTGTGTGTCTGGCTGGTTCTGCGCGTGCGTGCGTGTGTGAGTGTGTGTGTGTGTGTGTGTGCGTGCGTGCGTGCGTGTGTGCGTGAGTGTGAGCGTGAGTGTGTGTGTGAGTGAGTGAGTGAGTGAGTGAGCGAGCGAGTGAGGAGTGAGTGTGTGTGTGTGTGTGATGCACGCACATGAGGTGTGTGTGTGTGTGTGTGTGTGTGTTTGCGCGTGCGTGCGTGCGTGTGTGTATGTATGCGTGCGCGCATGTGTGACTGCGTGCGTGCGTGCGTGTGCGTGTGTGTGTATGTGTGCGCGCGGCCGCGCGTGTGTGTGTGCGCGCGCGAGTGCGTGCGTGTGTGTGTGTGCGTGCGCGCGCGCATACATGCATGGGATTATGCTAGTGTGAGTAAGCATACGAGCACACAAGCATGAATATCCAGTTGATCTTTATGAGAGCTAAAACTATTTGCCTAGAACTAAAAAAATGCTGAAAAACTTTACACGAAAAAACAATAATACGACACATAATAATACGAAAATCAAAGAGTATATTTGCTGTGGTCTGAGAGAAAAAGAGACAAGATCAAAGGATAGAAGATGCATGCTCACGTAACCATTTCTAGCTTTTTACCACCCACAATTTTTCACTTCTTTGCTCTGTCTGGTACGAGCGTGTATGTAATCAAGTCATTTGCAAAAACAACAAGGAAAAAACAAACAAAAAAAACAAAAACAAAAAAATAGAGCACTTGCAGGTCCCACGCTCAAGGATTAGCTTTAACCCTTTGAATCCCACACCCTGTCCACAACTGCAAAATTTTAACCCTTTGACCCCCTCACCTTATCCAACAGAGATTCCTACGATAAGTTGGTGGATACGGTGAGGGGGTCAAAGGTTAGGTTGCTCTGCTAGCATGGTTGGCAATGCGGATGCTGGTGGACAGGGTGCGGGAGTCAAAGGGTTAAACAACAGCCAGACTATCATCGTAACTAAATCAATAAACCCGCTTGAAGGGTTTGATGTCTGGAGTCTGTTCGAGAGAGATTCATTGCACGCGGACAATTCCATACGCGCTCACCCAAATCTAACAGCAATAATCTGGCAGACTTTCTGAACCTGCGCAAAACCCTATGCGCTGGCAAGGTCTTGAACTGAAAAACGAAGCCGAGGGACTCATAAATCAATAAACTGACACCATCAGAATGATGGAAACATTAAGACGTGCAGCAAACATGTCAATTTTTAATGTTCCAGGCTGGGACTGAACTTGTTTCAAAACCCACTTCAAAACGTGGAAAACGTAAAAAAAAAAAAATTCTTTAATTTGAAAAAAGCTTTAGACTGGCACAACGCATCACGTAATCCACCACGAGCTGTAAATATTTACGTGGAATTAATCTTCTGGATGTGTTTAACGAAATGATTATACTTTTTATGTAATATCTTCATATCGCAATCGGGTACTGAGGATGCAGAATTAAGACCACCTGATCTAGAGCCACTTTCGTGAACATATAAACACCATATCCGTGGATATATAAACGCCACTTTCGTGGACATATATATAAACGCCACTTCCGTGAACATACAAATGCCACTTTCGTGGCCATATAAACACCATATCCGTGAACATACAAACGCCCACTTTCGTGGACATATAACAGGGTTCATACAGATTTCCAGACAAAAAATTTAAGGACTTTTGAAGCACATTTTTTTAATTTAAGGACTTAGTTCAAGGATAACTTTAAGAAAAATAATCATGAAATTCTGACACAAATTAAATCATTCGCTGTTACTCTTCAAAACTCACATCATGGATCCTCTGCGAGCATAGATTTCTTTAGGTATCTCAGCTGTTTATATCAGTATAGCCACAAATGTTTGTTTCTTACAATACAGCAGAGCAAATGTAGGATTCTCATTTATTGTGATGAATTGACAAAATGTTTGAAAATGTTTGCTGCACACACCAGATTCTCCAATCTTGCAGTTGACAAAAATGTTTGTTTGCCTGTCGTCCATAAGGAATTTCAGTTCTTGTGATCAGTAGACACAAATACATGTATGTTCGAAGTCACTGATGGTAAAATGTCTCTATAACTAAAACTACAGGTCACAACACTGGGGGCATGCAGTGTGTTTTTCCACTTGATCCTGAAGATTGTTGAAAACCTTCCACTTCACATTCGGCCCATCCATGGACAGCTGCACTAACTTGTTGTAACCCAGCTCTTCGATAAGTGGTTCAAGATGGTCACAAATGTCAGTAGCTGCTGCATGTCCCATGAACTCTGATTCTAAGTAATGAGAGTGAACTGTATCATTGTCCCAGAAACGGATATGAATATCCATTTGCCTTTTCTGCAGTTCTTTGTTCAAACTTTCATCAAAGAGCAACACATATGCTGACTCACTTCTTATTTTCTGTTTCAACACAGACTGGAGGTAGGGAGCAATGCCAAACGCTGCCAGATATGCAGTTTTTCTTTCTCCACATTGAAACTGTTTGGCAACAGCACTGTCCGGAAACATTCGCTGGAACAGATTTGAAATGCCTTCACACGAACGAAAGCTGTAATGACTTGTCACTACTTTTAAAGTCCACAGTAGTTCAGCTTTCATTGCCCCTGTTTTAGTACAGCTCAGGCTGTTCACTGACATCTGAGTTTGAGCAGAACAGTTGGTTGATGAACTGCAGGATGACGAACTGCTAGAAGTGATGGGATCGCTCATTGTAGAATTTTTTGTAAAAAAATTCGAAAGACGAACTGCAGGATTTGAAGCCTTCATCAGGTCGCAGTGTTTTTTCCTTTTTCCATGGGTATTTACAGCCGATTCTCCCACTGAACGAATGTCTATGGTCTTCTTACAAATGCGGCAAAAGGCCTTGCATCGGTCTCCATTTGGGTCTGCCTGCAGCCATTCTTTGTATTCGTCTTTTTCCAGCCAAACCACGTTAAACAAACACTTCCCCAGCATGTTGACTTCTCAATTTCAAAATGGTGAAACATTCTTTCACGTACGCGCATGCGCCATGAAGGCCCTAACTCTGGTGTTTTGACCTTTTTTTATTATCTCATTCAACGATTCAACTAAAAAGATTTTTTACACAGACTTTATTAAAAATCATAGGCAGTGACAAAACTCAAGGACTTTTAAAAGACCTTTCAGCAAAAGCCTGATTTTAAAGGACTTTTAAGGCCTTAAAAAGCATGCCCTCAAAATTCAGGACTTTTTAGGACTGTGCAAACCCTGTACAAGCACCACTTTCCTGAACATATAAAACCCAATTTTGTGAATACATAAATGCCACATTCGTGAAAATATAAATGCCATTTGCATGAACAGACAAACGCCACTTTCGTGAACATATCAAACCCATTCTCACCAATATACAAATGGTGCATATGTGAACATCTAAACATCACATCTGGACTTCAACGCCATTCGGACATGTAAATGCAACTTTTGTAAACTTATAAACGCCACTTTCGCGGACATAAAAACGCCACTTCCATGGACATATGAATTCTACTTCCTTTGATACATAAATATAAAAGCCACTTTTATAAATTTATAAACGCACTTTTGTAAACTTATAAACGCCACTTTCCGGACATATAAACGTCACTTTGTGACTTATAAACGCATCTTCGGAAACATATAAACGCACTTTTGTGAAATACAGAACCCACTTCGTTAAACATATAAATGCCACTTTCGGAGACATATAAATTCCACTTTCGGCAAACATAACTAAAACGCACTTCCGTGGATATATGAACCCACTTTTCGTGAAGTATAAACGCTGCTTGTGGACATATAAACACCACTTTCGCAACATATAAACGCCACTTCCGTGGACACATAAACACCGCTTCGTGGACATATAAACGCACTTCGTGATCACATAAATGCTACTTTCATGAATACATGAATGCCACTTGCGTGAACTTAAAGCACCATTTCGTGGACATATAAACGCCAATTTCGTGAAACAGAAGCCCATTTTCGTGACCATATAAAGCAACTTCGGGATTATATAAACACGTTTTCGTGGATATATAAACGCCGCTTTCGTGGACACATAAACACCACTTCAGTGGACATATAAACGCCACTTTCGTGGACACATAAACACCACTTCAGTGGACATATAAACGTCACTTTCGTGGACACATAAACACCACTTCAGTGGACATATAAACGTCACTTTCGCGGACACATAAACACCACTTCAGTGGACATATAAACGTCACTTTCGCGGACAAACTCAGAGCCTTCATACAATCGATCAGCATGACGGCAGTGGAACAGTAGGAGGAAGCAATGGAAGACCTTTCTATAAAGGGCACAAGAACTCCCATTGTAAGTTAAATATTGGATCTGTCTCGAAGGTAACCCTGTGCAAACTTTTGCAAGTTCGAGCAAATTATTTTGGCCCTTTCCTCATGCTGGCTTCACTTCCTGTTCAAAAAATAGGGGTCAACGTGATGGATAAGTGAGAGGGGAGAGAGAGACAGAGACAAAGACCAAGACGGAGGGAGGGAGTGAGAGTGAGAGAGAGAGAGGTGGAGGAGAGGGGTTCGAGGAAGCAGGGACAGAGAAGACGGAAAAGAGTTCGGAGATCAGAATTTACTCACGAGGAATCAGTCTACTCGGACAACTCTATAGACACTCCACTCAAATCTGCCACTAATTATCTGGCAGGCTTTTCAAGCTTGTGCAGAACCATACGCGCTGGCAAGGTCTTGAAATGACTGGGGGAAGCGGGGAGAGGGAAGGGGGGGAAGACAGGAAAACAGAACTTATGATACACTAAGCTGACACCACCAGAAGAATGACTGGATAAGCAGCTCACATCCCACTTTTTATGCTGCAGCCTGAGACTGATCTCAAGACATCAGATCTTGAGTCTGCGGTTCTATCAACCAAAGCAGCTATCTCGCATTATGGGGAAGAGAGTGAACGAGCACGAGGAGAGAAAAAAAAAACCCAGAAGAGTAAGAGAATGGGAAAGTAAAGAAAAGAGGTTGGGACAGGAGAAGATGAAGAGATTGGAGAAACAAATGAAGATAAGACTCTGAGACAGGGAAATATTAAAAAGAAATGGACAGAGGAAAAACATTATGTGGCGATTAAACAAAAATGGAGAGTGGAAGATGTGACGATTAGATAGAGATGGAGAGTGGAAGAAAAGGATTGACCATTAGATAGAGATGGAGAGTGGAAGAAAAGGATGTGACCATTAGATAGAGATGGAGAGTGGAAGATGTGACGATTAGATAGAGATGGAGAGTGGAAGAAAAGGATGTGACCATTAGATAGAGATGGAGAGTGGAAGAAAAGGATGTGACGATTAGATAGAAATGGAGTGGAAGAAAACGATGTGACGATTAGATAGAGATGGAGAGTGGAAGAAAAGATGTGACGATTAGATAGAATGGAGAGTGGAAGAAAAGGATGTGACCATTAGATAGAAATGGAGAGTGGAAGAAAAGGATGTGACGATTAGATAGAAATGGAGAGTGGAAGAAAAAGATGTGACGATTAGATAGAAATGGAGAGTGGAAGAAAAGGATGTGACCATTAGATAGAGATGGAGAGTGGAAAGAAAAGGATGTGACCATTAGATAGAGATGGAGAGTGGAAGAAAAGGATGTGACCATTAGATAGAGATGGAGAGTGGAAGAAAAGGATGTGACCATTAGATAGAAATGGAGAGTGGAAGAAAAGGATGTGACGATTAGATAGAAATGGAGAGTGGAAGAAAAAGATGTGACGATTAGATAGAAATGGAGAGTGGAAGAAAAGGATGTGACCATTAGATAGAGATGGAGAGTGGAAGAAAAGGATGTGACCATTAGATAGAGATGGAGAGTGGAAGAAAAGGATGTGACCATTAGATAGAGATGGAGAGTGGAAGAAAAGGATGTGACCATTAGATAGAGATGGAGAGTGGAAGAAAAGGATGTGACCATTAGATAGAGATGGAGAGTGGAAGAAAAGGATGTGACCATTAGATAGAGATGGAGAGTGGAAGAAAAGGATGTGACCATTAGATAGAGATGGAGAGTGGAAGAAAAGGATGTGACCATTAGATAGAGATGGAGAGTGGAAGAAAAGGATGTGACCATTAGATAGAGATGGAGAGTGGAAGAAAAGGATGTGACCATTAGATAGAGATGGAGAGTGGAAGAAAAGGATGTGACCATTAGATAGAGATGGAGAGTGGAAGAAAAGGATGTGACCATTAGATAGAGATGGAGAGTGGAAGAAAAGGATGTGACCATTAGATAGAGATGGAGAGTGGAAGAAAAGGATGTGACCATTAGATAGAAATGGAGAGTAGAAGAAAAGGATGTGACCATTAGATAGAGATGGAGAGTGGAAGAAAAGGATGTGACCATTAGATAGAAATGGAGAGTGGAAGAAAAGGATGTGACCATTAGATAGAGATGGAGAGTGGAAGAAAAGGATGTGACCATTAGATAGAAATGGAGAGTAGAAGAAAAGGATGTGACCATTAGATAGAAATGGAGAGTGGAAGAAAAGGATGTGACCATTAGATAGAAATGGAGAGTAGAAGAAAAGGATGTGACCATTAGATAGAGATGGAGAGTGGAAGAAAAGGATGTGACCATTAGCTAGAAATGGAGAGTGGAAGAAAACGATGTGGTGATTAAATAGTAATGGAGAGTGGAAGAAAACTATGAGGCGTCAAGTAACAGATTCTGAAGGGTACGCAAGCTTGTGTGCGGGGTATGTCTGCCTCTGTGATGGTAAACAATAACATGTCAAGAAGATATTAAGAAAACAAAGAGTTGATCCGATTATGTTAAAATATGCCAACGCAAAAAGTTTGCCAGATATGTTTGGTAACATGAGAATGCAGCTTGCAATAGCGATGACGAGTTCACCTGCTGATTTGCTGCGCGTGTGTGTATGAGACAGAGGCAGAGAGAGAGAGAGAGAGAGAAGAGAGAGAGAGAGATTGAGAGAGAGAGAGAGATACAGACAGAGACAAAGAGAGATAGAGACATACGGACAGAGACTGACAGAGACAGACAGAGAGATACAGACAGACTGAGAGAGAGAGATACACAGACAGAGAGAAAGAGGGAGAGAAAGAGGGAGAAAGAGAAAGAGAAAGAGGGAGAGAGAGAGGGCGGGGAGAGAGAGAAAGAGAAAGATGGAGGGAGGGAAGGAGGGGAGAGAGAGAGGGGGAGAGAGAGGGGGGAGAGAGAGAACAGAGACAGAGACAGAGAAAGAAATCAATAAGACCAGAATCCTACTACCCCTCGTGACTGGGATGGTGCGGACAGGTCTATAAACGAATTGTCCTGTACAGCATCGAGTTTGCCCAATATCCTGCTGAGACCGCCCCAGCAAGGCCAACAACCCGTAAAACACAACACAATTAGCGCTCTCCAAATGTTTACACCATATGCCATTCCTGCCTCTCCCACGCAGTTTAACACCTTTCAAACTCTATGGAGCAAAACCGCTTGAAAATTCGATGAGAAAAAACTTTCAGACTAGACTTATTTTCTTTAAAAAACAGTTTTGAAGCATATACGTAAAGGCACAACTGACTTTTTCCTACCTTACACATACTCAATGCTCTTTTACTTCTATGATTTTGTCGCCCGTGTGTCGTTCTCGTAAGTAACCCGCATAGAGACCCACTGAAGCAGGTTGGTAGGCAAAAATATTTCGCTCGAACAATGCCAACTGTGTCAGAACGGGTTTTAGTGGGTACAAATATTGGTGACCGTGAGGGTCGTCTACAAAGAGGGAGACTGTGTGAAAATCTACCCGTATTATGTGACGTTTCCAAAGGGACAGAATGTATACCCCCAAAAAATCTATTCTACCCTTATGACGTAATCATATACAGCAAGATTGAATCAACGATCTACTCTTCTCATATCACGTGATTGTCTACAAAGAGACAGACTGCATAAGCAAACTATTCTATTCATTCCTATTCTTATTGTTGCTTAAAGACCAGCCGACTGCATAGTCATATCAGGGCTTTAATCGTTTTAATACACACACAGTACTTCAACAGGAAAAAAAAAGGAACAGAAAATCAGGTACACATATCAATGCATTCACGCACAAAATCTAAGAAGATTCTCCTGGCGATGACCATTCCGTCCCATTTATCACACAGGAGATTTTTTTTTTTTAAAAAACACACACCTGAATACAAATTTAAACATAACTAAGGACCAAAACAAGTTTGACTGCCCACGCCCAAGCAAACACAAACCAGAAGAACAAGAAAACCAATGTAAGCGCGTATCAAACGAGACAAAACAAACAAGCGCAAATTTTCGGCCAACTAGCCTTTGTCAAGCGCGAACGCACGGTCACAGACAGATCACAGACACCAAACAATGGATAATAAAAACGGGACTAAAAACTTCCCTGCCGCCTCGTCCAGTGGGTAAGAAATGGAATGCCCATGTCATGAGCAGTAGTAAGAAATGGGGAGAGGGGAGGCAACTATGATGTCAAAAGGGAAGTGAGATGAGTTCTGCAATTTTGAGAAGTGGCCATGCTATATCGGTATAGCCCTGTTCTGAAGAAGGCACAGGGCAAGAGCCAAGAGATAAGGGAGTAGATTGTGCCCAGTGCCATGAATCTGGTAGGCCTGGGAACAGGAAGAGACATGAAACGGCATGTCTGAATTCTGTTGCGCAGCGGATTATTTATGGTTTGTCATTAAGACCATATGGTTTGCGTGTTCCAAGTTTATTTATGAGGTGGGATTCTCTGTCTTTCCTGTCTATGATGCTGTTATTGTGTAGAAGCCACAGACCTTTCACTCGGATGTCACTGATTGAGTGGTTTGATTGATTGAAGTGATTGGGGATAGTTTTATCCCTTTGGTGGCGGATATCAGCCAAGTGTTCTTTGAAACGTGTGTCAAGGGTACGTCCAGTTTCACCAATATATAATTGGGAACATTTAGAGCAGCTGATCAAGTAGACAATGTTATAAGTTTGACAGTTGAAATGTTTTGTAATTCTCATATGAGATTTGGGGCCTTTGACTGTGGTGGCTGAGCACAAGAATGGACTAAGTCTTGCATTTAGGTTTGTTGCATGGAGAGGTTCCTGGAGGTTGGCTGACTGGTTTGCTGAGATTTGAATGCACCAGCAAGTCGCGGAGATTTGTGTCTCTCTTGTAGACGATCAAAGGGCGCTTGGTCAAAGGTTTCACCTGTAGTGGGACTGGATGCAAAATGTTCCAGTTGGACAAGATGATCCTTTTTATGAGGTGCAAGGACGGGTGGTAAACTAGACTGAGGACTGGCCGATCCTCTGTGGCAGCTTTGGGCTTCGAATGGAGGGCATTTGGCCGAGAGACAGAGTTGACTTTTTTCCGGGCTTCATTGATGACCTCGAGTGGGTAATGTCTGCGCAGGAAAAATCGAGTCAATTCAACTGCTTTGTCCTGGAAATTGTCTTCGTCTGAGCAGAGGCGTCGTAGTCTCAAGAACTGCGAGTAGGGAATGCTGTTTCTGGTGTTGGAAGTGTGAGATGATTGATAGTCCAGGTAGGAATGTGAGTCTGTAGGTTTGTAGTGGACTGTAGTGACTAGATGTTCAGATTGAAGGGAAACTTCGATATCCAGGAAGCTTATGAATGTGTTTGAAATTTCATATGTGAACTTGATGGATGGGTGAAACGTTTGGACGTAATGGATGAATTGTAAAAGTTGGTCATGATCGAGGGATGTCATGCCAATGCAGTCATCTATGTACCTTTTGTAAAATTCAGGTCTGGGTTTCTTGTATTGTTGTAGGATTTGTTCCTCCAAATATCCCATGAACAAACAGGCACAGCTGGGGCCCATCTTAGTACCCATGGCGACTCCGCTAACTTGCAAGAACGTCTCATCTCCGAACGAAAATGTGTTCATGGTAAGAACCAGCTCCGCAAGTCGGACAAGGGTTGAAGTAGACAATGTTTGGTCACGTCGTTTGTCCAGAAAATGCTGGAGAGCTTTTAACCCGTCGGAGTGGGGTAGGCTGGTGTACAAAGGGTCACATCCAAAGTGAACAGGTATTGGGGTTTGAAGGTGTGGTCTTCATTTATTATTTGAATCAGATTCAATGTATGGTTAGTGTCTTTGATGAAGGTAGGCAAAGCCTGGACTATAGGTTGCAAAATGTGGTCAAGAAACTGAGAAATGTTTTCAGTGGAGCAGTTGCAGGCTGACACGATAGGACGGCCAGGATTGTTGGCTTTATGTATTTTGGGAAGTAAATAAAAAAGTGATTGGACTGGAAGTTGTTTGATGAGTAGTCTGGCAGTGGGGGGCAGCTGCTTAGAGGTTATGAGATTGTTGATAAGTTTGGATATCTTGGCATGATTGGTCATGTGGGCAGGTTGTTTCTGGGCTTCCTTGATATACAGATGTCTGTCCCAGACTACAATTGCACCCCCCTTGTCTGCTGGTTTGATGACAATGTCGTCTCTGTTTCTGAGGGAGTGTAGTGCGTCCCTTTCTTCTTTGGAGATGTTGGAATATTTCTTGGGTCGCATGTTGAGACAGTCTATTTCTCGGTGGCATTTGTTGATGTAATGTTCAACTTCGGGAAAGGTGTTGCGGGGAGGTTCCCGATGAGCAGGCTTATGGAAAAGTTTTGTAAATAAGTCAGCATCAGGATTCAATTTTTGTTTGGGAGGATGTCCCAGTACTGCCATCCAACGTAGGGATCTAAAAAATCGTTGGCAGCTGTTCATAGTTTGGTATTTGCTGGCGGATGGTTTTAAAGGGACAAATTTGAGGCCCTTTGAAAGGGCTGACACTTCCGCCTAAGAGAGTGTTAAGTTTGAAGGAATACAATGTACAAGGGGGTGACGTGCAGAGCTAAAGGAAGGTGGAGAGGGGGCTGGATTACTGATAGGTGCCAGGAACGGTGCAGACGGGTTTGCAGTCTTGTTCAAGTGGATTAATTTTTTGTCTTTTATGGTTTGCATGTGTTTTTGTAGTGACGCATTGAAATTGATGACGGTGGTTTTAATGAAGAGACTGAGAGTTGGGTTTAGTGTTCTGCTAATTACAGAACTGAAGTATTTCTGAGATTTGTCAGCGATGGACAGTTTGCGTTCTAAGTGTACTATGTGGGTTTTCATGATCTGTTTGCTAGCTTTAAGAAGGATATTTTTAGTGGCCTGCAAAAGTTTTTTATTTTTACTGTCGGAAGGAGTGTGTTTGAGTTGAAACCCTTTCGGGATGAAGTTTCTGCGTAAGCAACAACGCAGAAAGTATAAATGACTGTTTGTTTTTGTTTTAGTGAAACAGATTTTAGAATAGGATACAGCGAGTGAAAAAAGCGGAGGAGGAAGAGATCGGAAACCAGAGAGAAGACGGGAATGTAAGTAGGTTGGAAAATGTGACATTCTGTAAGAATCTGAGATAAAAGCAAGAGGATAAAAAGAAGCTAAAACAATTTTAAAATGCAGTAATTAAAACAAGACGTAGTACAAGACACTTATACAGATAAAACGCAGTCTTGGGGTATATTACAAGATCCAAAACAAGTTTGATTGCCCGCGCCCAAGCAAACACAAACCAGAAGAACAAGAAAACCAATGTAAGCGCATATCAAACGAGACAAAACAAAACAAGCGCAAATTTTCGGCCAACTAGCCTTTGTCAAGCGCGAACGCACGGTCACAAACAGATCACAGACACCAAACAATGGATAATAAAAACGGGACTAAAAACTTCCCTGCCGCCTCGTCCAATGGGTAAGAAATGGAATGCCCATGTCGTCATGAGCAGTAGTAAGAAATGGGGAGAGGGGAGGCAACTATGATGTCAAAAGGGAAGTGAAATCATACATAAAAAGGGCTTGAATTTCGTAAAATTGCTTCCGCATATCTCATTTCCCTAGAGCCAAAAACGCACTTATAATATGTACATAATTATCATTTCCACGAGAAAATATGTAAGATTTTATTGAACACAAACAGATGAATGGACCAGCAAAGCAGAAAATGATAGGAATAAATGACAGAAAGCAAGGAAGCAAGGCAGAAACAAAGAGGGTGACAGAAAAGAGGAAATCTCTGGCACAAATTTTCCGGAAGGTGGGGATACTATTTATATTGAACGAGACCCCGCCATCCCACGGGGGGGGGGGGGGATCTATTCTACTCATACCGCAAAATCCTCTACAGAGAAAGACTGCATGAACAATCTATTCTACCCGTATCATGTGATCATATATAAAACATTGTATAAACAATATGTTATTCCCGTATCATGTGATCGTCTACAAAGAGAGATTGTATAAACAATCTATTCTACCGTACCATGGGATCATCTACGCTACCAGTATCAAGTGATCATCTATAAAAGATATTGTATAAAGAATATATTCTACCCGTGTCACGTAATCGTCTACAAAGAATTTATGTTAAAGATCTACTCTACAAGTATCATGGATACGGCCATGTTCAGGGACAAAGAAACAGACAAAATAAAGGTCCTCATTCCTGATGAACGTCTGTGGGCCCCTTAAGTGAACAGTAGCACCGTATCCGTACAGCGGTCCAAACAGTGCATATTAAATTTCTTTTCGACAGTCCCTTCCATTTATCACAAACATACATATTGTAATTCGTGCAGTGAGTGTAAAATCCACAACACAGTTGGGATACTTAAAAAAAATTACGATCTCTTTAAAGAAACACAATAATGCATCCTCCCCCGCCGGATGAATGAATAAATACATTACCATGTCATAATGGCTACCTGGCTGAACCTGTCTCTCAGTGACAAAAAAGCTACTTACTGCGTACCTTTCATCGGCGATCCGGCCGACTTCTTCAGCGCAACTGCTGGGTTGAGAACTGGCTTCAGTGACATTACCATGTCATCGTCTGCTTAATTTAAGGTATACCATGAGAACTGGTGAAAGCCGTCCTCTGCACTGACCAGGAATCTTAGCCCACACACCAATTAAGTATAGACCATGTAACATTCAACATCTGGCACACATCACTGAGTTTTGGACTGAGGGCATTGGTGGGAATCAGCAGACGGCGCGTGCTGCTTGGAACTTGGTCTGATTCGGAGAGGGAGTGTGTATTTCTGTCCTCAGAGCGCTGACTGGAACTTGTTCTGATCAGGCGAGGGAGTGTGTATTGCTGTCCACTTTCGGTGCTGCTGTTCACATAAGAGTCTCACAAACAAACGTCCATATGCAACGATAACGGATATCCCTGGGTAATGAAGTATTTATGACGTTTGAAGTTCTCTCGCTGCCCCTCCCTGACTCACCGCTCCCTTTCCCAATCTCTCTGCCTTTCTTCAAAACAACTGATATACCACTTGTGTTCGACAATGCGTGCACATATTGTACATATGAGAGTACTTTGTAGTTGCCTGAGTGTGTTTGGGTGTGTGTATGTGTGTGTTTGAGGGGGCGAGGTGGGGAGAGTCTAACGTATGATGACACTAATGTAAAATATTCTGTTTGCTGTGCACGACTGAGAGAGAGAGAGAGTGAGAGAGAGAGAGAGAGTGAGAGAAAGAGACAGAGACAGAGACAGAAAGAGAGAGTGTAGTGAGTGGTGTGTGTGTGTGTGTGTGTGTGTGTGTGTGTGTGTTGTGTGTGTGTGTGTGTGTGTTGTGTGTGTGTGTGTGTGTGTGTGTGTGTAAAACATGACATGAGATCGACACGCCTACACACGGGAGTTCCTTGCTGTTTAATATAGGGAGAGAAAAAAAAGCTCCCCGAAAGTCTGTCAATGACAATGACGTGAACAAAAACGCCAATTACCTATGACTAATATCGCTCTACGAATCCCTTCCCAAAAACATGACAAAAACTCGATTCCGCTTCAGAGGAAATCGTCATAAAAACAGAGTTTAAATAATGACGACTAAACTGCAGCACTTTGGTAAAACTGTTACATCCGGTATGAGCCAACAGCTGATGACGTCATCCTATGTCCTATGGGACAATGCAGGAAAGTTCGTTGGGCTGTTCACTGTTTAAGGGTCCAACTTAACCCTTTACCTCTCTCACACGAAGCTGGTGGATAGGATCAGGGAGACAAAGGGTTAAGGTCTGTGATAGTCTAAAGGTGGTTTGACGCGAGAGGGCACAACTGAAGGAAGCTGGTGGTCAGGGTGAACGATGAAAAGGTTAATTAATTAAAGCCCGTGGTTGCCTAAAAGTCTGAAGAGGAAAAGTTTCGTACGAGTCGCGCAGAGGGCATGACCTTGTGCTGTTTAGTGTCCATACAAGAAGAGATTTTGTTATTTATACTATTCTTCTCAAAACAAGAAGAGATGTGTTATTAATGCCGTTACTGTCAATACAAGACTACCATTACTGTCAAGACAAGGAGCTGGAGAGATTTGTTATTAATACCGTTACTGTCAACACAAGACTACTATTACTGTCAAGACAAGGAGAGATTTGTTATTAATACCGTTACTGTCAACACAAGAAATCATATTTGTACCACTATTTTCAATACAGGAAGGTATTTATTATTCATACCATTACTTTCATTACAAGAAGCCATTTGTTATTTACATCATAGTACTGTCTATGCAATAAGACTTTTGTTATTTGTATCATCTAATACAAGAACATATTTTTTATGTACAGTATTCACGTCAACGCAAAAAGAGATTTGTTATCAATATTATTAACGTCAAGACCTGAAAAGGTTCTTTTCCAATACTGCCAATGCAAAATGCGATTTGTTATTCACGCTAAAACTGAGCGTCCAGATTTTCATCTTAAGACAGAATTCTTTCCTAAAATGTATTAAGTTGTTTAAACAATAAACGCATGTAATAGCATATATTGAAGGTGAAGCTGAACAGCATATAAATAAATACAAACAACATACATAAATGTCACATCGACAACGAATTAGCGTCATCGAGTCACAACTTTCAACTGAACATTCTTCCCTTTATTAGATCGTATAAGCTGTCGCTATGTAGCTTCTTACTCTTGCTTATGACTCACTAGGTTTTCAATTTGAGTTCCCTCACACACACACACACACACACACACACACACAACACACACACACACACACACACACACACACACACACACACACACACACCACACCACACACACACACTAGACAAGACTGTACATGTATATCTTTGAAGTAATATATTCGGGTTTTTTCATTTCAAATTTGCAATGATGCAATATCATTGCCCAAAATTATCAACACTTCCTAATCCACAATTTCAATGAGCTGCACTGCTTTCAGGACGTCGGACTGCATATAAGTAAACGAGATCGACTGATTTAGACAGTTTGGGCCAGAAAATGAGAAAAAGCGGAACCGAGAGAGAGAGACAGAGAGACTGAGCGGAACCGAGAGACAGAGACAAAGAGAGAGAGACCGAGACAAAGAGAGAGAGAGAGAAATATAGAAAGAAAGAGGGAGAGAGCAGAGGGAGAAAGAAACCACGGTAGGAAAGAGAGACAGACAGACAAACACCGACATACACAAAGAGAGTTGGCGAGATCGAGAGGAGGTAATGAAAGACAGCGAGACAAGACATACAGACACAAGATCGACAAAGTAAGCACTGATACCTATAAACACGCTGCTCACCTTACCGACTCAAGACAAATAATACAATTTACCGGCCATTCACCGACAGAAAAATAACAAAGACAATTTACTGGTCATTCACCTATCAGACCTATCGCTATGTTCAATAAATAACTGAATACTTTCCCCCTTACGCACTGTCGAGCATGCTTACAGAGCATAAAGCCTATACGTTCTATGCTTCAGAGGCAATAGCATTACGCTACTCTCTAGTCCCTCAACGATCAGACAAAACTGTTCTGTGCATCTCGGAACTGTTCCATTTTCCAAGCCACTTCTCATTGTCTTCGTTTCTCGGCTAACACTTGCATTTATGAACTTCCTTATAAGTACAAAACCTTCATCATCATCATCATCATCAGGTGCCCTGCCGCATGGTGCTGGCGACCATGGACTTCCATCTGTCTATATCTCTCGTTGCCCCTAGCATCTCCCCCACCCTCCTCATCCCCAGCCACTCTGCAAGTCCGTCCAGCATTTTCTCCCTGGGTTTACCCGGTGCTCTCTTTCCCTCCAGCTTTCCCGTTGTGACCAGGTGCTCCGAATCCCCCTTCCTCATAAAATGGCCGATAAATGTTGCCCGTCTTTTCCTAATCTTCCTTATGAGTGATCTACTTGTGTCTGCCTCCATCAAGACTGTCTCGTTTGTTTTACAAAACCTTACCGCTAGCATTCTATCTCTGACCCGCAATTTTTCCGCCCATCCCCACTCTGTTCACTTGGGATAAGCTTCCACATAAATTTTAGTTC
Source organism: Monoplex corrugatus (assembly GCA_030674185.1). Lineage (NCBI taxonomy): Eukaryota > Metazoa > Mollusca > Gastropoda > Littorinimorpha > Ranellidae > Monoplex > Monoplex corrugatus. The sequence continues at coordinate 84,788,201 of CM060313.1, forward strand.
TGCATGCTATCTGCTACTCTTCCTATCTTCAAATCTACATTAAAAACATCTTTGCTTCGACGTTTTTTTTTCCCCAAATCAATCAACAGATTTTTTTTCCTTCAACACTAGTTACACACACACACGTGAAGGTCTTTACAGTTTAAGACATTCGCACGTGTGTGTGTGTGTGTGTGTGTGTGTGTGTGTGTGTGTGTGTGTGTGTGTGTGTGTGTGTGTGTATGTGTGTGTGTGTGTGTGCGCGCGCGCGCGTGCGTGCGTGCATGCGTGCGTGCATTAACACATGCATATAGACACATATATACGTATGTGCATATATAATGTTTTTACGTACGTGTCCATGCGCGTGAATGTATATACAATGTGAAAATGTAAGGAATGTGTGTATACAGACAGACAATAGAGAGACAGAGAGACAGAAAGATGTCGCGCGCTCGCACGCGTGTACGTGCGTGCGTGCGTGTGTGTGTGTGTGTGTGTGTGTGTGTGTGTGTGTGTGTGTGTGTGTGTGTGTGTGTGTGTGTGTGTGTGTGTATTTTGCTTTGTATGTGTATGTATCTTGATTTTTTGTGAGCGTTTAGAGTTGTTTAGGCTCATCAGAAATGTTATCGATAGCATCACCATTATTATTATTATCATTATTATTATTGTTATTATTATTACCATCGTCATCACCATCGTCATCATCATCATCATCATCATCATCACCATCACTATCATGATCGCAATTGTTATTATCCTCTTCATTATCATTATTATTATAACGATTGTCGTTGCTGTTGATGTTAACATTTTTTATTCGCCCCAAACTAAGCTTGTACAAACACCAATTTCTCAATCAAGACATACAAATGTCTTCACAACATCATCATCATCAACAACAACACGCAGAGACGCACTGTGAGAAAGAAAATTTCCTCAGCATTATCGGTATTATCGAGAAGCAACACCAACAACCAGCAGAAGCTGGAAATGAAGGTGAAGGGGAAAAAGACACAAACACAGAAAACAAATTTAAATAAAGAAATAAAGAAAAAGAAAAGAACAAAAGAAAGAAAAAGGCAAGACGAAAGAAAAGACCAACCGCAATAAGGACAATCAGAACCAGAATATATGAAAAGAAAAGAAAACAAAATCTTCTGTTTACTCACAGACCATAAAGTGCACAGTCAGTGTCAACAATGACTTCTGTTCAACACTGACGATCCTGTGGAGACAGGAAAAAAAACTTACTTCCTCTCTGAAAGGCAAAACAAAACAAAACAAAACAAAAATGAACAAACTATAAAAAGCAAAACACACACACACACACACACACACACACACACACACACACACGCACGCACACACACACACGCATGCACGCACGCGCACACACACACACACACAGGAGAAACAGACGGACACAAATAGCGAGCAAGAGAAAGAGTGAGAGAGAGGGGGGGGGGGGAGAGACAAACAGCAAACAGACTGACAGATAGATAGATAGATAGATAGATAGATAAACAGAGAGAGAGAGAGAACGTACGAAACTGAGAGAGAACAACAGACAGAGATACAGACGGAGAGTTAGGCAGACAGACAGACAGACAGACAGAGATAGAGAGATAAAGAGAGAGAGAGAGAAGACAGACCTGGCGTTTGCTTAGAAACCAATCTCTGTTATGTTCCCCAAACACACGCAACATAAAGCGAAGATTACCTGACTGATGTCACCAGCTCGTTGTATGAAGTTTAATATCCCACATTCACTGAAAAGCTAATCTCGAATCTGGGAGACGTCCTTGATACATAGGTGGATGGGCCTCTGAAAAAAGATGACAAATTATGAGGGAAAAAACACGACAGAAAATGGGAAGAAGGACAAAGAACATCAAAACCATAAGCAATCTTCTTTTTGCAGTAACACTATTCTAATCACAGAAAATTAGAAAGACTTTTAAAATCTTATGATTTAGTAAAAATAGCCAGCAGAAATAAAGGGCTGAAAACTAAATACTAAGACGATGACGACGATGATGATAATGATGATGATAATAATGATATCGCTATAGTTTCTAATACTTATTTGTATTTCATGTTCTGTCATTGTCCGTTTTCAAATAACTTTTTACTAACTTTTATATACATATGCATATACATATCAAATCTTGCAATCTTGTTTTTCTGAACTTGACGTTTTCAAAAGAAGTGTTTTGAAGGGGCGTTTGTGAACTCTTGACGATTTTAAGGCGTATGTACCAGCCGAGTCCAACAGAGTTGAGCTGAAACTGATGGATGAAAGAAAACGCATATAGGAATGCTTTTCCTGGCAAAAGGCAAAGAGAATGATTCATGGATCGATCTTAATCGATATAGCTGTTTTTCTAAACTGAAAATTGAAAGGCGAAGACATCCAAACTGCCAGGAATCACGTTAACACCACCACCCACTTCAGTCTACGCAAGAATTGAAGCTCAATTTCAAGTTCATATTGTTTATATCCCAGCCAACTACCAGAGCCATATCAGGGCCAACACCACGTCAAAGGCGACAACCCGGTCAGGATAACAGACAGTTAAAAAAACATGCTCACCGTTGTTAACCTTGCAAGTCTAAAATGCAATTAAAGAAAAACAGCCGTAAAATGAACTGAGTCTCGCACACATGCACAGTCTGTTCAGAGAATGTGATAAAGGAGGTAGTCTGGAAGGGATTCCGTTTGCTGTTGTGGAGGGCTCTTCTTCTTGTTCAAGGCTTTTTGACTACAGCCGGAAGTTACGACATGAGTTTTCATCCCTAGTACGAGCTCTCAGGCTGGTGAGAAACCGTGTCGAAATTGCTGTGCTCGCAACACTTCTCATCCCTGCACTCGTATCAGAAATCGTATTAAGAGTGGGCATCATTGCCGATGACAGGAAAATATCTTGAAGTCGATTGTGGACGATTGGGATACCTTTAGGCTCATTCACACAACTGCCTTATAGCTTCTGTTGTCAAAAAGATTTTTGGGAAAATTACGACCGTAGAGGATTTCTCTCTCTCTCTCTCTCTCTCTCTCTCTCTCTCTCTCTCTCTCTCTCTCTCTCTCTCTCTCTCCCTCCCCCTGTCCGAAAGTGTCTATATCTCAGTAACTCATGAACCGATAGCTGTGTAATTCTGAACATAACGACTATTTCTTATAATCTTTCGATTTATATACAAAACCGATAACCTGAATCACAGTCACAGAGGTCATGAAGCCATAATCACTAGCCTGCTCATTTCTAAGTAACCCAAACAGGAACATTAAAATAAAAAATAAATCAAATAAAAATAAAAGAATGAAAAAATAAAATAATAAAAATCATCATCATCAGGTGCCCTGCCGCATGGTGCTTGCGACCATGGACTTCCAACCATCTCTGTCTCTCGTTGCCCCTAGCATCTCCCCCACCCTCCTCATCCTCAGCCACTCTGCAAGTCCGTCCAGCATTTTCTCCCTGGGTCTACCTGGTGCTCTCTTTCCCTCCAGCTTTCCCGTTGTGACCAGGTGCTCCAAATCCCCCTTCCTCATAAAATGCCTAGAAATGTTGCTTGTCTTTTCCTAATCTTCCTTATGAGTGATCTACTTGTGTCTGCCTCCATCAAGACTGTCTCGTTTGTATTCTTTGCTGTCCATGGTACTCTCAACATTATTCTGAGAAACCACATCTCGGCTGCTTCGATCCTGCTCTGGCATTGCTTGCTGACTGTCCATGCCTCGCATCCGTACAACAGTATTGGTTCTATATAACATTCAAGGACTCTCTTTCTCATGTTAATTGATAGGCATTTGTTGGTAAGAATGCTTGTCATCTTCTTGAATGCTGTTTTATAATGTGTTCGTTTCTGTCATCCTCAAAAAGGTTTTTAATGTACTCTCCCCATCTGTCTAATATTTTGTCTTTTTCCATGATAAGCGTGCCATCTTTCGATTTTAAGCAACCAGTTGATGTGCATGTATTTTTCCTGTGGACAATTTCTTCAATTCGTCTGTACATACCCTGAGGATCCATTTTGTGTCGTTCTTTTATCTCTTTGCATTTTGTGTTCAGCCAAGCTTCCTCAGCTTCATTGCACCTATACCTGATTTCTTTGTTTATCTTCCTGTATATCTCCTCGTTTCTCTTTGCCCTCCTCCTTTTCTCCATCAGGCCCAAAATTTCTTTAGTCATTCAGCTCTTTTTTGCTTTTCTATTTGCCTTAGGGATTTCTTCACAAGCTTCATTTATAGAACTTCTCAACTTTGTCCATTGTTCATCACTGTCACCAACGTCTTCCAGAGCACTGAATTTGTTTTGAACATGTAAATTAAATTTTTGACGTATCATTTCATCTGTCTTTAAGAGTCCAAGGTTTAGTTTGATGTTGCTTTTGGTCTGTTTCCTTTTCCTCAATTTCAGCCTAAACCTTCCCACTACAGGATTGTGGTCACTGTTGCAGTCTGCGCCTGGTAGTGTTTTTGCTGACAGTAAAGAATTTTTAAATCCTTTGTTGATCAGGATGTAGTCAATCTGATTTTTGGTATTATCTCCCGGACTCATCCAAGTCCATTTTCTTCTGTTAGGCTGCTTAAACCAGGTGTTTCCTACTATAAACTCATTTATCTGTGCCCATTCTACAAGTTTCCCCCCTCTTTCATTTTGTGTACCAAGGCCATGAGGTCCAACTATATCCTCCACCCTATCCTGTCCCACTTTAGCATTAAAATCTCGCATTATGACTGTAACTTCTTGTGATTTACATTGGACCTTGGCCATCTCTAAAACTTCGTAGAAGTTGTCAATGTCTTCCTGAGTACTTGCGGATGTTGGTGCATACACCTGTATGATGTTAATATCAAAAGGTTTCCCTCCGAATTTGACCAGTAAAACTCTGTCGGACACTGCACAGTATCTCTTTAACTACTTTTGATTTGTCTTTGTCCATTATGATGCCTACTCCTCTTTCATGTGAATTACCACCAGAGTATATCATTGTATATTCTCCTGATGTTATCATGCCTGCCCCCTTCCATCTCATTTCCCCCAGTCCTAAAATATTGATGTTAAGCCTTTCCATCTCCATTTTGATGTTGTCTAATTTACCTTTCTGCAGCATTGTTCTGATGTTCCATGTTGCTACTTTGGTGTTGAATTTAATTTTGGTCGCAGTAGCTGGCTGACGGTCTGGTGTCACCTGCGCCGCATGACAGTCCCTACCGGACGAAGGTGCTCCTATTGACGTCGTTAACTTTCTTCTTTGTCTTTCTCCTGTCCATGGATTTCCTGAGGAAAACTACGATGGTGGTTTCCCCTTGCCTTCCATTGGTTTTTTGTTTTAGGGTTAACTCCCTTAGCCTTACTCTCTCCCGAGATGTCCACAAGGCAGTGGAGCTATTTTCCCATAGCTTGGGGATCTGGTTCGTGGGCACCAGGGCATGTCCACACACCGGTGGGCCTGCATACCTCACGTCTGGGGGCCAGACCTCCTCCGAGTCCTACGAGATTCAGCCTGAGTCCGTGAGGTGCTCAGTTACCGCCTGTCGCCACGAGGAGGCACAGCGTAGGGCTTGCTGATGGAGAGACTATGTACTGACAGGAAGAGACTTACGCCTTGCTCTTTTTTTCGCACAGCAGTGCTAGCCAGCGGTGCAGGCCGAAGCCGACACACTAGACGCATAACATCTGCCAATATGACAAACAATAAAAATTTAAAAAATAAAATTGACACTCAAATAGACATTACCTTTAGCAATAACCTGTACTACGTTTACTGACATTCGTCAAAGGTCATATTTATGATAGAGAAAACTCCGGGGTTTTTTTTTTCTTTTTCTTTACGGCACACATTAAAAATAGTCTTCAACAGGCATAAAGGGAATATATTTCGATGGGACAGACTTCTGGGAAACAGGTCG
>CM060313.1:84796599-84799099 GCA_030674185.1 Monoplex corrugatus
TCCGCAAGAGCAATATGGAGCCTGTGTAAAGCAGGGAAAAGTTCACATATGAAGCTCAGACTTAAGACCGAAAAAGCATCTCTGTTAATGATGAGCTTAGAATGGGACAAATCGGGGGCGGATTTTTAACATACTCTATGCTGCAAGACAGTAAGATATCGGCAATGGAAACGATACTCGCGTGACTGCCGGACAGTGGAATGAGGCAAATGATCAAAATTAACACCGATGAAAACACAAGAAACTGTTAGAAGCCGTCCCTAATCTAACCACGGGAAAGACACACACTCACTCACTCACTCTCTCTCTTTCATTCACCTTCCCATCCCCACCCCCATCCCCACACACAACACAACACAACACTCCATATCTCTCTCTCTCTCTCTCTCACACACACACACACACACACACACACACACACACACACACACACACACACACACACACACACACACACACACACACACACACACACACATGACGAAAAGCCAACCAGGGCAAAGAGGAGGACCCTGTTATTTGCTTTCCGCCCGCCTGCATTCCGTGGAGTATTCTTGACGTGAACATACACTGCAAACAGCGTAAATGCCTTCTGTGCTTGCCAAACAGACGACATAAAGTCACAGAAAGAGAATATATGTCATATACAACAACCTGAAGTTGTCTTGAAACCTACTTAACCATGGGAAGGAAAACAAACAACCGAACAAACAGCTGGACGCACTCTTCGCTATTTATACACGTAATGTAACAAGAAATATTTTATTAATTTCTCAGACCTGGGATGAAAGTTTTGCTGTGAATTGACGCAGCTCAGCAAAGGGATTGGATTTATCTCTACGTTGCTAAAAATTATTCATATGACTGTGTGTGAATACTGATGGCAAACATTTCAGAATCGAATTCGTCTTGGAGAGAAAAGGGGGCATAATCACCTTTGAAAAATGAGCAATGACCAGTTTGTTCGTTCTCTTCAACTGCGTTGGCGTTTAGTTCACCTAAGAAATGGTTGTCATTCTGTTCTGTCACATGATACGACCCTTGGCTATCTATCTACGACCGTAAACGGTTCCTTCTTTGTGGAATTAAAATACTGATAACGCAAACTGCTCTTTGAATGTACAGAGAACGCGTCTAAATAACAAATAATTAACAACTCGTACGTTCTTCGTGATTGGAGAAGGCAGGAAAAACGAATCATAGCACACAACATTTCACGCTGCTTAACCTTTTGATCCCCGTACACTGTCCACCTGCATCCTGCACTGTCAACCATGCTAGCAAAAAAAATAATAACCCTTTGACTCCTCACCCTATCGACCAGCTTCCTGCAGGAAACTGGTGGATAGAAAGAGGGAGTCAAAGGGTTAACTTTTCGCAGTTGGTGGATAGGGTCTTCTTGATCTGTCTACAACGTTTGATACCATAACAATGTATTCTCTAAACATGTCCTCGTATGTATGTATGTATGTATGTATGTATGTATGTATGTATGTGTGTGTGTGTGTGTATGTGTGTATGTGTGTAGTATGTGTGTTGTGTGTGTGTGTGTGTGTGTGTGTGTGTGTGTGTGTGTGTGTGTGTGTTGTGTGTGTTGTATGTATGTATGTATGTATGTATGTATGTATGTATGTATGTATGTATGTATGTACGTACGTACGTATTTATTTATCAGGTGTCAGACCGCAGTAACAAACAGTCACTTTTCAAAACCACATTTTTCGATTTTGGTTTTACACAGGGTTCAGTTCTTGGGCCATTATTGATTGATTGATTGATTGATTGATTGATTGATTGACTGATTGATTGATTCTGTATACTCAGCCTAGATCAAATATTGTTTCTCGCAATGCCCTAACATAAAAAAAGTTTCTGATTATACACAAATATTCAAGCTTGATTCTCCTTATCACGCACTAGTAGTCAAGCCTGCTTCTCCTTACAAATTCAGACCAGCCATCAGGTATACGGAGTAGCGTATTCATAATGTTATGCTTTGGATTAAAAGCGACAAACTTGGACTGAATGGTGTCAAAACTAAAGCAGTGATCACAAGAGGGTCTCCCTCGAATGAGCGTGGTTAGGTGTGCAACAACACCGTGCATTTCTCTTTGATCCCTTTCAAATCAAAAGTTAAAGAACAAAGAATCAGCGCTGACAGTTTGCTCACCATATCTGATCATAATAGACCTCTTGCTCGCCGTATCTGATCTTAATAGACCTCGTGCTCGCTGTATCTGATAACAGACCTCTTGCTCAACGTATCTGATCATAATAAATGTTTTGCTCACCATGTCTGATCTAAATAAACCTCTTGCTCACGGCATCTGATCATAATCTCTTGCTCACCGTCCCTGATCATAACAAACTTATTGCTCACCGTATATGATCATACTAAACCTCTTGCTCACCGCATCTGATCAAAATAAACCTGTCGCTGGCCGTATCTTATAATAACCACCTCTTGCTCACCGAATCTGATCATAACAAACCTATTGCT
>CM060313.1:84804099-84806599 GCA_030674185.1 Monoplex corrugatus
CATACAAGTGAATGGACCAGCAAGGCAGAAAATGATAGGTAGAAATCAAAGGAACAAGGCAGAAACAAGAGTGACAGAAAAGAGGAAATTTCTAGCACAGAATTTCCAGAAGGTGGGGATACTGTTTATAATGAAAGAGCCCCGGCATCCCCACGGGGGCCCCCAGTTGGCTTGTTCGTTGGTCATAATAATTCTCTAATCAGTGGGGTGCTGTTAGATTTGTATTTCATAGTTCCCTTTCCCCTCTATACTCCCACCCATCTTCTATTTCAAGACCTCGCTGGCGCATAGGTATCGCACAGTCTCAAAGAGATTTCCAGATCATCACTACCACTGGCAGATGTAGGCTGAGCGCAGATGGATCTGTGCAACTCTACTGTATCCCTCCTGAACAAATTTAAATTCGTATTCAAAGCGTTAACGGAAATAAAAGTGCTGACCACTTATCAGCCAACTGGCCAAGAAACTACACAATAGCGTATTGTTTGGAAGACACAAAGTCTTCACAAGCTTTAAACACTTTCAGCAACAAACACAATGCCATCATTACCATCGATCACCTGGAAGGAAAGGGGCACGGTAAAAGAATCAATGGAAGACCTTCCTATACGAGGCACAAGAAGAGCCACTGTAAGTCAAATATTTGAACTGTCTCGAAGGTAACCCTGTGCAAACTTCTGCAAGTTGAAGCAAATTGTGTTGGGCTTTTCCAGATGCAGACTTCACTTCCTGTTCAATGAATGGGGATCACAGTGGTTAGCAGTAATGGAATGAGTGAGCAAGGGGGAAGAGGGCAGGCGCAGAAACGATAGAAGCTGAAAAGGAATGAGCGCAAGTATGAGGACAATGAAGACAGAAGCACTCTGCAGAAATAAAGAAAAAAACTCGCAGGGACAGGAGGAGATGAAGAGGGTAGAGAAGACGAAAGACGAGGGACTTCGAGAGAAGGAAACTTTTAATGAAAATGGACATCCTAATAAAATTTTATGGAATCAATACATGTAGTCCGAAGAGTCTGCACTATGTACAAAGAGGGTACGTCTCCTGTTAAGGCAAACACTCTAGAGTTTAAGGCCATGTTGTGCAGATCAAAATCGGCCAGTCCCTGGGTAAGGTTAGTGTAAATGTTGTAGAATATCTCTGGTTTCATGCAAATGCAGGCTGCTGTGGCACTGGCGGTTCTAGTTTAACTATTTGCTTGCTTACTTGCTTGCTTGCTCTCTTTCTCTCTCTCTTTATGTATGTATGTATGTATGTATGTATGTATGTGGTGTTCAAAATTTTACAATTTTAGTCTTCATAATTCTCTCTCTCCCCTTATATATATATATAGTATATCTGTATGTATGTGTGTGTATATGCATATATATATATACACGCATCCATATATGTATACATATATGTATACACACACACACATATGTGTGTGTGTGCGCGCGCGCGCGCGCGGTGTGAGCGCGCGCGTGTTTATGTATGTGTATGTGTATATATGCATGCACACATATGTATGTGCGTGTGTGTGTATGTATGTGTCTGTGTCTGTGTGTGTGTGTGTGTGTTCTTGCGTTTCTCTACATATGTGTGTGTGTCTGTGTATGTATCTGTCTGTGGAAGATGAGAAGTCATAGGATTTATGCTTCCAGCGTAGATGTTTATTATACACTTAATGTGGTTTCCCATGAATGTACTTCCCAGTGCTGATCAATGCACTATACCAGTGAGCAGTCATTCTTTCGTATAACGTATGTACTGAAAACCTGAGCCTACCAAGGAAGACTGTGAAAACGGCGTGAAAAGCCAACGTGCAACAGGGAACATATACATGTACATATACAATTTCCTTCCTAATCATGGTAAATACGTGAACCACATACTGTACGTTCCAAGTGAAAAGACAAACTGTTGACTAAACTGAAAACTGAAAGAGAAGGGGAGACATGAAAATGAACACCGACAGACAGATTTTTCAGAGCAGTGACTGTGGGAGGAAGGGAGGGAGGCAGGGGCAGACAGACAGATAAACAGACAGGCAGACAAACGGGCATACAGAGAGAAAAGAAGACAGACTGAAACAGAAACAGTTTGAATGGAATGCAGATAGAGTGGGTAGATGGCGAGAAGGGACATGTGAAAGAGATGAAAAAGAGACAGAGGTGAGAAGTGAGCTGAGAAAGAAGGGGGAGATCAATCAGAGAAAAAGATGTGAGAAACAGACCCGAGATATACAAAACAAGACTGGATGAAAGAAAAAACCAGAACAAAATATAAAAACAGTGGGGGCAGACAGAGGGGGGGGGGGGGGAGGGAGGGAGAGACAGACAGACAGACAGAGAGACAGACAGAGGCAGACAGACAGAGTGAGACGGAGACTGAGACAAGACAGACAGGCAAACAGAAAAAGGGAGACAGAGAATCAGAGAGAGATTGACACAGACCTACAAGACATATATACAGCGACAGGCAGAGAGACAAACAAAAACACAGAAAAAAATCAACAGGA
>CM060313.1:84811599-84824099 GCA_030674185.1 Monoplex corrugatus
CACACACATGCACGCGCGCACACACAGCAAAAATAAAAAAATTTGACGTGCAATCTTTTAAGTGGTTCATAACGAACCCGCCTGCCGTATCGCTTATGTGGGTGTGGACGTTAAACTCCAAACAAACAAACCAAACACAAACAAACAGAGACAGAGACAGAGACAGAGAGAGAGAGAGAGAGAGAGAGAGAGAGAGAGAGAGAGAGAGAGAGCAAAACTTCCCTGATGCTTCGTTGAGTAGGAGAGTTGCCACATTGTACATGTTAGTGCCCCACTGGAAAAGAGAAGCTGTTATTGTGACTTGATCATTTTGATCCCTCTTCCTTTTACTTTCAATGTCCTTCCACCCCCTCGTCCAGCCCTGATATGGCTCAAGTAGTCGGCTGGGCTATAAGCAATATGAACTTGAACCCCTTCGCCCACCCCCTTCCAAACCCCACCTCGACCCCCCCCCACCACCACCACCACCACCACATACTTTGTAGGTTTTTTCCAAGCTCAAAACTTTTCGGAATTTCTATGCAACTTGTTCCTGAATCACAGCTACATTGTGCGAAATAATGGGACTTAATGAACGTTGATTTTGGACACCGTAGAGGTGAAAGGCTTCTCAGACAAAACCCAATACGACAGTGTGACCTTCCCACTCCGTTCTTATCAATGCAAATCTCAAGCTTCCCTTCTCTCTAAATCTGTTTTGAGTGTCCGTCTGGCATAATCAATACAATTTTATCTCGTTCTCTCAAAATACACACACACACACACAAAAAAGCATTAGCCTAGCTTTTTTTCTTTATCCCAAAACTTTCTTCCTTCCCTGATAGCAGTCTCCTCACAGACTCATTTCTTTTACGGTTTCATGTATAAGTAATGATTATAATAATGTTTTTGTCTCTTTTGTAGCTGTTGTTATTTTATCTTCTTTTCTGTTAAAATGTAAGAACACTAAAAATGGTAGACATATTAGTTTGGCCTGTGTGTCAATGCCCTCTTTGTCTCCGTCTGTTTTGTGTCGCTATTTTATCCTCTTTTCTGTTAATATATAGGAACACTAACAATGGGAGACATATAAGGTTGGCTTATGTGTCAATGCTCTCTCTGTCTCTTTTGTAATTGCTACTATCTTATCATACAAGACCGAAAAATACGCCGGTCTTGCCAGCACCCTGAAGAAAGCAGGTCTGCGGGTCAAAATCTTCGCCATAGAGGTCGGGGCAAGAAGGTTTGTGGGCACCTCCGCTTATGATCTCATGAAACAACTCGCCATTTCTGGAAAGAAGAGGACTAGAGCCCTTAAAGCGATGGCAGAGGCAGCAGAAAGGAGCTCAAGCTGGATCTGGGCAAGGAGGAACCAAAAATGAACTTCATAAGGATTAAATTCCCTACAGATGATGTGTGCCCCGTTAGCACATTGGTAAAACCGCGTACCGCAGTTCTGGTTCGCTCCCCGGCGTGGGGGAAAAAAAAAATAGACAACAGCAGAAGGGCATACAGGAGTCATGACCTGGATGTGGCCCGGCCCCCCGAAGAGTGTAAGGAGTTCAGGACCGAAACACTTGTCTAAAGGGGGTTCTTTCTACCCCTCTTTTCTATTAATATATAGGAATACTGAGAATGGTAGATATATCAGGTTGGCCTGAGTCAATGCTCCCTGTCCGTCTGTCTGTCTGTCTCTCTCTCTCTCTCTCTCTCTCTCTCTCTCTATATATATATATATATATATATTATATATATATATATATATATATATATACACACACACACTCACATATATATGTATGTATGTATGTATGTATGTATATACACATGTCTGTCTGTGTGTGTGTGTGTGTGTGTGTGTGTGTGTGTGTGTGTGTGTGTGTGTGTGTGTGTGTGTGTGTGTGTGTGTGTGTGTGTGTGTGTTTCTCTTTCTCTCTCGTACCGTACACACACCGTCACGACTGTCACTGTATTGTCACATTCAGTACAAGAAGACTCAAAGCACTTATTCAAATGTCACAGAAACAGAATTTTGAAGGGAAAAGAAACACACCTACGACGCATTCCTTTACTCCTGCTTTAATATGAATACTTGGATCTCTACACAATTTCTTTCTTCTCCCCCTTCTTCTTCCTCTCTATGTATCCTCTTTTTCTTTAGTTTCTTGTCCCAAGCTCTTCTGAAACTGTGATAGGGGTTGTCGGCTTAAACCATTATAATAATGCCTTTGAGTCTAGAGTCTAGTTGTTGTTTTTTTCATATAAAAAAGACAAATTCAGACCAATCTGAAGCCCGCGCGTGCTGTGTGAGCCTGTGAGTGAGTCACACACACACACACACACACACACACACACACACACACACACACACACACACACACACACACACACACACACACACACACACACAACACAAGAGAGAGAGAGAGAGAGAGACAGACAGACAGAGACACAGACAGAGGGACAGGACAGAGGCAGACATCCCACATCGTCAAAAAGTCATTTTTCGGCAATTTATTGATGGATCTTTACGAGATCTGGTCAAAATTATCAACCAGAACAACTAACATGAACCAACGTCTGAATGGCCACGAACTTCTTTTTCCCCTAGGAAAGGAACGAGACAGCCTAACACCGAAAATCACAGAGTAAGAAAATGTCTTGAATATTCAAGAGAACACAAAAGAAACAAAATTCACGGGGAAAGCACACTCTTGGTCTCAGGTATTGTTAGGATATTTCCCTTGACATTTATTCATTCATTTATTATATACTTAATTACTTATTAGTTTATTTATTCATTTATTAGTTTGTGGTGTGTGTCTCTTTCTTGCTTGCTTGATTGTTCATCTTTCTTTGTGTATTTTTTTTGTTTTTGTTTGTCTTTTTTTTTTTTTTTTTTTTTTTTAAAGCTCGTGGCCCCCAAAATTCCGAAAAGGTCCAAGTACTACCCCGGTCCGACACTGTTTTATTTGGTCATTTGGTTTCATATTCTGATTTAATCCCAACCAAGACAGACTGATTGCAGACAAATACATACTGTTTTACTTGTACTGTATTCTGTAGGCACGCTTGTGGTTTTTCAGAAATGCACACACATTCAAGTGTTCCAAACATACTGTTTGGCGCAAAAGAAACGACTGAAGAACAATGGGTTTCTAAACGATACAAAAGAACAGAAATGCGCAGTAACTACCTTATCTCTGCATCGTCAAAAGTCAGTCAATGACACTGATGTGATGATAACGACAATACTAATTACCTATGACCAATTTTTATCGACAAAATCTCTCTCCGGACATGGTGAAACTCATTCCACTTCAGAGCAAATCTGCTATAAGAGGAAGCTACGATAATGACAACTAAACAGCCAGCACTTTGGCAAATCTGCTACATCCGGATGAGCCACTAACAGGCTGACGTCACTCTGTGACCATGAGTTTTCGCTCAGCTGTTCCGTGAGCAAAGGTTTGCTAAACCATTTCACTCGCACTCCCTCGCCCTGTCCAGCAGCTTCCTGCAAAAAGCTGATAGGGTGGGTGATCAAAAGGGTTAAATGGACCGAGCGGCAGGGTTAACGTTTTACAGGAAGTAACCTGATATGGTGAAAGAATGAAAGAGTTAAGTGGACCGATTAAAAGGGTCAAAGTTTTGCAGGAGGTTGGTGGCGGATACTGTGAGGGAATGAAAGGGTTAAGTGGACCGATTATAAGGGTCAAAGTTTTGCAGGAGGTTGGTGGCGGATACTGTGAGGGAATGAAAGGGTTAAGTGGACCGATTTAAAGTGTTAAAAGTTTTGCAGGTAGCCAGTGATGGACAGTATGATGGAGTGAGAGGAATTCGTGGACAGATTAAAAGGGTGAAGGTTTTAACAGGAAGTAAGCTGACAGGTGGATATGGTGAGAGAATGAAAGGGTTAAGTGGGCCGATTAAAAGGGTTACATTTTTGCAGGAGGCTGGTGGTCGACAGTGTGAAGGAATGAATGGGTTAAGAGGACCTATTAAAAGGGTTACATTTTTGCAGGAGGCTGGTGGTCGACAGTGTGAAGGAATGAGAGGGTTAAGTGGACCTATTAAAAGAGTTTAAGTTTTAACAGTAAGCAAGCTGGAAGTGGACAGGTGGATACGATGAGGGAATGAAAGAGTTAAGTGGACCGATTAAAAGAGTTTTTCAGGAGGCTGGTGGTGGACAGTGGGAGCGAATGAAAGGGTTAAATGGACCAGTTTTAAAGGGTTAAAGTTTTGCAGGAGGATGGTGGTGGACAGTGGGAGGGAGTGAGAGGGTTAAGCAGACCAGTTTGAAAGGGTTAAAGTTTTGCAGGAAACTGGTGGTGGATAGGGTAAAGAGGTGAAAGGTCAAGATTGGCGTTAGCGTAAAGGTCCAATGCAGAAAGGGAAATTATCTTGAAAGTCATACGCTCGTACACGGTACATGGCCTTTCCTGTTTACCGTCAGTACAGGAAGAGGTCTGTTATTTACACCAAACTGCCCGTCCGACCTTTTGATACAGCTCCAGTCTCTTTGAAACAACTTTTTTGTGCGTTTTATATATATACCATAACCATTCGCTACGCAGCTTCTCATTCCCTTATTGACGATTAAGTTCTATAACAAATAAACGGATAAATAAATGAATATTAAGGGAATAATTAAGGAAGGAAGGATGGATGGAAGGAAGGAAGGAATAAGCAAACAATGGTACGTTATCTTTCTTTCGTCATCTCTCTGTCCTCCTTACGTCCATTCTCAAAATTCAAACCCCTTTGTTTGTTTGGTTTAAAACAGGGCTTAGAACAAAAGAAGGAAAAAAAAACACTGAAACTAGGGAGGTCCAGGGGCATGCTCCCCCGGGAAAAGTTTTTAAAAACCAAGTGTAAATCTATGCCATTTCGCGCTTTCTGGACATAATTCAAGTGATATTTAGTGCATAAAAATTGCTGTAAACACATAATTATTACAGGAAGATATATTTGGGAAAAGGGGAGAAGGGGTTTTTAAAACATAATAAAATGAACAAGAAAAATCAGGGGCCATAACTTGCGTGCCGTTGCTATGAACGCTTGCAAGCCGATCACGGATGCCTTGCTCCTTTCGGTTTTTTTGTTTGTTTTTTTTTTGTTTTGTTTTTTACAAACCGAAATCGCGGAATTCCGCCCAGACGCGGAAAGTTTTAAGCCCTGTTTAAAACTATTTTCTAAACAAGAAATCACTTCTGTACAGCGCTATTCTCCATATACATTTGGATTCAATGCCACTTGCATATTTAATTTAAAAGAAACAGTGTTATATATACAGAAACACTGATATCACACACAGACATACACAGACACACACAGGCGCGCACACACACATGCACGCACGCACACACACATCACACATATTTTATATATATATATATATATATATATATACATGTATGCATAATCATGAACATATGAACACATGAATATTCATGAGTTCACAATGCCATATGATTAATAGTTAGAAATGACAATACATACTGGTGGTGCAGAAGTAATAGTAATATTAAGAACGGAATGCCTCAGTAAACAGATAACCCTTTACTGTGAAGTGAAGTGATAAAATGTGGATAGGTGCCTCAGACCAGCAGGCGGTGAGTTCCAAACAGATGGTGCAATGAAACTGAAAGCACGATGTTTGGTGCAATGAAACTGAAAGCACTATATCAATCTGACTTAAGATTTCGTTTTGGCATCGTCAGAATGTTTTTGTTTAGAGGACTGCAGGATACCTAATGTACAGAAGCGATCTGAAAGGAAAGGTACTAAAGAGCTGTCAAAATGGCAATTTTATACTTACAGTTCACTAATAAAGATTAAGCAAAGACAACCAACATTTATATGACTTTTTATGAGGAAAGTGAAATTAGAGCACCTGGTCACAACAGGAAAGCTGGAGGGAAAGAGAGCACCAGGCAAACCCAGGGAGAAAATATTGGACGGACTTGCAGGGTGGCTGAGGACAGAGAGGGTGGGAGATGCACTTGCAGAGACAAGGGATAAATTTGTATGGAGGGCCATGATCACCAACGTCATGCGGCAGGGCACATGATGATGATGTTGACGATGACGACGACGACGATGATGATGATGATAATGGTGGTGGTGGTGGTGGTGGTGGTGGTGGTAACCAGGAGTTCTCTGAGCAGACGTGTTCCGTGGTTATGCTTTATTTCTTCATGATTTAACATCCTGCTTTGTTTTGATCCTATCGTAACCGAGCAACTGATTCTGTTGGCAAGTCAGCTAGCACCGAATTACAAGTCTAATCGGGAAGTGACTGTAGCAGATGCCAGTCATTACATGCAGCTTTAAAGAGATCTGTCGTTGCTTAAAGCCCAGCCGACTGTGTACAGCCATATCAGGAGTACAACCGTTTCAATACACACACTACTTCAACAGGAAAAAAAAAGAACAGAAAATTTACTACATATATCAATGCATTCGCGCACATGATCTAATGAGATACCCCTGACGTTGATCACTCCGTGCAATCTATCAAACAGAAATTTGGAGAAAAAAACGTAACTGAAAACAAATTTAAACATAACTAAGGACACTAACACATATATAAAAACGGGCCCAATTTACCTAAAATTGCTTCCGCATATTTCATTTCCCTTGAGCTAAAAGTGCACTTAATGTATGTACCCAATTATCAATCCTAAGAAAACGTATGCAAGACTTTATTGAATACATACAGGTGAATGGATCAGCAAGACAGAAAATGACAGGAAGAGATGACAGAAAGCAAAGAAGCAAGGCAGAAACAAAGAAAGTGACAGAAAAGAGACAATTTCTAGCACAGAATTTCCAGATGGGGATACCATTCATGCTGAAAGAATCCACGGCATCCCCACGGGGGAAAGATCTGATGGAAGCGATGCTCCTAAGATCTAGATAAGAACCACATCAGACTGGTTGACACCAGGATATATATTATGACAATAAGCGTAGAGTACAGACCTGTCACGAAGTCTCCATCCTAGAAGGAACTCCATAGCATTATCACAGGGTCCCCCTCAGACCGTATTGTTAGACGGCCCTCAGACCGTATTGTTAGACGGCCCTCAGACCGCATTGTTAGACGGCCCTCAGACCGTATTGTTAGACGGGAAAGTAAGGTTTGCGTAATGATCACGCCATCCATGAATTAACTGGTTACTCGGCGTGTTCCACCGAGCAGGATCTAACGCTCACATTGGTCTTATCCAACTATAGAGGGTAGGTTATCTACTACACAAAAGGTTTCAGCAAATACCAACGTCCAAGCGAAAAGTCCAGGGTGCCAGGTGCCAAAGATTGCTTGGTTATTCAAATTTTGATGTCCAATGAAAGACAGGTTAGTTATTCAAATTTCGATGTCCAATGAAAGACAGATGGGAAGGTTTTGTGACAGAAACAACAGAAACGCACTGTATAAAAGCCAGAAAGTCAATCACTATAAAAGAGACCCATTCGATTGCCACCCAGCGAGAGACCTTCCAACCTATCTTAAAGGTATGTAATCCTGCATCTCATTTTATACTTTTGTCAGGGTAGGAATAGAAGTAGGTAATATGTTTTATTTTCCATGAAGCAAAGAGAGAGGGAATAGAGTAGGACATAAGAAAGTGTTCAGCATTCTAGTGATATGCAAGTTCTGATGATTCGTAGTGCATCTTAGGATTTTAGGAATAGTAGGACCCAGGACAGTAGGAATGGTGAATCACGTTTATGCTGAAGTTGACTGCTTAAATAAATACGTCGTAGTTATTAATCTATGTGTGGACTGCTTATGAGGATCATGTCTAGTGTGGTTAGTGCATTTCTTCTCGTCACTCTCTTTCCTTGTTGTGTGTGTGACTGCTAAGTACAGAAACACTTTCTTCATATACATCCCCAATACACCTTCCTGTTGTAGATGACAACACACAAACCCCTTCTTGCCATAGATGGTGGAGATACACAAACAACCTTCCTGTTATAGCATCATAAATATCATCCTCATCGCCATCATTATTATGCATCATCACATTGTAAAAACCGTACCAGCTTCTGTGACCATTAAGGCGTCATAGAAAATGGGACATAATTAAAAAAAATAATAATAAAAAAAGAAAAGGTGAGCACGATGGAAACCTCCTTAAGTACGATGATCCTAAACAAACAAAAAAAACAACAACAACAACAAACACACACACACACACACACACAACACACACACACACACACACACACACACACACACACACACACACACACACAGGGAGAGAGACAGACAGACACATAGACAAAGAGAGAGAGACAGAGACAATGAGAGACAGAGAGAGACACAGAGAGAGACAGAGAACCACAACAGATCTCGCTGATGTGTTCTTGCATAAATAAGTTTGGTCAGTCTTGACCCCGAAGGTATTTCACAGAGGTCTGGAATGAAATATCCCACACCACCACTGTTTGTATACTCGTTGCCAACCATTCGAAATAGTGCCGATATTAACCACGTTTGTTTCTGTCTGTCTTCAAATTAAGTGTATTTCAGTTCACTCAGGATAATACATCATCAACACATGTCTGAACTCTACTCTGAACGAAAAAAAAAAAAAAAATCACCAGGTGAAGAACTTTTCGATAGTTCTGTGTCATCTGCATATTCGTGATAATTGCAATAATGTAAATCAGCTACATCAGATAGCGACCGTGAATGTATGTAAACAAAACAAGACTTGAAACGTATTGAGATATGTACCCTTTTATTTGGCTCGACATGCAAGCCTTCTTCTGTGCATAAATTCGTGTGGAGTTGAGAGAGAGAGAGAGAGAGAGAGAGAGAGAGAGAGAGAGAGAGAGAGAGACAGAGACAGAGACAGACAGAGAGACAGAGAGACAGACAGACAGACAGACAGACAGAGACAGAGAGACAGACAGAGACAGAGACAGAGACAGAGACACAGACACAGACAGACAGAGACAAAGAGAGACAGACATATCTTTATTTACGAGGGTGCTTTTTTAATATGTAGTCCTCATCTAAGCATCCTCAATTAACGGCAAGTTTTATGTCTAGATCTATAGACGTTGAGAGCAGGTGAAACTGCAGAACACACACACACACACACACACACACACACACACACCACACACACACACACACACCACACACACACACACACACACATTATCATTACTTAACAGCTGATGTATTGCTACTATCTTCAGCAAGATGAAAAAACAAACATCAGAAAATGGACAAATAGACCAACAAAGCACAGAGACAATTACATCCCTAAGTATGCATGCATGCACACACACACACACGCGCGCGCGCGCGCATGCATGCACTCACGCACGCACGCACACACACACACACACACACACACACACACACACACACACACACACACACACACACAGAGAAAACCAAGACAAACTCACACACGGACAGACCCAGAAACAGATGGACAGAGAGACGGTGACAGAGAGAAACGGTTTTCTAAGAAACTGATCTCTTTTTACACTCAAACAGATGGAATAATAAGCACAGGTTACCTGATTGAAATCAGCAGCTCGTGATAGGAACTTTAATTGATATCCCACGTTGTATTCCAAAAATAATCACGGAAAAGTCCAGGTCACAAGGGCAAGCGAATGTTCCTCTCTCTGCAAAGACAAAAAGAGAGGAAAATATGAAAAGAAAACAGAAAGCAGAGGAGGTGAAGAAACATTTAAAACTATTCATGTGGTTTCAAGTACAGGTGAACGAAAGGAAAACGAGAAAGTAGGTAAACGTTATCCTGTTACCCTAGGGTCTGTTATTTGCTATATTTTTGTTTTGTTTAAAGCCCAACCGACTGCGTACAGCCATATCAGGACTATAACCCGTTTCAAAACACACACAATACTTCAACAGGAAAAACAAAGAAAAGGCAATTAAGTACACATATAAATGCATTCGCGCAGATAATCTAAGGAGATGCTCCCAGCGTTGATCACTTCGACCAATTTATCACACAAGGGCTTAAAAAAAAAAAAAAACGTGAATACGAATTTAAACATAAACAAGGACACTAGCACATGTATAGTAACGGGCCTAAAATACTCGAAATTGCTTCCGCATACCTCATTTTCCTTCGACGCAAAAATGCACTTGATACGTGCACCCAATTATCAATTATAAGAGAAAGTACATAAGACTTCATGGAACTCACACAGGTTGATGAACCATTAAGGCAGAAAATGATACGAAGAAATGACAGAAAGCAAAGGAGGAAGAAAGAAACAATGAGAGTGACAGAAAAGAGGAAAGTTCTAGCACATAATTTCCAGAAGGTGAGGATACTATTTATACCGAAAAAGCCCCCACCATCCCCACGGGAGGAAACCCTATGGTCGACAGGAAGTGAAGAGACAGAAACCTCAATATTCTTAGTAGTAGGGTGGCCATCTTCACTCCCTTGCTGATTTACCTTTTCCAACTCCAAACAGGGCATGGTACCCATTTCAAATTCTAAACCAAAGTCACATCTACTTTATCACCTCCAAAGGTAAATTGCACTGTAGTCTTATATGCGCAGACATACAAATACCGGTACATAGTTTTCCTGTTCTTTATACAAATACATTGACATTAAAACATGAAATCAGTCACTTATTCAGTACAGAAAGGAATAAAATGAACTACACGCCCACACGTGCGAATATACGCTATCACAATATAGTATTCAGTCATAAGAATGCAGAAGCAAAAACAAAATAATAAACACATGAATGTATAAGTCACAAGACAAGCACAGATAATAAGTCGCAACACGCACAAATGATAGTCATAAGACAACACGCACAGATAATAAGTTACAACATGCACAAACAATAAGTCATAAGACAATACGCACAGATAATAAGTCACAACACGCACAAATAATAAGTCATAAGACAACACGCACAAACAATAAGTCATAAGACAACACGCACAGATAATAAGTCACAACACGCACAAATAATAAGTCATAAGACAACACGCACAAACAATAAGTCATAAGACAACACGCACAAATAATATGTCATAAGACAACACGTACAAACGATGTCATAAGACAAACGCACAAACAATAAGTCATAAGACAACACGCACAAACAAAAACTTAATCCAAAACAAGTGCGACTGCCCGCGCCCAAGCAAACAGGAACCAGAAGAACAAGAAAACCAATGTAAGCGCGTATTTGACAAAACAAGCGCAAATTTTCGGCCAACCAGCCTTTGTCAAGCGCGAACGCACGGTCACAAACAGACCACACACACCAAACAACGGATAATAAAAACAGGACTAAAAACTTCCCTGCTGCCTCGTCCAGTGGATAGAAATGGACCAAATGGAAACTCTTAAGACAATATGCACAATGATAAGTCAAAAGATAAGCTCCACAAATGATAAGTCACAAGACAACACGTACAAAGCCTTCTGGAAACACCCTCCAACCCCTGCAGTCAGATCGGAAGACAAAGGAAATATCTCTACGCCAGCCAGTCTTCAAGGAAAGAGGCGGAGTCTTTAATTTAGCAGTTTTCATTCAAGCATTCATGTGCGATTTAACCCTTTTAACTCCTGCACCCTATCCATTAACTGCAAAAACTCAACCCTTCGGCTCCCTCACCCTATCCACCAGCTTCCGACAGGAAGCTGGTGGATAGGGTGAGGGAGCCCAAGGGTTGAGTTTTTGCTTTGCCATCATGATCAGCAATGCAGGATGCTGATGAGCATGGTGCGGGAGTAAAATGGGTTAAGTCGACAACAGACGAGAAAAACATCATGTCATTCAATACCGAAAACGCTTCTATCAAGTGAAGCGACAGAAGTCAAGGACGACTACGCCAAGTTCTATGGCAGCAAGCAGGAATTGAAAAAAAAAGGAAAAGACAAAAACAAAAAAGGCCACATTCATCTCCAAATGTCGCTTGACCTTGAAGAACACAAAGAAAGGAAGAAAAAGAAGAAAAAGCGACAAAGACATCCAAGACTCACGACTGCAATTCAACAGTCTCACCCTACTTCGAAACTTGAAAACAAAATATGACTCACAGATAATAGGAGAGAAGGAAGTGTGGTCAAGGTCAGAGTATAACGAGGAGAGACAAGTTTGAAAAGGTAGTGCTCACCGATGGTTTCTGCCTTAAAAATGTCAATTAGTTTACAGCGTGCGTACTTATTTATTCACTGTCCATTATGCCACTGGCATGTACGGAAGCAACGAAGATTTTCCACTCCAGTCTGTTCTTAGCCAGTTATGTATAGAGTATCGCAGGTGTGTTTCAGGGTCTTGAGTGGTCTCCTACTTTTTTACGTCGCCAGCTGATCTTCGGTCTTCCTGTCTTACGTCTTTTCCTTCTGGTGACCGATAAAAGGCAGTCCAGATGATATACATCATCCGAAGAGAGCAGGGTGCTATGTGATAATGAGGAAACGAAGATAGCCTTAAAATGGAGTTCCCTTGTTTATTTTAGGAAGTGTCACCCATAATAA
>CM060313.1:84831599-84921599 GCA_030674185.1 Monoplex corrugatus
CAATTTACATCCTGCACGATTCGTGCATGAATAAGAAATCAGCGCAGACGATGATCACACCATAAGGGATCTGTTCCTGATGCCATGCCACGGTACTCAGGGGGTAGCAGAACCAGGAGCAATGTAAAAAAAATCGATGAAAAACGTGACCTCTTTATCCTCCGATCGCCAACACTTAGTGGACACAACAACCACAGCTGCCACGCTACAATCCTGTCTGGTCTTTCGCTGTGCTTCTTTCCGGACAAACATCTGAACTTTCTTCTTCAGGAGGTGGGTCTTAGGTTATGATCAAGTGTTGGCAAATGTCTTTCCTTCCAATAGATGCTAAACATTGACATGTGTTTATATAGAAACACAGTCGAGACAGCACTGAAATGCAGGTTTGTTTTCAAACAACACAGGATAAAGGACTATTTATTATCATTATTGACAAACAATCAGACAAGCACACAGACAGACAAGAACATAAAGACAGAAAGAGAAACTGACAGAGAGAGGAAGGTGGACAGAAGGAGATAGATGGGGGAGGGGGGGGAGAGAGACAGAGACAGAGAGGTAGAGACTGACAGAGAGTGACACAGAGAGAAAGAAATTGAAGAAAAGAGAGAGACAGAGAGAGAAAGTGTGTGTGTGTGCGGAGGGAGAGGCAGACAAGAGGAAAAAAAGGGGAGGGGGTATTGAGAAAGAGAAAAAGATATAGAGAAATCCAATTTACATCCTGCACGATTCGTGCATGAATAAGAAATCAGCGCAGACGATGATCACACCATGAGGGATCTGTTCCTGATGCGATGCCACGGCACTCAGGGGGCAGCAGCGCCGGGAACAATGTACAAAAATCGATGAAAAACGTGACCTCTTTATCCTCCGATCGCCAGCACTTAGTGGATACAACAACCACAGCTGCCACGCTGCAATCCCGTCTGGTCTTTCGCTGTGCTTCTTTCCGAACAAACATCTGAACTTTCTTCTTCAGGAGATGGGTCTAAGGGTATGATCAAGTGTTGGCAAAAGTTTCTCCTTTCAATAGATGGTTAGGAATATGGCATGCATTTATACAGAAACACAATCGAGACAGGACTAAAATGCACGTTTGTTTTGAAACACAACACAAGATAAAGGATAATTTGTTGTTGTTGTTGTGTTCTGACACAAAAATATAAATATTCTAAGCAAACATACAAGGACGTGATCACATCCTAACACCTATCTGATTAAGAAAGTCAAGATATCTGTCAGCGAATAATCACAGATAAAGACCAGACAGGACTGTAACTTGGCAGCTGTGGTCCTGCTGTGTCCACCTGCCGTTGGGATTGGGAGGTGAAGACAACCAAAAGAAAACAAGTGCATTTGTATTACCAGACAGACCTTGAAAAAGAACCTCAAAATGGAAGAGAAAGAGAGGCCTGCTGATAAACACTTGTCAAAAAGGAAGACAGGCCATCCGAAAAACATGTGTCGAAAGAAACGGCTGGCTGATAAATACTTGTTGAAAAGGCAGAGAGGCTGGCTGAAAAACACTTGTTGAAGAGAAAGACAGGCAGGCCAAAAAAAACAACACATGTTGAAGAGAAAGACAGGCAGGCCGAAAAACACATGTTGAAGAGAAAGACAGGCATGCCGAAAAAACACTTGTTGAAGAGAAAGACAGGCATGCCGAAAAACTCTTGTTAAAGAGAAAGACAGGTAGGCCTGAAAAACTCTTGTTGAAGAGAAAGACAGGCAGGCCGAAAAGCACATGTCGAAGAGAAAGACGGGCTGGCCGAAAAACACTTGTCGAAGAAACTGCAAGAAGACACTAGGACGATGGACCATACTTGGAGCTACAGACACTCAAAAAAATACCCATGACTGAGAGATGTGGAGATATCTTGTTGATGGCCTTTGCCCTAAGAGGACTGAAGGGTCTAAGTAAGTAATCAACATACAAAGACGCAAGTTTGTTCTGAGATTAGCTAAAGGCAGCAGGAGAAATAAGACATTTTATACATTTTGTTTGCAGCTTGCATTTCTTCTCCCCTTTTCATTTTTGATTCTTCGTTCCATTTACTTTTGATTACATTTCCTTTACCAAAATCAGTGTCTTGACACAATCAGCATTTACCAAGAGATTTCATTTCTCCCTTTTGGATCCATTTCTACATTATTAAAAAAAAACAAACACTGAAAACAAGCCGAAAGAAATCTGTTTTAAACACTATAACATGTCTACTTTAGGACTTTATTTTCTACGTTATGACTATATTCGGTATCACTGGAAATGATGGAGAACTGAAGAAAAACAAATTCTACAACAGCAAAGATAATACAGCTCCTATTAGAAGACCACATTGAAAATGAGTGACATAAGTTAAAGATGACATCCAAGTTCCCAAGACAAAACGATGAGTCTGTAATGACACTGTCCCTTTAAAAGAACATTTGCCTTCGTTGGCTTCTATCTTTTAACAAACAAAACAGGAACCAGAAGAACACGAAAAGAGAATCAGCACAAATTTTCCAACTGGCCTTTGTCAAGCGTAAATTTAAGATCTAAACAAACAAACACCAAATAGAAAAGTTAGGAGAAAAAGACTGAAACTTCCCTGCTGCTTTGTCTAGTGGGAAAATAGGACTGACAGGCCCAAATTTTCGGCCAGCCGGACTTTGGCAAATGTATAAAAACGGACAACAAAGGAAAAAAAATACACAAACATTAAAGTGAATTTTGTTCTCGTGCTCTGTGAAACATCAGGGAAATCTTGCTACTGTTTTTTGTTGTTGTTTGTTTTGTTTTGTTTTGTTTTGTTTTGTTGTTTTGTTTTGTTTTAATTTCACCCGAGTTTTGCGTATCTATTTTCCGTTGTCTTTTGTTCAGGCTTGACAAAGGCCAGTCAGCCAAAAATGTTGTGCCTGTCGTTTTTGATATATTAAATGCACGTGATCTGATTGTATTTTTGTGTGTTTCTGGTTTCTGTTTGTGTGAAAGCTGGAAGTTACTTTAAATTTAGGTTTCTGTTTCGTCTGTTCGTTTGTCCGCTTGAATTTCCTCTTTTGCATGGGAATGACTTAAATCATAAAAGAAAACATTCCAAGATCTCATATTAGACCAAGCGAATGATAAACGTTTAGTCCATCTGTGATATTATCACAGGGTGCCCCTCAGACCGCATTGTTAGACGGGTAAGTAAGGTTTGCATAATGAAGATCACGCCATCCATGATTGGACTGGTTACTCATCATTTTCCACCGACCTAGTCCCCCTCAGACCGTATCGTTACACGGGTACGTAAGGTTTGCGTAATGAAGAGCACGCCATCCATGAATTAACTGGTTACTCAACATTTTCCATGGAGCAGGATCTAACGCTCACATTGGTCTTATCCAACTATAGAGGGTAGGTTATCTAGTACACAAAAGGTTTCAGCAAATATCAACATCCAAGCAAAAAGTCCAGAGGGTTGAATAACAGCCAGGGCCGCCAGGTGCCAAAGATTGCTTGGTTATTCAAATTTCGATGTCCAATGAAAGACAGGTTAGTTATTCAAATTTCGATGTCCAATGAAAGACAGATGGGAAGGTTTGTGACAGAAACAACAGAAACGCATTGTATAAAAGCCAGAAAGTCAATCACTATAGGATTGACCCATTCGATTGCCACCAAGCGAGAGACCTTCCAACCTATCTTAGAGGTATGTAATCCCACGTCTCATTTTATACCTTAGTTAGGGTAGGGATAGAAGTAGGTAGTATGTTTGATTTTCCACAAAGCAAAGAATAGAGTAGGACATAAGAAAGTGTTCAGCATTCTAGTGATATGCAAGTTCTGATGAATCGTAGTGCATCTTAGGATTTATGAATATTAGGACCCAGGACAGTAGGAATGATGAATCACGTTTATGCTGAAGTTGACTGCTTAAATAAATACGTCGTAGTTATTAATCTATGTGTGGACTGCTTATGAGAATCATGTCTAGTGTGGTTAGTGCATTTCTTCTCGTCACTCTCCTTCCTTGTTGTGTGTGTGGCTTCTAAGTAGAGAAACAATTCTTCATATACATCCCCAATTCATCTACCTGTTACATATGACTCCACCCAAATTCCTTCCTGCCATAATATTCCGGAATTCGGTGTAAAAGAAGGTTTACATGTTTAGTGTTTTCAGCTTTAAGAATGGAAATAAATATATAGAGAATAATACAATTAATAACAATAATAATGATAATTATAACAATGATGATGATAAAAAGCCATGCACACACTCCAATGTGAAAATACTGATGTTTCACTGGGGTGACTTTGAGGATGGTACAAAATGCATTAACACCAGTGCTTAAATAACAGTAGAAACACTTCTAGGTGACAGATCTGTACACCCACTCACTCTAACCACACGCACACACACCATGCATGCACCACATGCACAAAAACTATATTACAAGTCATGTATACAACTAACAGCATGTGTTTACGACATCAGTACGTGCCAGAAAACATAATGGAACTTTCTAATGGGACAGGGTCCAATCGATGAAAACGTTTGTCATCATCTTTCTGTATAGCCAGATGCAAAAAAAAGTGTGCGCGCGCGCGCGCGCGCGCGCGTATGTGTATGTGTGTGTGTGTGTGTGTGTGTGTGTGTGTGTGTGTAAGTGAGTGTGCCCGCGCGCATTTGTGTGTGCATGTGCGTGTCCTTGCGTATGTATGTCTGTGTGTACGCCGGCGGAGTGTGTATGTACATGTATGTATGTATGTATGTATGTATGTATATATGTATGTATGTGTGTGTATGTGTGTGTATGTGTGTGTATGTGTGTGTATGTGTATGTGTATGTATGTATGTATGTATGTATGTATGCATGCATGTATGCATGTATATGTATGTATGTATGTATGTATGTATGTACATATGTATGTATGTATGCATGAGTGCGCGCGCGTGTGTGTGTATGTGTGTGAAACACCAGGGAAGTCACGCACACGCGCGCGCGCGCGCGCACGCACGCACACACACACACACACACACACACACACACACACACAGAGGGAGGTACCCCCTATGTCACCGACCCATTATAACGTCGGCAAGCCCACAATGTCACTGACCCGCCAATAAGCCATTTGTCTTTACTTTCTAGGATTTTTTCTTACTTTGTTTCTAAAAGTTCTTTGACAGTGTCTTGGTGCTCAAGCGATTCGAAACGTACACTTGGAATTGCTCAAGTAATTCGAAATGTAGACCTGGAATCTTATTTTTGAGGTAACTGGCTTCATTATTTTATTCAGTTCTCAAAGTAGATCGTAA
Source organism: Monoplex corrugatus (assembly GCA_030674185.1). Taxonomy (NCBI): domain Eukaryota; kingdom Metazoa; phylum Mollusca; class Gastropoda; order Littorinimorpha; family Ranellidae; genus Monoplex; species Monoplex corrugatus. The sequence continues at coordinate 84,836,890 of CM060313.1, forward strand.
ATCGTTCTCGTATAGCTCTTTCCTCCCAAACTCATTTGAACTCACAGCGCATAACACATAATCTGATATTTTAGTAGAGAATTCCAGAGTACGGATAAATCTAACTGTTAGACGAGCTCACCACAGTGCTCTAAGTGACTTCACAGTCCGTGTATGTATGGTAGGCGTGTATGTTGGGTGTGTTCATGTTTCCATAAGGCAGCCACTGATATAACTTAAGGGTCTGTAACATACACATTTTATATTTTGTATGTATATACACACACGGAGGAGGTTGAGGTACTATTTAACATCTTGAAATTATTTCTGTTATGTCTGAAACTAATGATTAGTATATATTTTTGCTATAAGTGATAGTCTCTGAAGACATACCTGGCATGCGGCACAGTTCTATTGAGAGAGAGACAAAGAGACAGAGAGAGGGGAAAGTGAGAGAGGGGGGAGACAGAGAGAGAGACAGACAGACAGAGACAGACAGACAGAGAGGGGGAGAGAACGACACTAAGGGTTCATCTCACCACAAGATCCATTGTTTCTTTTTTAAAGAATAAATTTAAAGACCTATTCAGCTGACCATAGAACTGGCAAAATCAAGCTAACACGAATCAAGTAAACAGCCCCCAACCCCCCAACCCTCCAAACCCTTTCTGTGCACACTCAAATTTAAGCACACAGCTGAGAGGAATGTGACAAGTGTTAGTCTAGGGCATTGCTCCTGTTGTTGTTAATGAGGATTCTTCTTCTTGTTCTTTGTTCAGGATTTCCTGATTACAGTCAGTAAGAGAAGAGAAAGAAAAGGAAGCGGAGAAGACTAACACTGCCGACATTTCGACATCTGGCAGGTGCATACACATTAACTTCAAGGTTTTTCCTCTTTGTTGTTTGTCGTCATTTTTTTCATTTTGATTTTGTTTTTTCTGTTCTTTTTCTCAATCTTTTTCTCTGCGTGCGTGTGTTGGGAGAGGTGAGTATCTTCTTCTTTCGAAGCTAAGTTGTTAATTTGCTTGGTCAACAAATGACATTTGTATCTAGACGAAAGGGTTTATAAATATCAGTGGTTCGAAGAGAAGTCTGCAGACATATATCACGTAAACAAGGTTTCCAAGTAAGTTTTTCTGCCTACGCGCTTGATCATAATTCAGATGTGTAGCGCAGGAAAACTTCTTTAAAAACCGCCAGACAGACTAATTTCTCTCTCTCTCTCTCTCTCTCTCTCTCTCTCTCTCTCTCTCTCTCTCTCTCTCTCTCTCTCTCTCTCTACTCACTCAACCACACACACACACATTCAAACCAAATCCCCTCCCCCATTCCATCCGCGTGTTTACATTGTGGCCTAAGGCCAATCAATGTACATTAAAACTCTCTCTCTCTCTCTCTCTCTCTCTCTCTCTCTCTCTCTCTCTCTCTCTCTCTCTCTCTCCCTCTCTCTCTCTCTGGCAGTGCATGTAATAGGATGCCTGCAGAAGCTATGCGATATAGTTGGAAAGAACAAAACGCATGTTTATAATGTCCTCAATACTTCATCATCCACGTATTTCCTGAAAAGTGGGAGATCTTTATACTTTACTTTCCTCAAATCCTAAATTGAAAAAAAATATTGAGATAGCCGCAGAATAAAATAAAGTGTGGCAAAAACAAAAATGAAGAGATAACCAACACACAAACACACGCGCGCGCACACATACACACACACGTAAATGCTATGTTCGGGAATTGTGACAGACAAAAGAGAGTGAGAGGGAGCAAACTGAGAGCAGAGACTAAGATCTGAGATGGGGGAAGGAGGGAAGAGAGACACACACACAGAGACACAGAAAGAGACAAAGAGAGAGACAATGACACAGAGAGAGAGGGAGGAGAGAAAGAAAGAAAAAAGAGACAAAGAGAAAGAGAGACAAAGAGAGAGACAAAGAGAGAGACAAAGAGAAAGAGAGACAAAGAGAGATGGGGGAGAGAGAGAGAGAGGTAGTGAGAAAGAGAGACAGAGACATAAAGAGACAGGGAGAGGAGGAGAGATAGGACAAAAACAAGAACACGTCATTCATTTTCGAAGGTAGTATAACATAAACACATTTTTTTTTTCCACATCCACGCCTCACACAGAAGAGAGAAACAAACCGAAAAAAGACAACTATGGGGACAAGACAGAGAGACAGAAGGAGATCAACATTTATTTTGCACGATTCATCAATGAATACCAAAAAAACCTGCAATGTACCGCTAATGATGATCAGACCGGTAGTGGTCGGACCCTGACGCGATATGAAAGTAGACATGGTATACAGTAGCGTCCGTAATACAGGGAACATAGATGAAAAACACAAAAGTCTTCACCTTCCTTTCAACAGCATAATGGACACAACAACCACAGCTGCCACGCTATCTGATAGCGTATGTAACTGCGCTTCTTTGCTGACACAAATCTTGACCTTTAAGACAAATGACTGAGCAATTACAAAGATGCGCGCTTGTTACGTGACAAAAATGATCACGACGGAACACGAGAACGTGTGCATGTTTTCAGACATAAGACAAGCCGTTTGTTCAGTCTGAGACATAATTATAAAACAAACAAGACAAGACAGAAGAATGCACTTCTCTTTTAAGACATAACGAAACAGATTTCACAAAGGCACTGAGTCAGCTCTGAAAGATTAAGAACTAAGTAAAAGTGAACAGATGTCTGTTTTAAAACAAAACTAATCAACATTAGGAAACCAAAATGATTTTGACACAATAATCAAAACAAAGCTTGCTGTGCTCATATTTCGTTACGGATTTTTTTTCCTGTTATTCTGAGACAATCCACAGGAGGGTAGTGGCGCCAGTAACAGAGTGAATATCGATGAAAAGCGTGAGTTCTTCATCCTTCTATCGCCTACAGCAAAGTGGATACCTCAATCACTGCTGCCACGCGACAATCCGGTCTGGTCTTCAGCTGTGCTTCTTCACAGATAAACATCCCGGCTTTTCTTCGCGTGGTGGGTGTTTGGATATGGTCAAGTCTTTGTAAGAGTCTCTCTTTTAGCAGATGCTGAGTATAGTTGCAATTCGTTTTGATAATTAATTCTGTGTATTCAGCTTTACGCTTTGGTGACAACGTAACTGACCATAATTTCATGTAAACGTAGATTCAACCAATCTTTAAAAAATATAAAAAGGAAAGAAAAGAAAAGAAATATCAAAAAAAGTAACATACTCACGTGCACATGCACTTATGTGAACTGACTTTTGAAAGAATAATGTACTAATGTACCTATATGTGCGCACATAATTTATCAAGGACAGCAGTGAAACCACTGTTTCTTCTTTTTCTCGTCCCCTGCTTGCTTGTTCCAGTAATGTACAGGGAGGAAAATGATCTAGCAAATTTGCACTGCTTTGTTATGTCATTAAACTGGGTCCACCAAGTGGAAAGTCAGTCAGTCAGTCAGTGAATGAGTTAGTGTGAGTGCTGAGCAAATTAGTAAGTGACCATATGAGTGAGTGAGTGAGTGAGTGAGTGAGTGAGTAAGTGAGTGAGTGAGTGAGTGAGTATGTAAGTAGCCGGTCAACCAAGAAAAGTAATCAATAAAATATTTATGCGCATGCGGGGGCGGGCGCGCGTGTGTGCGTGCGTGTGCGTGCACGTGCGTGCGTGTGCGTGTGCGTGTGCGTGTGTGTGTGTGTGTGTGTGTGTGTGTGTTTTCAAATGAACATACTATCAGACGCCTGGATATATACGCAAAAGGACAGACACACACACCCAGAAGACAAAAACTAATCAGACAACAAAAGAAAACATATTATATTCCTTGCTGATATATTGTACCGCATTCATTGCTTCTACCCATGTCTTTCAAATTTGTGTTCCATTTTACTTTCCTTTATGAAAAGAACAATGTATGTTATGACACATAAAGTACTCAATCCGACGCTCCGTCTATCTTATAGGATCAGGTTTCTAGGTTAATTAGAAAGAAAGAAAAAAGACATTACAGGGGCAAAAGAGCTGATATTAATCAACCGAACACTGTAAGACATCAAGGGCCAGCTATGAATTTACGATCATTTTCTGTGTAATTGAAAAGGATGAAAAACGGTAAAAAAAAACATCTGCACGACATAAACGACAATACAGCCTACGCTGGAAGAAGACATTCAGACTGAGCCCGAGATAAGGTGACACTTGAGATCTGGAGAGAAAATGAGTGAAGCCAAAATAAATCTGTCCCCTGAAAAGCACAAATCAAGTGGTCACGAATCGATTAACAGCCCCCCCCCCCCCCCATGGTGCTGTGGTTAGCGCAACTGACTACCGACTGGGAGATTGTCGGTTCGAATCCCATCAGGGAGAGAAAGAGACCACCAGGTAGACCCAGGGAGAAAAATACTGGATGGACTTGCAGGGTGGCTGAGAATACAGAGGGTGGGAGATATACTTGCAGCGACAAAGGATAGATTCGTATGGGTGGCCATGATCGCCAATGTCATGCGGCAGGGCCTATCAAATTCATTTTAGTTTTGTTTTTTTGTTTTTTTTGCCCCAGCTAGCTCATAACCAGAGTTCAGTGTGCTGTGGGTTCATTGGGAAGAGTGGGATCACAGTCGAGTCACGTCCACTTCAAGGATGCGTCACTGAGGTTGTTGCTCAAAATCTCCGAACCAAAACTGCAGGTGTTTGAATCTCTCGGGCCTGGTTTACGCCCAAACATATGATATTTAGTAAGCGTAGAGTACAGCCCTGTCACACAGTCTCAGTCCTATATGAAACTCCATAACATCATGACTATCATCCCCATCGTCATCACATCACAGAATTGTAAAACTGCCCCAGCTTCCGGGGCCAAAAAGGCGGTGTAAAAAAAATGGATGAGAAAATAGAGTGAACACACAAAAAAGTGCTGCGGCAGGCCTTCTTAAAAGATATTAACAACCACCCTGTAGCGCACACTTGAATTGAAGCTTTGCAGTTATGTACATGGTTAACTGAGAAGAGTTAAAGGATAAAATATACATGCTAGTTGTTGTTGTTGTTGGGTTTTTTTTTTTTTGGGGGGGGGTGAGAAGGCGGGGTCCACCTGTTTTAGTTAAGGGCTCTGCTGTTTGTTCAAGTTGTGCTAATTACAGTATTCCTAACAAACTAAACAAAGAGAGAGACTGGGGAAAAGACAGAATGCGAGGTGGGAGGTATAAACGTAAAGACTGCCTGGATCTGAACGCTTTACGTGTGCATATCACGATAAACTGTTATCTTCTTTTCCCAGAAGTTCATGAGCCTATTGGTAAAGAAGTCAAGAGCTAGTATTTGTTTAGAAATGAATCAGATAATCACTCTGTTGAAAAAGTAGCCAGCAGAAATTTATCACATAAAGAAAAGAGTTCCAAGTCGGTCCTCAGTCTACTCACCTAGCAACAACTGAAACATGTGGCAGACGAAATGTTTCTTTAAAACGGAATGGCCGCACAGACTGTTTTCTCTCTCTCTCTCTCTCTCTCTCTCCTCTCTCTCTCTCTCTCTCTCTCATCTCTCTCTCTCTCTCTCTCTGTGTGTGTGTGTGTGATTGCACGACCAAAGCTCACAGAGGCTATGTGATATATTCCAAAAGAACAACCAGCGTGTCTGTAGTTTCCTCAATATTTCATCCGTCATGTCATTCCAAAGAGACGTTTATACTTTCTTTAAATCTAGAGACTTAAAGGGTTGACACAGCAGTAGGAGACAAGTGAGAATGGCAACAACAGAAAAAAATAAATAACCAACACAACGTAACTGACCATAATTTCATGTAAACGTAGATTCAACCAATCTTTAAAAAATATAAAAAGGAAAGAAAAGAAAAGAAATATCTTCGACACACTTGACTACTAGGGACATACACAGGCAAGGATGTCTATCAAATCGTGCACATCCATGCGCACGAATACGCTCCTCCGCCCCGCCCCCCCCCCCCCCACCTCGCCCATTCAAAAAAGTACATACTCACGTGCACATGCACTTATGTGAACTGACTTTTGAAAGAATAATGTACTAATGTACCTATATGTGCGCACATAATTTATCAAGGACAGCAGTGAAACCACTGTTTCTTCTTTTTCTCGTCCCCTGCTTCCTTGTTCCAGTAATGTACAGGGAGGAAAATGATCTAGCAAATTTGCACTGCTTTGTTATGTCATTAAACTGGGTCCACCAAGTGGAAACTCAGTCAGTCAGTCAGTGAATGAGTTAGTGTGAGTGCGTGAGCAAATTAGTAAGTGACCATATGAGTGAGTGAGTGAGTGAGTGAGTGAGTAAGTGAGTGAGTGAGTGAGTGAGTGAGTATGTAAGTAGCCGGTCAACCAAGAAAAGTAATCAATAAAATATTTATGCGCATGCGGGGCGGGCGCGCGTGTGTGCGTGCGTGTGCGTGCACGTGCGTGCGTGTGCGTGTGTGTGTGTGTGTGTGTGTGTGTGTGTGTGTGTGTGTGTGTGTGTGTTTTTCAAATGAACATACTATCAACGCCTGGATATATACGCAAAAGGACAGACACACACACCCAGAAGACAAAAACTAATCAGACAACAAAAGAAAACATATTATATTCCTTGCTGATATATTGTACCGCATTCATTGCTTCTACCCATGTCTTTCAAATTTGTGTTCCATTTTACTTTCCTTTATGAAAAGAACAATGTATGTTATGACACATAAAGTACTCAATCCGACGCTCCGTCTATCTTATAGGATCAGGTTTCTAGGTTAATTAGAAAGAAAGAAAAAAGACATTACAGGGGCAAAAGAGCTGATATTAATCAACCGAACACTGTAAGACATCAAGGGCCAGCTATGAATTTACGATCATTTTCTGTGTAATTGAAAAGGATGAAAAACGGTAAAAAAAAACATCTGCACGACATAAACGACAATACAGCCTACGCTGGAAGAAGACATTCAGACTGAGCCCGAGATAAGGTGACACTTGAGATCTGGAGAGAAAATGAGTGAAGCCAAAATAAATCTGTCCCCTGAAAAGCACAAATCAAGTGGTCACGAATCGATTAACAGCCCCCCCCCCCCCCATGGTGCTGTGGTTAGCGCAACTGACTACCGACTGGGAGATTGTCGGTTCGAATCCCATCAGGGAGAGAAAGAGACCACCAGGTAGACCCAGGGAGAAAAATACTGGATGGACTTGCAGGGTGGCTGAGAATACAGAGGGTGGGAGATATACTTGCAGCGACAAAGGATAGATTCGTATGGGTGGCCATGATCGCCAATGTCATGCGGCAGGGCCTATCAAATTCATTTTAGTTTTGTTTTTTTGTTTTTTTGCCCCAGCTAGCTCATAACCAGAGTTCAGTGTGCTGTGGGTTCATTGGGAAGAGTGGGATCACAGTCGAGCCACGTCCACTTCAAGGATGCGTCACTGAGGTTGTTGCTCAAAATCTCCGAACCAAAACTGCAGGTGTTTGAATCTCTCGGGCCTGGTTTACGCCCAAACATATGATATTTAGTAAGCGTAGAGTACAGCCCTGTCACACAGTCTCAGTCCTATATGAAACTCCATAACATCATGACTATCATCCCCATCGTCATCACATCACAGAATTGTAAAACTGCCCCAGCTTCCGGGGCCAAAAAGGCGGTGTAAAAAAAATGGATGAGAAAATAGAGTGAACACACAAAAAAGTGCTGCGGCAGGCCTTCTTAAAAGATATTAACAACCACCATGTAGCGCACACTTGAATTGAAGCTTTGCAGTTATGTACATGGTTAACTGAGAAGAGTTAAAGGATAAAATACACATGCTAGTTGTTGTTGTTGTTGTTGTTTTTTTTGGGGGGGTGAGAAGGCGGGGTCCACCTGTTTTAGTTAAGGGCTCTGCTGTTTGTTCAAGTTGTGCTAATTACAGTATTCCTAACAAACTAAACAAAGAGAGAGACTGGGGGAAAAGACAGAATGCGAGGTGGGAGGTATAAACGTAAAGACTGCCTGGATCTGAACGCTTTACGTGTGCATATCACGATAAACTGTTATCTTCTTTTCCCAGAAGTTCATGAGCCTATTGGTAAAGAAGTCAAGAGCTAGTATTTGTTTAGAAATGAATCAGATAATCACTCTGTGTTGAAAAAGTAGCCAGCAGAAATTTATCACATAAAGAAAAGAGTTCCAAGTCGGTCCTCAGTCTACTCACCTAGCAACAACTGAAACATGTGGCAGACGAAATGTTTCTTTAAAACGAAATGCCTGCACAGACTGTTTTCTCTCTCTCTCTCTCTCTCTCTCTCTCTCTCTCTCTCTCTCTCTCTCTCTCTCTCTCTCTCTCTCTCTCTCTCTCCTCTCTCTCTCTCTGTGTGTGTGTGATTGCACGACCAAAGCTCACAGAGGCAATGTGATATATTCCAAAAGAACAACCAGCGTGTCTGTAGTTTCCTCAATATTTCATCCGTCATGTCATTCCAAAGAGACGTTTATACTTTCTATAAATCTTGAGACTTAAAGGGTTGACACAGCAGTAGGAGACAAGTGAGAATGGCAACAACAGAAAAAAATAAATAACCAACACAGAGAGAGACACACACGCGCACATGCGGGGCGCACGCGCGCGCAAATTATTCATCACTGATTTAACGGCATGGCTGCAATATTGGACAATCAAATTACATCGCAACACTTTTTACTTATAAAATGCTACATTGGGAAAGTGAGAGACACACAGAGGGGGGGGGGGGGAAGGAAGGAAGAGAGAAAGATATACCAAGAAAAATAGACAGACCGTCCGACAGGCACACAGAAAGCAGTAGAGAGAAATAGAACGAGAGAGACAGACAGATAGACAGAATGAGAGAGAGACTGAGAGATAGAGAGAGAGAGAGAAACTGAGAGACAGAGACGGACAGAGAGAGAAAGAGAAAGAGACAGAGAGAGGCAGAGAAAGAGCCAGAGTCAGGCAGAGAGACAGACAACAGAGAGAGGCAGAGACAGACAGAAAGACACAGCGAGACACACAAATACAGAAACAGAGAGAAAAAGACAGAGAAAGATAGGGGGGGGGGGAGGGGAGAGAAGCAGAGAGATAGACAAACAGACAGAGGGGGCAGACAAATAGTTTTGTTTTATTTTGCACAACTCATCAACCAAAATAATAACACTGAAGAGCGCTGATGGTGATCCGGTATTCTTCCCAAAGGTAAAAGGCCACGTGGCTGCGATAACCAACTATTCTCCATAGACCATTTTGTGAAAGTACACTCACTGCATTATAAAAACGGACCAGTTTCCTGTTAAAACGCAACAGCTTCCTGTTGTTCTCTTCTGAAAAGATCTCCCGCAGTGGGAATCATGGCTGTGAATTCTGACACCATCAACTTTTGGGGGTTTCTTTGGGGGTTTTGTTTATTTGTTTGTTTGTTTGCTCGCTTGTTTGCTTGTATGTCTCTCTGTCTGTCTGTCAATCTGTCTGTTCTGGCCTTCTCAGAGTCGGCTCTTAAATTGTACATCTGATAAAGGCTATGAATTTTTAGGACTGCGTAGTTTTAAAATTACAACGATCAAGTTGTGCTAACAGTCTACTGTTTTCTTTTTAAAAAAATCACCACCTGCACATGCCTGAACAATAAGTCTATAGCTACTTTCTTTATGCTCAAGCAGCCTGCATAACTGTGACTTAGAAGGCTGACCGGTGTCTTTGAAATTCCCACAGTACGGTGTATATCTGATTTAGTCTCTGTGTGTCTGTGTGTGCGTGCGTGCGTGCGTGTGCGTGTATGTGTGTGTGTCTGTGTCTTTCTGTCTGTCTGTCTGTGTCTGTGTGTGTCCGTGTGTGCCTGAGTCTGTGTGTGTGTCTGTGAATGTGGATGTTTGTGTCTGCATGTTACAGAAGGAAGTAAATGATAACCTAACAAGCTTGTGCTGAACCACTGGGGCCAGCGGCAGAGCCATGTATCTGAATACATCAGAACTTCAAACCTGGGGAGGTGACAAACGAAGGGGACGAGCAGATGGTCCTTCCCCATCCCCACCTTACCGCTGTCCTCAATATACACAACTGGCCACACAACATCGTGTCTCATTCTTTTGACAACATGGAGAGAGAGAGAGAGAGAGAGAGAGAGAGAGACAGAGACAGAGACAGAGACAGAGACAGAGACAGAGACAGACAGACAGAGACAGAGACACAGAGAGAGAGATGATACCTGCTTTCTTTCAATCCAGCTTTTTAATTACAGGGAGCTTCACAAACAACGTCCAGCCCGACTTTCCTGTGAGACGCTTTTTTTTTTAAAGAAAGAAAGAAAGAGGATGATTGTCAGGGACTGCACTGACAAGTAAAGTAAATGCGAGTATGTTGTTACAGCCTCAAGAGAAGGAAAGCAGGGCTGTCTTCACTGCAATAATACAGACGGACAGAAAGAGAAAAACATACAAAAACATACAAAAACAACAACAAAAAAACAAAAAACAAAAATTACACCATTTACTCTGCAGAAGCAGCTGTCTGAAATACAAAACAAGAAACCTTTCAGGAAGACAACGCAATAAATGAAACAAAGTATAAAAAAGAAGAAAAACAAAAAAACCTAAAGAAGAAGGGAAAAAAGCCAGCTGAAAGTTGATGAGCAGTCTACCTCTCCCCCTACAGCGCACTGTCAGTATGTGGATCCTTTGTTTATTTGTTTTCGTCTTTCTGTCTGTGCGTATAATTGCAGGAAGAATACCCTACTTTCTCTCTCTTTAAACTGTAACAATATACCCACATTTATTTTTTTCCCACGAGCCTCTCGTTGGTCGTTTTATTGTGCTCTATTTCCTCCGAGCGCTCTTAATGTAATCTGAGCAATTCCGTTTCAAATTGGGCTGGGAAAAAACAATTACACCCTACGTACACGCATTTAACAGCCACAACAATAAAACTCGCAATCGACCAGTCGCTATGGTGCGATGGTTATCGAAAACCCGACTGGAAGTTTACGTGTTCGAATCCCCATCAGTTCTGTCAAAATCACTAGAATTTTCGGTCCCGACCAACTGCTACCCAGAGCCCAGAGTGCAATGGGCTCGTTGGGAAGACAGAAATTGCACAGTCGAGTTTCATCCATTTAAATCGTGTTGTACAATGTCTCCTTACCGAACTCCGCGTGTGTCTGTGTCTTTCGGGCCTGGTTGACACGAGAATATGATACAATAGTAAACACAGAATACAGCCATTCACGCAAATCTCGATCCTAGATGGAAGTTTATAGCATCATGCATCATAATTATCATCCTCAACGTCATCATCATCAAAGCCTTGAAAAAAAAACTGTCCCAGCTTCCGTGGCCATCAAGGGTGCGGACAAAATAGGACAAGACAACAACAACAACAACAAAACTGTAATCCACATGACAACACGGAAGTAACATGATGTGCATTTTAGCAATGAACATACTGACTGCTGGCAGGTGTTAGCTAGCAATGACGAAAACAGACTGCTTTTAGTTTAGAGATTTAACAGAGGATTCTCCATCAAAGTGCGATAACGTTCACTTCATGATCAAATATAAGTTGTTACTGTTCATGATTTAATACTGCCGCATGCAATACTGATAAATATGTTTATGATACTACAATAGAAATCTCTCGCAAGATGAAGCAACTTTTTAGGTGGGATCCTGGATGTCATCTTTACGATCATCATCACATCATTGCAAAAACTGTGGCAGCTTCTGTGGCCATTATAGTGGCGTAGAAAAACGGCCAAAGAAAAGGTTTCTGTGGGAGAAGTTTATTGCTGCTGTTGTTTGGGTTTATTCGTCTTAGCTTGTATTGTGCACGGATCTGTGCTGTTCTTTTCTGCCACACTGATTTATTGCATTCGTATTCTTTGTGTTCATCATTAATGTCATTGTTGCTCATCTTCATCTTTCGTGTCTTTGTGTCCATCTTGCGTATCTTTCTGTGTTGTTTCCTTATAATTAAGGAAGTCATTCATTGCTGTGCCGCTTGCCAACTATGTTTTATGACTGCTTCTTCATTTTCGAAGCTGACCTTTTATTAAATGACACATTTTCGCTTTCTTTTTTTTTTCTTTTTCTTTTAAATTTGTTTTTAAATCAGTGCGATAAATTACCACTATCTTCAGTTGGAAACATGAAAGATGACATGGTGTAATACTCGGCTGCTCAAGCAACCCTCTCTCTCCCCTCTCTCTCTCTCTCTCTCTCTCTCTCTCTCTCTCTCTCTCTCTCTCTCTCTCTCCCTCTCCCTCTCTCTGTAAAAGTACCACAACTTATGTATAAATAATACTACACAATAATGCGCAAAAAACACCTCTTAACACACGAAGACAATTTCATTACGAATACACTAGTTCCATGTCATAACCATTATATTCTGAGCAGTTGTTTCACAACAGACCTATTTTATGCTTTGAAGTCCTTTCTTCTACAAAACTTCCATACCAGTATTATTTCTGCATAAACCCTGCAGGCTTTACTTCACATCAGCAAAACAACATGCTCTTATCATGCTTTGACCATGTTAGATCGATGTGCGGCTTGTGAGCAGGGGTTTTGGATCAATAAATAACACCTAATTACAGAGAAATGGTCACCGCAGGACAGACACGGGATCATGGGAACCAGACAATGCTTATCTTTTTCATTATAGTCAATTCCTTTACAGCACCAACCCTTCATTACTGTAGATCACAGTGGACATGTTAATGCTATCCTGAGAATAAGCAGTGTTCTGTGTTTGTTCCCTGTGTTAATCAGAACATCTATATCATCCAATATCAGTCTTTCTTTTTTTTCTCCTTTTTTTTAATGTCTGCTCGTACTATCGTGGGTGTCATAGACAGAAAGGGTTGACATCCACCTGAGAGTTGGAAGGACCAAAATGGAGAAATCCCAGGTAATGTCAAAGTTTCTTTCACAACATCAATCCGGGTTTTCCTTGGTCTGCATCTTCCACTATCAATATCATTATCAACGATAAATAAAAGCAATCATGATCGTGTTTTAATCATATACAATCTTTAAGCTAAGCTGTTTTTAAAAAAAAAAAATCTTAGCTAACACTCGTTTTTGCTTCCACCAAAAAAAAAAAAAAAAGTATCAAAATCTTGAAGTTGAGAACAATTTTGATACTTAAAGTCATAAAGCACATTGTCTATCAAATCCAAATACATTTGGTGTCATTACACAAATACTCATGCACTCATCGCTCTCATGTAATCACAGAAATGCTTGTGACACCAGACATTCTTTTCATTCATCCACCCCATGATCCATATTACGAGGGAAGAAAATAATCTTTAGATGAAGAGGAGGAAGACAAGAAGAAGAAGCAGATCATATCGATTTTCCATTAAAATCATTTTCACTTCATAATAGCATCGAATATGACTCCTTAAAATCTTTTCCTTTAAGTTCTCTTTCCAGCTTCCATGATTATCGAAAATCACAGAATAACAGCCTATATGTTTTCTTTATATCATTTCCTTCATAGCCGTCACCTGAAATAACATTGCATTTGATCAAAAGATAACATTTCAGAAGCTGCTCTTCATTAAGTCTGACGATGATCATAAAAGATGAACATACGCATTCGTGTGTGCACGCATATTAGGGTGTGCATGCATGTGTGATCTACTCTCTCTCTCTGTCTGTTAACTGTAAGGCTATTTCTTTGGTGAAGATTTGTGTCATCCTGTCATCTATATTTACAATTGCCAAGCATTCAAAACATATTAAAGTTTAGGGCGTTTTATTATTTATAAAAAGGACTGTGTTTTAATGAATACTGCCATGTACAAAGCAGATAAATAAGTCGCCAGAAGTCTGTTTAAAATAAAGTTTCATACGTGAATATGCATTAAGCTATCTGCTTAGAAAAAAATACATTATATATAAATGTACATATGTAGTTACATTATGTATGTGTATGTAGAGATAGATAGATAGATAGATACATACATACATAGATACATAGATAGTAGATATTCTCTAGTTTAATTCAAGTATTCAGGGATTTGCCTGCAAAGACTTTTTTTTTTTATTCATATCCCAAAAGTTTTGTGGCAGTCTTTATTAAATTATCAAGAGTTTGTTAGCTGAGAACAAAATACCTATTTATCACACATATCTAAATAATCGAAGCCTTTATGAACCGAAATCCTTCATTCTGCAATGGCAAGAAAACATGTATGGAACTTTCGCCGGTCCGGCTTCAGCTTCATTCCGTCTTCTTCGTCCATATGGTGTTTTTGACAAAGTAAAATGATGATTTTTCTACCCGACAGACCGATAACGATTTCCCCCCTTTGCAAGATTGCGTTCAAGCCTATTGGAAAGATAAGTGGCGGAACTGCAGGAAAACAAGCTGATGGCAAGCAATTAAACCTTATCTGGTGAAGTAAATGACGACGCCATGGCGCATCTCCGAGAGCAAATTGGCGATGATGCATTGACGTCGATCCTCATTTGCACAGCTCGCACTGGAGATATTCTATATTTCTGTGGCATGGTTCCGCTGTCCAAGAAGGACGGCTTGATAAAGACTGGTATCGAATTTACAGCCAGCATCCGTTTTACGGGGAGCTGAAATTTCCCATGAGGCATGCCATGGTGGTCTGCCACGAGCGCGGACGAATTATCTTGATAAGTCTGCAGTACGTAAAGCAACTAGTCAAGCAATCTTACAGCATACGGTATTGTTTAGTTTGTTGTAAGAAGGGTGAAAGAACGGCGATAATGCTGATAAAAGAAATAAAGATTATGCTGTGCATCACACATAAAGACATATACACACACACATGCGCGCGCGTGCATTCACATACACGAGCACTCTCTATAGCTCTTCATTAGTATAAATATATTTCTCTGTGAGCTTGTATTACAGTAAACCTCTGGCGAGGGCTCTATGTAAAACAAAAAACATAAACGTGCTTCATGCCATTACCCTAAAAATTATTTCAGAGTTCTTTATGTTCACCGTAATTTCTTTCATCTTTGTTCCTCTCTTCTTCTTCTTCTTCTTCTTCTTCTTCTTCTTCCTCCTTTTTCCTTCCTCCTCTTGTACTTCTTCGTCGTTGTCTTTATTTTACTTTACTGAACTCATATACTGGTTCTGAGACATGCAGCGAATACATAACAAGAATACGTACTTTAAAGGACCCTTCCATAAAACTTCTCTCTGTAAATCCTGAGCGACACAATATTTTCACACACACACACACACACACACACACACACACACACACACACACACACACACACACACACACACACCACACACACACACACACACACATACACAGTATATATATTGCTTTGTACAGAAATTTCCTCCCTACTTTGCTTGCGAATATACATGTACAATTACAATCAGTCTGTCACTCCAGTTTCAACTTCCTCACCCACCCCCACCATCCATCCACCCCACCACCCCACCATCTCACCATCAATAATTAGAACAGTCACAGACACAATTCACACAATACTAACAAACACTGCACCGCAAAAAAAAGTACCAACGAACAGCAGAACAAACTAATGGAAATGCTGCTAGGGTTATGTTACGTTCTCTAATATTTCCCTTAAAATGAATAGCAATAATGGGGAAGATCTGTAAAACAGTATCAAAAACAGCGGTAATGTGTAAAAATAAAATGAACGACCACCCAAAGCCGATACCAAATGAACTGTCCATTCGGAAATGCCTTCAGACAATATTGCTCTTCGTGTTTCTCTTGTCTTGCAGCATCCACAGACAGTCAAGCAGCACGCTGATAAAAGAACTGGGGAGAAAGGTAATGTACAGAGCATAATTAAACTGTACATATGACAGGAATTTATGGAGAATCACTTCTTTTATTGGAGAAACTCTCAACTGCCAAGCATGTCTCCAACAGGGAAACTGTTCACGGCAAATTTGTGTTCACTGGGGTGTGCTTTGCACAGGGAAGTTTGATGAATACACAAGTGCCTGTCTAAACTGTTCCGCCGATCTGCATCATTAACTAGCTCTCCTTCGCTGAGCATACCCCAAAGGGGGTCTGTAGTAATTCTCTGCTCGGAACAGTACCTGTATGGGTGTGTGTGTCTGAGTGCTCGCATAAGCGTTTGTGCATGCACGTGAGTACAATTATGTAACAGGCAAAAGAGCAGTCATACAAATACATACAGACAGATAGACAAAAGTAGACAGGCAAACTAGACACAGACTAGACAAAAGCAACAAAGGAAACAAAGTATCTTACGGTTCTTGCATAGTTTTTATTCTACTGCTTCTACCAATCTTGTCTTTCGATTCCACTTAAAATTTGATCACATTTCATTCACCAAAACAACAATGTGACTTCATATCTCAGACACTTAACACGACAAACGCCATCTGTCCATGCTGATCAGGTTTCTACACTATTAAAGGAGACGTTATACAAAAACTACAAGAAATCATAATATAAAATGTCCAGAGCCATCCATAAATTTACGATTACATTATTGAAAAGGAAGAAAGGTGGAAATAATCTGCACAAAATCATAAACAATAAAGCCGGCAGAAGACGTTAAGTCTCCAACAAATATCAATTACAACAGCTTGAGTTCGTGGGAGAAAAAGAAACAAACCACACTAACAATTTCCCTTTTATACCATGTTTGTATTTGCAGATTCTTCGGTTGTCTGACGGCATTTTTATGTTTTTGCTTTTAGCTGCAATGATTTGACCTAAATCATTGAATATTCTCAGTATGATTTTTTTAAAAAAGTCAGAATTTCTTGTTTAGCCAAACATGTTCAATTCAGTTTCATATAAGTTACCGAGAATATAATGATAAGACTTAATGTACACATTTTCTCATTCTGACCTTAAAAAAACGATCCGTGTAACTATTCAGACCTGTACATTGCTGCCCTCGTTGTGGCAGCTGTAGTTCACAATGTGCTAATATACATCCAAAATAGCACAGAACAGACATCATTGTAGCTCACATATCCACACACACACACACACACCACACACACACACACACTCACTCAAAACACACACACACGTACACACACACACACACACGTATACACACACGTACACACACATTCTCTCACACTCACACACATATTCTCTCTCTCTTCTCTCACTCCACACACACCACACACACACACACACACAACACACACACACACACACACACACACCACACACCCCACCACACCACACCACACCAAAGCACACCACACCCTCCATCCACACACACACACACACACACACACACACACACACACACACACACACACACACACACACACACACACACACACACACACCCCGATGCTAACCTGCTGTCTCTCTGTTCAAAGCCCCAGATCAAATCATTACCGGTGTATGACCCCGGCAACTTAAAACAGCGTAGATCAATTATTTATACGAATGGAACTCGATGCCCCAGACAGACACATCAATCTGTTCCCAGCAGGTGACAAATAGATCAGAACACAGTTGATGGCCTCGCAGACATTCAAGACAGGACAGAAAGGACACATTTTCTTCTGAGACGCAAGCAATCAAGAAACAAGGACGTGTGTTTGTTCAGAGAGAGAGAAAAATAAAACGACTGAGATAAGACACAAATTCCTGAGACAAGACACTAGAAGTTGCGTTCATTTTGAGACAGAAATGGTATAAACAACATACAAGGACATCTCTTTTGTTTCAATACACAACAGTTGAGACAACACACGAAAACGTGTCTTTGATTTGAAACTAACGATCGTGATTAAAACCCCTCCTCCTCTCCTTCCCGACATGCACCACAAAGGAAATGGCGTCCACGTACCGTCAATGTCTCGAAGCCTTTGGAAAGTAAAAGATTTTCCTTTTCTTAAGTATTTTACAGAAAAACATGCACCACAAAGGAAGTGGTGTCCAAATATTCATATTCAGTCTTTCCATTTCTATCTCGACATTTTCCAGTTTTCCCCTCTGGAGCATTGTACTAGCATTCCATGCTGCAGTTCTTATATTTTTTTTTAATCTAACAGCAGTAGGTTGATTACGGTCTGGTATCACCTGCTTAACATGACTTCCCCTACCTGACGAAGGTGCTCCAATGGAGCCCTACTCACGTCGTTCACTTTTCTTTTATTCATGTTTAGGCGTAAGGCATTCTTTGGGAAGATACGACGGTGGTTTCCTGTTGCCTCCATCGGTTTTCGTACGGATTTTGCGCAAGCCCTTGTCGTTCCGATGACTGCATACACGACAATAATAGCTAAAGGCAGATTTTATGACGCCTCCCTTCGCCGAGACGATCCCTTCTTCGAGCATATGAGGCTTTTAACGACACATCTGTACCACCAGATGTACCCCTTCGCTCTCCATGATCGCCACAATTTGATTCGCGACTGCTAATTACCCTCTATATCTGAAAATCCTTCCCCTATCCATCAACTGAGGACGCGCTGGGTTGGGTGTGGTATCCAACACTGTAACTAATAGTTACCCCCAGATACAAACAAATTAAGGAATAGACTAATTTCTTTCGATCATAGTGCAGTTGTGTGTGTTAGAGAGAGAAACAGACACACCGAAAGACAGAGAAATAGAGACAGAGAAACAGAGACAGACAGAGAGACAGACACAAAAAAGAGAAAGTGAGAGAGACAGAGAGACAAAGCATGGGTATATTTTTGAGTCCGCATCCCAACAGTGCAAAGCTATAAAGTTACAATAAAAAGCCATTCTCAATGGATCATTTCACTAACGGAACCATACAGAAAAGCATCCAATTAAAACAGATGGTTTCCTGTGAAAATACAACAGCTTCCTTTTGTTAAATTCTGAAAAGAGTTCCTGCAGTGCAAACCGTAACGCCGTACTCTGACAGTAATTTACGATGTTTTCTTTTCTGCGTCTGCAGAACCAGACACTGGTCTGTACGCCTGATAAAAGCCAAACGTTTTCAGAACTGCCTGTTTTGAGAAAAACAAGATTTCAGGACCGACTGCTTTAAGTAAAACATATTTTCAGGACTGCCTACTTTAAGATGGACAAGTTTTCAGGACTGCCTGCTTTAAGAAAAACATGTTTTCACGACTACTTACTTAGAAAAGAAAAGTTTTCAGGACTGTCTGCTTTCAGGGGGACAAGTTTTCAGGACCACCCGCTTTAAGAAGGACAAATTTTTGGGCCACCTACTTTAGGAAGAACAAGTTTTCAGGACCACCTACTTTAAGGACAACTTTTCAGAACCGCCTGCTTTTAAGAAGAACACGTTTTTAGGACCACCTGCATTAAGACTCCAAATACCTGTCTTGACTTCTGTGAACAACTTCTTGGATATCTAGGTCATTGATGTTGGTTATGTTCTCGATGTATGAGATTGGAGGTCTGCCTTTCTTCCTTTTTGCCTCTGTTTTTCCTTTTAAAATGGTTGCCATTAAGTCGGTGTTCTTGCTACGTGACACATGGTCAATGTATTTTAGTCTTCTCTTGTTGAAGTCTGCCAGTAGTTTTCTGGTGGTATCAAGTTCTTCCAGGATACTTTCATTAGCTCTTCTATCTGTCCATTTGATACATAGCTAGTCTCGATAAAATCACATACCTGTTGCCTCAATTCTTTTGCAATCGGCTTTTTTTTTTATTTAAGTCCAGGCTTCCGGACTGTCTACTTTAAGAAAAAAATAATGAAGATATAACAGCCCCCCCCCCCCCCCCCCCGGCCTCACATTCCACTTCGTTTTCTTTTTTTTTAGTAGAAATCCATCAACACGCGCGCGCGCGCGCGCACACACACACACACAAATGATTAGAATTCTGAAACATTCACACTATTCCATGTCGTCGACATATTCGAAATTCACATAATCATATCTCACTGATATGCAGCACAACAGAACTACACCTGGAGAAGAAAAGAATGTATTGTGTTAGATGAAAACCTCATGCTAAAAATATGTTCACCTTTTGGGTTACTGTGTTTCTTAGAAATGAGCCATGCTCCATTAATTCCATGCAATCGCACTTTTGGGGATAAGCTTGTTTTCTGACTTCGTTAAAGACCCTTCCATTTTCCACAACTGATAAATCTTCCCTGCCAAATTTTTCTTATGCATGATCACACCTACACGCGCGCGCGCGCACGCACACACGCGCGCGCGCGCGGCATGCATTCATGTATGCATGCGTGCATGCATGCACACACACACACACGCACGTATCACTTATAATGAAAAGACGTTAAATCGAAGAACGAACGAACATACACACACATACATACATACATACATACATACATACATACATACATACATACATACATACATACATACATACATACATACATACATACTATTACATACCATTACATACAAACATAATACATACGCGGACACACACACGCAAGTAAACGCAAATAATAATAATAATAATAATTACAATATTTATATAGCGCAAAATCTTGATAAAATCAAATCTAAGCGCTGAAACAGACACACACGCACGCACGCGCACACACACACACGCACGCGCACACACACACACACACACACGCATGGCTATAAATGGGGAGAAAGAATAAAAGCAATAAAAGCAAGAATAAAAGCAATGTGTGTGTGTGTGTGTGCGTGTGTGTGTGTGTACTCAATAGAAAACAACCTCCCTATTTGTGAAAAGAGACTGAAGAAAAAGGGAATACAAGATGAACTTGTTCTGAGGGTGAACACACGCAAGTGTCCACACACACACACACACACACACACACACACACACACACACACACACACACACACACACACACACACACACACACACACAAGGAAGGAGGGAGAGGGAGGGAGGGAGAGGGAGAGAGAGAGCGAGAGAGAGAGAGAGAGAGAGAGAGAGAGAGGGAATTACGGGTTTAAAATGCTTTCGGGTAATATGGCTGAGGACAAACACCACTGGCTATTTACATGCAAGCTATCTTTTCAATTCAAAAGAGAAACGTGAAAGAACCCCGGAAGACACCTATTCATCATTAGGATCAAATGTATGTGAATATAAAATTCATGCTGAGAATAGCAAGCGGAGAGCTGAAAGCGGCTTAACGATGACAAAATGGTGTGTGTGATGTGTGTGTGTGTGTGTGTGTGTGTGTGTGTGTGTGTGTGTGTGTGTGTGTGTGTGTGTGTGTGTGCGCGCGTGCGCGTACGTGCTTGCATGCGTGCGTGCGTGCGTGTGTGTGTGTTACTGTATGTGTGTGTACGTAAGTGTGTGTGTGCATGTGAGTGAGTGAGTGAGTGAGTGATTGAGTGAGTGTGTGTGTGTGTTTGCGTGTGGTATGCGTGTGCGTGTGCGCACGCGTGCCTGCGTCCGAATGTGCGTGTGTTCGTGTCAATGTGTGTGTGTGTGTGTGTGTGTGTGTGTGTGTGTGTGTGTGTGAGTGAGTGAGTGAGTGAGTGAGTGAGTGAGTGAGTGAGTGAGTGAGTGAGTGATGTGGTGTGTGTGTGTGTGTGTGTGTGTGTGTGTGTGTGTGTGTGTGTGTGTGTGTGTGTGTGTTAAAACAGGAAACTGATAATTCAACAAGCCTGCTATGAATCATTAAGGTCGATTGCAGATTGATTTGTTACACCGACTGAGTAGATTTGAGCTTCCAAGTAAGCGTTTAGTCGTGGGAAAATGACGGAAGGCAGAAAAGGCTAATGAAAGCCCTCTAGTCCACCTTCCACTCCGTCATCCCTCTGTGGCCTCGATAAGCACAGCTGGCTTTTTAAACACATCTGATCCTCAAAATATATCTTATCAACTAATAAGCTAGTTTCTGCCTTCATTGTATCGTGATTCTTCCTTTACTGAGTGTCTAAACAAAAAACCACACCACTTTCACGGTGAATAATTTTTGTTTTCACCTGTTTTCTCTCTCGCGTTTGTCTCCTTAAAATGTATCCACAGAGTAAATAATATGTACCTAGTCAATTATTTGTTCTTATGTATGATTTTATCCACCGAATAAATACTTTCATGCATTGAGTTGTAATAATCTGATGTGTTCAACATTTTTGAAATGGCCTGGAATAACAATCACACGCCAGTTGTACGCACAGCAAAGGGCTGATACAAAAGCAAACAAAAACACAAAATAGCTAACTGATCAAAGAGTGCTAAAGTGACCATCTGGACTGACAGCAGTAAATGATGGTAAGTGATGGTTAGTTTATATTTCAGTAGACATACTGGAGGATATTTTATCACTACATGGTAACATCGACATCCACGTGATCTTAAAATCTTCTTGTGTATTTACAGCTCGTTATGCGGCCCATTTCTGCAGTTTTATTATATGTCAACGCTGAAATTGTTAGGTGATAGGGCCAAGTACGTAATCATCTCAAACATACATATTCTGTTCTGAAAATTAAAGTAAATTCATAGAATTTAAAAGAAAGAAAGGATGGAAGGAAAAAAAGAGGAGCTGGACCAAATGGGCTTTGAGACCAGAGAAGCAATCACAAAACGTTTGGCAAGCGGAACTTCTCTCTGGTGTCCGTAATTACCAGGATACAGCATACAAAGGCACCGAAGATAGATACAAATATGAAAGATTGAAACACACAGATATGAAAGAGGGACACACACACAGGCACGAAAGATGGACACACACAGACATGAAAGGGACACAAGACATGAAAGATGGACACAGACATGAAAATGAACACATAAAGACATGAAAGATGAACACATAGACATAAAAGATGGACACACACAGACATAAACGACGGACACACAGGCATGAAAATGGACTCTCAAAGACGTAAAAGATGGACTCACAAAGACATGAACGATGGACACATAAAGACATAAAAGATGGACTCACAAAGACATGGACGATGGACACATTAAGACATAAAAGATGGACTCACAAAGACATGAACGATGGATACATAAAGACATGAACGATGGACTCACAATTACATGGAAGCAAGACATTCAAAGACATAAAAGATGGACACACGAAGACATTAGTAAATGATGGACACACGAAGACATGACAGATAGAAACTCAGAAACAGGAAAGATGGAAACAAAGCAACAAAATGTAGTGAAATTGTGAGGCGCACAGAACCGGTGATAATACCAGCTCAGACGAAAAAAACAAACTCAAAACAAACAAAACAGTCGGCGACAGTGATAAATAAGGAGTTTTTCCTCCAACCAGAGATTAGGAGCCAGCAGCTTTACTTCATAGTATAAGAAATTTCTGTTGCATTGAACTGATAGGGACAACATAAAGCAACAAATGAATGAATAATACTACACGCGGCAGTATAACAACTGGAACAACAGTCGTTTATGACTGACAATGTTTGAGCAAAGACTTTCCACGAAAATCAATAAATCTGCAGTGTTCATACGAAAAACAAATACGTTTTAATGCCTAGTCCAACAGCCAAAAGCACAATTAGATATGCATAAGCGGAATCAGGTATAAAATCGCACAGGCAGCAAATTTCAAACAAGATGATAATCCGGATTATACATAAAATGTATGTTCGCTCGCCCGCTTTCACTGCTTAAGTTCGATGCGCATCTAGTCATCCAGAATTTCTGGAACAATGCGTAAATTAATTACCGGCAGAAGAGATCACTGTGGATCAGATATATTTTTTGGAGCAATGAGACTGTTACCTTCTTAAGCATGGTCGTCATTTTCTTCAATCTTGTTCGAATATGTCACGCTCCAAATGGTTAGTATATATATCCATCTAAGACATGAGGCATGTTTGTGTTGGTTCGGACGTGTATCTGTTACTGTTATTTTTGTTCAAAGCCCAGGCGACTGCGTAGAGCCAAATCAGAGTTATGACCATTTCAAAACATGCACAATACGTCAACAGGAAAAAAGGAAAGGAAAATTAAGTACACATATCAATGCATTCGCGTATATAATCTACAAAGATGCCCCTGGCGTTGACCACTCCGTCCAATTTATCACTCAGGGGATTGAGAAACACAACTGAATACAAATTTAAACATAATTAAGGACATTAAAACATCTATAAGAATGGGCCTAGATTACCTAAAATTGCTTCCGCGTACCTCATTTATGTAGAGCCAAAAATGCACTTAATTCCTGTGCCCAATTATGAATCCTGAGACAAAGTACATAAGACTTTATCGAACACATACAGGTGAATGGATTAGCAAGGAAAAAGAATGATAGTAGAAATGAAAGAAAGCAAAGGAGGAAGAAAGAAACAAAGAGTGACAGAAAAGAGGGAATTTCTAGGACGGAATTTCCTAGAGGAGGGGATACTATTTATACTAAAAGAGCCTCCGGTGTCACCACAGTGGTGGACGTTTATCTACATAATGTTTTGCTGGATAAGCCCACAATGTGCAGGCAACACAAAACTCAGTCTGCATACGCCGACTTCGGGGAATGAGAGTGTAAAACAAATGAGGTTAAAGAACGGACCGAAAAAAAGACACAGGTGAAAGGATGGTTAAAGCATAAAAACAGACAGCGGAGGCGAAAGAAAGAAAACGAAGAGACAGAAGAAACAAAGAGAAAAACAGAAGAGGAAACTTCTAGCAAAACATTTCCAGAAGCTGGAAACATTATTTACAGTGAAAGGACAACCCCCCATCCTCCTCTCGCTGGCATCTCCGTAGTGACAACTGTCTTTTGCAACAGATAAGAATGGGTGTGTTAATGCTAACGTGAGCACAGACATTGTTCTCGAATGAGTATCGTTCTTTCTTTGTTGTACGTGCTCACCAGAATATGTCTACCATTTAATATCAGCATTACCATTAAAATAACGACAACTAAACAGTACTATATCTATCCATCACGTTTAAGCTTTACTGTTTTTCCAGCTCCATCACCCAGCCCACTAATTCTTTTCATACACCTACTTCCCAATGTTTCTATCATTATGTCCCCAAAACCTGTAATTTAAAAAAGATACATCAAAGAATCAGCCATCTCGTTTAGCACACTGGCAATCAAATCGCAAGGCTTGGAGAAAAGTTGACATCATTCCATTAAAATAATGCACTTATCGTTCTGATATAATTACAGGAATATATTTGGCACAAATCATAATATTCAATTAATCACCCAAATAAATTCCGTAACGTGTGCGCGTGTGTGTGGAGGGGGATTAATCAGAAAACAAACTGGAGAAAGAAACACAAATGCTGGTGAGTTTGCAATTTCAAGGAAAATAATGTCCATTGGACAAAATTATTACAATTTGACAACAGGCAGTCTTTTTCATTCTAACTCTATTTTCTATCTTCAATGGACAAAGAAATTCAAACAATAACAGTCTGCAGCATTCAAGTTTTATACCATCTGCTTCATTCATGGACATCTCCTGGAATAAAATGATACTCGAAAAAATATATCTTCTCCAAACTTGTATTTCATCTTTTAGATCTGACTACGATTATCAGAAGCAAGCGTGCAGTATTAAAATTAAATTATAATTATATAATATTATTATATATGTGTTGTGTGTGTGTGTGTGTGTGTGTGTGTGTGTGTGTGTGTGTGTGCGTGTGCGCACGCTCCTCTTTCTTTCCCTACTTTCCCACTGTCCTCCCCCCCCCCCTCTCTCTCTCTCTCTCTCTCTCTCTCTCTCTCTCTCTCTCTCTCTCTCTCTCTCAGTGAGATACCAATGACATAATGATACAAGCAGTAAACCTGAGGGTGAAAAAAACGTCATGCAAAACCATGCCGTGAAACCGGACGAACCTAAAAACGCAGATGTGAACCACATTGGGCAAATCTACCTATTAACATATTATCTCGATGTATACTTACAATGTAATCAACTGTTACAAAATCAGTCCCACCGCTTTTGTTGCCTACAACGACAATTATATACCCATTGCATACATAAATGAAACCGGGTTTGACCAGAGAACAAGAAAGCAAAATATACAACATAAAAAAGTGAACCACTGAAGAAATGTGTAACAAACTGGGGAAAGGGGGGAACCAACAACGACAGAAAGAAGTACAGAAAGAAAAAGAACACAAAGAAAAACAACACTCAAGACAAAAGATATTTTGATTATGAATTGTTAAGTTTCATCTTTTGCAATCAGGTTATCTTCCAAATGCAACTGTCCATCTGTTCTTATGTGTATACACTCACCAAGAGTTCAAAACATTCTAAGTTTCTAATAAGGGTTACGGTTTTACAAAAGAAGAGCCATGTTTTTCTTGAGCTTTGACAAACAGACAGCAGATGCTCCAAAATATATATGTACATTAAAAGCAACCAGGAATATGTACGCAAAGAGAAAGCTTTTGCGTTATTTCCTAAATAAACAATCAAGAATTTACTGCACAGAAAAAAAGTTCATATTCAATGCATGTTTCTAAAGTTTATGTCAGATATTCAAGAGTTTCCCTCTTGAGAAAAAAGTTTCTATCTACTTTATATATCTAAACATTCAAACCCATTATGAATCTAACCCCATCATCTAGCAAGACAAGAGAGCAAGCATGTAACTTTCACTTGTCTATCTACAGCATTATTCTGTCTTCCTCTCTCGCGTGTTCTTAACATGTTCAGAAATCATTCATCCACCCTCCAGATTGACAACTTTTATCCCCGTTGTGACATCGCGTTCGGGGCCACTGAGACAAGGGTTGAAGTTGTGGGAAAACAAGCTAACGACATGTAATATAACCTTATCGGAAGAGGTAAATGACGACCCCGTGGTGCATTTCCTGGAGCAAATGGCCATGATGCATTGACGATGATGTTTCCTCGTGCAGTTCGTATTGAGGTCTTACTTTCTGTGTCATGAATGCCCTGTCAAAGAAGGATGGTTTGAAAGAGACTGGTATCGAATTCATTGCAGGAATCCGTTTCATGGGAAGCTGAAATTTCCCTTGAGGCATCCCATGGTTGTCAATCAAAAGTGCTTCCAAATTATCTTGACAAATCTGCTGTATATCAAACAGTCAGACCACCAGCCTACAGTATAGGTATAGCATGTAACGTGGTACTGTATGGAGGACGTACATCAGTCAGGCCGACAGCCTACAGTATAGGTATAGCATGTAACGTGGTACTGTATGGAGGACGTACATCAGTCAGGCCGACAGCCTACAGTATAGGTATAGCATGTAACGTGGTACTGTATGGAGGACGTACATCAGTCAGGCCGACAGCCTACAGTATAGGTATAGCATGTAACGTGGTACTGTATGGAGGACGTACATCAGTCAGACCACCAGCCTACAGTATAGGTATAGCATGTAACGTGGTACTGTATGGAGGACGTACATCAAACAGTCAGGCCGCCAGGCTACAGTATAGGTATAGCATGTAACGTGGTACTGTATGGAGGACGTACATCAAACAGTCAGGCCGCCAGCCTACAGTATAGGTATAACATGTAACGTGGTACTGTATGGAGGATGTACATCAAACATTCAGGCCGCCAGCCTACAGTATAGGTATAGCATGTAACGTGGTACTGTATGGAGGACGTACATCAAACAGTCAGACCGCAGCCTACAGTATAGGTATAGCATGTAACGTGGTACTGTATGGAGGACGTACATCATTCAGGCCGCCAGCCTACAGTATAGGTATAGCATGTAACGTGGTACTGTATGGAGGACGTACATCAGTCAGGCCGACAGCCTACAGTATAGGTATAGCATGTAACGTGGTACTGTATGGAGGACGTACATCAGTCAGGCCGACAGCCTACAGTATAGGTATAGCATGTAACGTGGTACTGTATGGAGGACGTACATCAGTCAGGCCGACAGCCTACAGTATAGGTATAGCATGTAACGTGGTACTGTATGGAGGACGTACATCAGTCAGGCCGACAGCCTACAGTATAGGTATAGCATGTAACGTGGTACTGTATGGAGGACGTACATCAGTCAGGCCGACAGACTACAGTATAGGTATAGCATGTAACGTGGTGCTGTATGGAGGACGTACATCAAACAGTCAGGCCGCCAGCCTACAGTATAGGTATAGCATGTAACGTGGTACTGTATGGAGGACGTATATCAAACAGTCAGGCCGACAGCCTACAGTATAGGTATAGCATGTAACGTGGTACTGTATGGAGGACGTACATCAGTCAGGCCGACAGCCTACAGTATAGGTATAGCATGTAACGTGGTACTGTATGGAGGACGTACATCAGTCAGGCCGACAGCCTACAGTATAGGTATAGCATGTAACGTGGTACTGTATGGAGGACGTACATCAGTCAGGCCGACAGCCTACAGTATAGGTATAGCATGTAACGTGGTACTGTATGGAGGACGTACATCAGTCAGGCCGACAGCCTACAGTATAGGTATAGCATGTAACGTGGTACTGTATGGAGGACGTACATCAGTCAGGCCGACAGCCTACAGTATAGGTATAGCATGTAACGTGGTACTGTATGGAGGACGTACATCAGTCAGGCCGACAGACTACAGTATAGGTATAGCATGTAACGTGGTACTGTATGGAGGACGTACATCAGTCAGGCCGACAGCCTACAGTATAGGTATAGCATGTAACGTGGTACTGTATGGAGGACGTACATCAGTCAGGCCGACAGCCTACAGTATAGGTATAGCATGTAACGTGGTACTGTATGGAGGACGTACATCAGTCAGGCCGACAGCCTACAGTATAGGTATAGCATGTAACGTGGTACTGTATGGAGGACGTACATCAGTCAGGCCGACAGCCTACAGTATAGGTATAGCATGTAACGTGGTACTGTATGGAGGACGTACATCAGTCAGGCCGACAGCCTACAGTATAGGTATAGCATGTAACGTGGTACTGTATGGAGGACGTACATCAGTCAGGCCGACAGACTACAGTATAGGTATAGCATGTAACGTGGTACTGTATGGAGGACGTACATCAGTCAGGCCGACAGCCTACAGTATAGGTATAGCATGTAACGTGGTACTGTATGGAGGACGTACATCAGTCAGGCCGCAGCCTACAGTATAGGTAAGCTGTAACGTGGTACTGTATGGAGACTACATCAGTCAGGCCGCAGCTACAGTATGTATGCAGAACGGTACTTAGGAGGCGACATCAGTCAGGCCGCGCTACGTATGGAAGAGTAACGTGGTACGTAGAGACGTACATAGTAGGCCGCGCCTCAGTATAGGATACATAACGTGTACGAGAGACGTACATCATCAGCACAGCTACGTATAGGAAGCATGTAACGTGGTACTGTATGAGGATACATAGTAGCGCAGCTACAGTATAGGTATACATGACGGGTACGTATGAGGGTACATTATCGGGCTGAGACAATAGGTAGCGAACGCTACGTTGAGGTATACATGCCGAGTACGTATAGGTATAGCATGAACGGTACGTATAGGTAACATACGGGACGTAGTAGGTACATGTACGTGGACGAGAAGTACACAGTCAGCACGCTACGTTAGGATACATGTAACGGTACATGTATAGGATACATAGCAGCGACTAAGATAGTATACAGTACGAGTACTGTATGGTACATCATACGGCGACCATATGGATACATTAGTGGACGAGGAAGTACATCAGTAAGCCGAAGTACGTTATAGAGAACGTTACGTAGGGACACTCTACAGGAAGCTACATAGTAGTGTACTGTAATGGACAGTAATAGCTCAGCCGACAGCCTACAGTATAGGTATAGCATGTAACGTGGTACTGTAGGAGGACGTACATCATCAGCGCGACAGCTACAGTACTGGTATGCATGTAACGTGTACTGTAGGGAACGTAATCAGTAAGCGACAGCCTAAGATAGGTAACATAACAGGTCGAGGGACGTAAGTCAGCAGTAACTACGTATGGAGTGAACGTACGTATAGAGGACTACAGTAGGAAGACAGTAAGGTTAGAGTAGTGGTATGAGGACGTACATCAGTCAGCCGACAGCTCAGTATAGGTATAGCATGTAACGTGGTACTGTATGGGACGTAACATCAGTCAGGCCGAAGCCTACGTATAGGTATAGCATGTAACGGGTACTGTATGAGGAGAGACGTACCACTAAGTTAGGAAGCATACGTATATAGGAGATAGTGTACTGTAGCGAGTAGTATAATAGCAGACGTGTATAGGTATAGATGAACGTGGTACGTATGAGTAATCAGTCGGCCCAGTAGAGGTATACAGCACGTGGTACTGTATAGGTATACATGTACGTACTTATAGCGTCATCAAGTGCGCAGCTACATGTAGCTAACGACTAGAAGGTATAGCAGAAGGCTCAGTGTAGGTTGAGGCAACGTACGAAGATAAGATCAGCTAACTACAGACGTACTATGCGCCTACAGTAAGGATAGCATGACGTGTTACTGTTGGAGGACGTCATAGAGCCAGCAAGCCAGAAGCTATAGCATGGTATGATGTATGGGGACGTACAAGTCACCGCAGCCACAGTTAGGTATAGATAAGGTAGTAGGACGTAATCAAGGCGCACTACATAGTGCATGTCTGTACTGTATGGGACATATACACAGCTAAATATATAGCATACTTAGTATGGAGGAGTACATAAGCGCACCTACATCAAATAGTAAGCATAGGTACATATAGGATACATAACGTGACGAGCTACAGTATCAATAGCATGTAACGTGTACTGTATGGAGATACATCAGTACCGACAGCCTACAGTATAGGTATAGCATGTAACGTGTACTGTATGAGGACGTACATAGTCAGCGCAGCTACAGTATAGTATAGCATGTAACGTGGTACTGTATGGAGGACGTACATCAGCAGGCGACACTACATATAGGTATAGCATGTAACGTGGTACTGTATGAGGACGTAATCAGTACAGGCCGCAGCCATACAGTAAAAGTATAGCAGTAACGTGGTCTGCTATGAGGACGTACACAATCAAGGCCGCAGCCTACAGTATAGTATAGCATGTAACGTGGTACGTATGGAGGACTAACATCAAGAGCCGCAGCCTACAGTATAGGTATAGCATGTAACGTGGTACTGTATGGAGGACGTATCAACACAGCCAGCAAGTCAAGTAGGTATAGCATGTAACGTGGTACTGTATGGAGGACGTACATAGTCAGGCACGTAACTAGTATAGTATAGCATGTAACGTGTATGTAGGAACGACACACAGCGCAGCTACAGTAAGGTATAGCATGTACGTGTACTGTATGGAGGTACACAGTCAGGCCGCGCCTAAGTATGGTATGCAGTAACGTGTAGTATGATACCCAGGCGACAGCTAATTAGTAAGCATAACTTACGTAGAGGGACACGTAGCCCGCCTCGTATATATAGCATGACGGGTACGTAGGAGGACTACATCAGTCAGCCAGCCTACGTATAGGTATAGCATTAAGGGTCTGTATGAGAGTACAACAGCGACAGCTACATATAGTAGCGAAGTTACGAGAGCTAACATCAGCCGCACTACAGTATAGGTATAGCATGTAACGTGTACTGTATGGAGGACGTACATCATCAGGCGCAGCTAATAGAAGCATTAACGTGGTACTGTATGAGACGTACACACAGCGAACACAGTATAGAAGCATGAACTCTTAACTATTCCAACCTGTATAGTCTTTAAGCGTCGTCACTTAAAAAACTACACATCGCGGTACAGATGGATAGCATAAGACTAGGAGGAGTACTCAGTCAGCGACCCTAAGTTAGGATAGAGTACGGGTATGTTAGATACATCTCAGGGAAGCAGAAGATAGCATAATGCTTGAATAATAGTCAGGCCACGTCGTTAGATAGATTAAGACTGTAAGATAATATGGACACCACATATAGGATACATGTCTGTACTTATAGAACATACAGTACATATAGTAAGCAGAACTGTACGTATGAGCGAATCAGTAGCCGCAGCACAAGGAGCAAGTGGTACGAGAGGAAATAGCCAAATTAGAAGTGGGGTATTATGAGAGACCATCAGGATAAGTATAGAGAACTGTCGAGACTCTCCCAGTAGTAGATATTACGTGATGTATGAGAGTTATGAGCATAGTACATAACTTAAGTCATCATCATATGTATACATTACGGTCTGTGGCGTCAGAAAGTAACATACATGATAATATAATATAATACTGTAACGTGTCTGTATGGAGAGTTCGGCGCGCTCTTGTTCTTCTGTCTTTCTCTCTCGCCCCGTTGGTAAGTGTACGGGTCGTATGGCTACATAACAGCCAGCACAGAAGGTAGAGGTATAGCATGTAACGTGGTACTGTATGGAGGACGTACATCAACAGCCACCAGCTACAGTATAGGTATAGCATGTAACGTGGTACTGTATGGAGACGTACATCAGTCAGGCCGCAGCCTACAGTATAGGTATAGCATGTAACTGTGTACTGTATGGAGACGTACATCAACAGTCACCACACCTACAGTATAGGTATAGCATGTAACGTGTCTGTATGGAGGACGTAATCAAACAGTCAGCCGCCAGCCTACAGTATAGGTATAGCATGAACGTGGTACTGTATGGAGGACGTACATCAAACAGTCAGGCCGCAGCCTACAGTATAGGTATAGCATGTAACGTGGTACTGTATGGAGGACGTACATCAGTCAGGCCGACAGCCTACAGTATAGGTATAGCATGTAACGTGTACTGTATGGAGGACGTCTACATCAAATAGCGCACTGACCCGCCCTCTTCTATCTATTTCCTTATCTGTGTTATAGTCGTCTTTTCTGAGGCATTGTGTCAGATACCACTTACAACAAAAACCAAACAAAAGCCATGTACAGATGCAAACGCGCAAAAGACAACACGTAAACGTGGACAGTACCTGAGATCTACGACTTTCTTTCTCTTATTGTTAAGCCCAGCACTGCACAGAGCCATATCAGGGCTATTAACCGTTCAAAACATACAAACCTTCAACAGGGAAGAAAAAGAAAGAAAATTAAGTACACATATCAATGCTTCGCGCACATAATATAAGGACATGCCCCGGAGTAGACCATTCCGTCCGATTTATCGCACAGGGAAGATTTAAAAAGCACACCTGAATACAAATATAACTATACATAAGGACACCAAACATATATAAAAACAGGCATAAGTTACCTAAATGCTTCCTCATATCTCACCTCCTTAGAGCCAAAAATGCACTTAATACATGTACCCAATTATCAATCCGAAGTTTTAAAAAGCACGTAACACTTCATCAAAAAAATACAGGTGAATGGACCATTAAGACAGAAAATAAGTAGAAATGACAGAATGCAAGGCAACAAGGCAGAAACAAAGAGAGGTGACAGAAAAGAGGAAATTTCTAGCACAGAATTTCCAGAAGGTGGGGATATTATTTATACTGAAAGAGACCCCGGCATCCCCATGGGGGGATTAAGGTATTAGCAAGGAATCTGTCGAGCACGTCTCCAAAAGGTAAATGTTTACAGTATATTTGTTTCACGTTGATGTAGTTTGCAGATGGAAGTCTGATGAGCACTTACGTATTCATCAAAACTTTTCACCTGTTCTGCATCATCACCTTATGCTCTTACCCTTACAATTCTCTGAGGAGTCTGTGGTCCGCCGTTTGTCAGAGAAAAAACTGTATACATACAAACATATAATATATATATATATATATATATATCCATACATACATGTACGTGTGTGTGTGTGTGTGTGTGTGTTGTGTGTGTGTGTGTGTGTGTGTGTGTGTGTGTGTGTGTGTGTGCGTGCGTGTACGTTTCTTTCTCTCTCTCTCTCTCTCTCTCTCTCCTCTCTCTCTCTCTCTCTCTCTCTCTCTCTCTGTTTGTGTGTGCACAAGTGTGTATTTCCGGGTGCGGATATGCTGGTGCATACATTTTGCGACAGACTGAAGAGGCCTACCAGATCCTACCACAGGCATATTTGGGTGAAAAATATATGGATTTGTCCAACAACGAATCTCTTTTCCCTTTTTACACACACACAACACACACACACACACACACACACACACACACACACACACACACACACACACTTACGTGCATGAGGGTCCAACATGCAGGACAGACAAACACACAGACAGGAAGAAAAACGGAGTTAAAGAGACAAACAATCTGACAAGACAAGAAAAACCAAACACAACATGAAAAAATATTTCACGTTTGCTTTTTAACGTAGATGTTGCTGTACTGCTTCTGCATGTCTCCTCTTTCCATCTCATTTCATTTCATGTGAAAAACAACACTATGTCTTCAAGGAACAAAAACTCAATGTGACATATTCCATCTGTGCATGTGCATCAGATTTCTACATTAATGAAGGAGACGATATAATATGCTTTATGTCGAGGTTTAGCTGTGATTCTACGATTATATTTCTGCTTTATAGAAAAAGATGGAACAAGCCGGGTAGTGTGTGTGTGTGTGCGAGTGTGTGTGTGTGTGTGTGTGTGTGTGTGTGTGTGTGTGTGTGTGTGTGTGTGTGTGTGTGTGTGTGTGTTGTACGTTTTTGACAATACGGAATGGATTCAAACCCGCAACCTTCCAGTCGGTAGTCCGTTACGCTAACCACTAAGCCACGCTGAGTTGTCACAGAACAGATTTTTGTTCTGAGACAGGAACAAGCCAGAAACACAGGAATTTGTTTACTGTGAGGGAAAAACAATCGAAACAAAATAGTAGAATGAGTCGCTTTGTATTGCAGACAATGCATCCATGGAGAAAGACAAAAGGACATTTTTTTTTATCTAAGACACATCAATCAGGGCTTAAAACAGGAGGAAAAAAACCCTGAAACTAGTGTGTGTGTGGGGGGGGGGGGGGGGTCCGGGGGCAAATCAGGGGCCATAACTTGTGCGCCGTTGCTATGAACGCTTGCAAACCGATCACGGATGCCTTGCTCCTTTGTGTGTGTGTGTGGTGTGTGGTTTTTTTGGGGTTTTTTTAACAAACCGAAATCGCGGAATTCCGCCCAGACGCGGAACGTTTTAAGCCCTGATCAATTTAAACGAAACACGAGGACACGTGTTTGTTCTAAGAGTCAAACAATCGGAGATAACATACGTACACCCTAACCCATTCATGCCATCCTCTCAACACTCACACCACAGAGACGATAGCGTCCCACATTGTTGTCAGTCTTTTGAAGCCTCTAGCAAGAAAAAATGCATGACTATTTCATGACCTGAGCAATAAACTGCACAGGGATCGATAAATCGTTACAATGGAAACATATCGCTGCGCGCCACGCAAGGTCTGACAACAAAAGACACCTATCTGTTTACAAATGGTGAGAGATAAGAAGACCGCTTAAAGCTTTACCTGGCCATTCAGGTCAAGACAGAAAAGGACGTAAACGTTTATTTTTTCAAAAAAGAACAACGCACTGTTTTCCATCACCAATAATACGTCAAAGACCAGAGACATTCCTATAATTTTTTTTCTTTTTTCTTTCTTTCTTTCTTTCCTCTTTTTTTTTGTTTTGTTTTGTTTGTTTTTCTTTTCTTTTTTTTTTCGTCTACCTTTCTTTCTTTTTGTCCTTCCTTCTTCATTTCTTTCTTTCTTCCTTCCTTTCTTTCTTTCTTAGTTTTTGAAGCAGCCACTCGTTAATCTGTGCAGGTTAGTTTTCCTTTGTCAGCAAAGGAAAGTAAAAAAAAAAAGATAAAAAAAAAACATTGTTCGTGATGTCCAAACTTTTCTCCAAACTTCTATTTCATAAAGCAAAAAAAACATCGATGCATACTGATCACTATACCCTGTGTGTGTGTGTGGTGTGTGTGTGTGTGTGTGTGTGTGTGTGTGTGTGTGTGTGTGTGTGTGTGTGGGGCGCGCGTGCATACGTGCGTGTATGTGAGAAAGAAAGAAAAGAGAGAGAGAAAGAAAGAGAGAGAGAGAAAGAAAGAGAGAGAGAGAAAGAAAGAGAGAGAGAGAAAATTTTACAGCATAAAAAGATACGCAATGGTTATTCATAGTGCCGTGCACATAGAAACCGTGACGGTGTTCTGACACTAACGATAGAAAACAACCGTGACAGTGTTCTGACACTAACGATAGAAAACAACCGTGACGGTGTTCTGACACTAACGATAGAAAACAACCGTGACGGTGTTCTGACACTAACGATAGAAAACAACCGTGACGGTGTTCTGACACTAACGACAGAAAACAACCGTGACGGTGTTCTCGACACTAACGATAGAAAACAACCGTGACGGTGTTCTGACACTAACGACAGAAAACAACCGTGACGGTGTTCTCGACACTAACGACAGAAAACAACCGTGACGGTGTTCTGACACTAACACAGAAAACAACCGTGACGGTGTTCTCGACACTAACGATAGAAAACAACCGTGACGGTGTTCTGACAATAACTACATAAAACAACGTGACGGTGTTCTGACACAATTTACGATAAAAGAAAACCGTGACGGTGTTCTGACACAATTAACGACAGAAGAAACCGCGACCGTTTCTGACACAAACTAATGAGGACAGAAACCGTGACGGTGTTCTGACACATAACGAACGATGGCAGAAACTATGAGTGATCTGACAATAATTAACGATGGCAGAAACCGTGACAGTTCTGACACTAATTATGATGGCAGAAACCGTGACAGTGTTCTGACACTAACGATGGCAGAAACCGTGACAGTGTTCTGACACTAACAATGGCAGAAACCGTGACAGTGTTCTGACACTAACGATGGCAGAAACCGTGACAGTTCTGACACTAATTAACGATGGCAGAAACCGTGACAGTGTTCTGACAATATTAACGATGGCAGAAACCGTGACAGTTCTGACACTAATTAACGATGGCAGAAACCGTGACAGTGTTCTGACACTAACGATGGCAGAAACGTGACAGTGTTCTGACAATAATTAACGATGGCAGAAACCGTGACAGTGTTCTGAAAATAATTAACGATGGCAGAAACCGTGACAGTTCTGACACTAATTAACGATGGCAGAAACCGTGACAGTGTTCTGACAATAATTAACGATGGCAGAAACCGTGACAGTTCTGACACTAATTAACGATGGCAGAAACCGTGACAGTGTTCTGACAATAATTAACGATGGCAGAAACCGTGACAGTTCTGACAATAATTAACGATGGCAGAAACCGTGACAGTGTTCTGACACTAACGATGGCAGAAACCGTGACAGTTCTGACAATAATACGATGGCAGAAACCGTGACAGTGTTCTGACACTAACGATGGCAGAAACCGTGACAGTGTTCTGACACTAACGATGGCAGAAACCGTGACAGTGTTCTGACACTAACGATGGCAGAAACCGTGACAGTGTTCTGACAATAACGATGGCAGAAACCGTGACAGTGTTCTGACACTAACGATAGATAGAAACACACAACAAAACACACACACACACACACACACACACACACACACACACACACACACACACACCACACACACACACACAGGAGAAAGGGGAATAGTTCTACCCGACAGTGAGTACAATTTGTATTTGGTCACTTCACTCTTGTTTACCAAAGGATGTCCTTCAAATGTTGCCCAAAGTTTGTGCAATGCCTATGGTTTATAATGCAATAATCTGTTATATATAACTCCTTCCAAAATTAACATTTCCCGCAAATATTAAATCGCAAGCAATACGAAATTTAATGTTTACTATGCGCACAGAATGTAAGCTTGAGGCAATTCTGTCGCTTGCAGATTTGTCCATATTTAAATGGGTCCATCATCTTGGTCATTTATTTAAATTAAATTACTGTGATTGATTATTGCCTTAGAAGGGTCCATCATCTTGGTCATTTATTTAAATTAAATTACTGTGATTGATTATTGCCTTAGAAACGGTCACAGCGACAATGCACGCTTGACACTCTCACCTGGAATGGTGCAAGTGCACATGCAGTGCAGATATTGAGCTTATTTCATTTCACGCCCGAAAGGTAGGTGGCAGCTTTTAAGGTGCCAAATTTCAAGCAGTCATCTTGATATAAGCTACGCACAAAAAGTTAAGGATCACTAATGAGAAAACAGGTGAGTAATAAACTCAGTTCGCTACTGTTATTTATTTCTCAGTCCAGCCGTATTGTTATGAATTCTTGTTCAGCTGTAAGTGGGCGATGTTGTGTTAGTACGAAAATTGCACGGGATTCTCTACTACTGAGCTTGGCCGCAAACGGAAAAGCGGAAACTTGCGAAAAAGGACCTTGTTTTGGACCGTTCTGCCTGAACACATTGCACAAGCCAGATGGAAAAACCATTATGCACGTGCAAGCACTGCTGTTTATGTGTGAGATGCTGTCTCTTGCTTGGCTTTATAAGAAGACATTCCACCAGTAGTAGGCCTGATCTGACAATACCTCCACGACGAAAATTGAGCGAGTTTGAGAGGGGACGAGCTGTTGCATGGTTCCAAAATGGTGTTCCCAAACGAGAAGTGGCCAGGCGACTTCAGGTGTCCATCTCAGTCATTGTCAGACTGATTCAACGCTTCACAGCCACTGGGAGGGTCCATGAAAGACGCAGATCTGGTCGACTGAAGAAGACAAACCCACGTGAAGATCGTCTCATTGAACGACAAGCCCTGCAGACAAGAACAGCCTCTTCCAGCATCATTCGAAGGCAGTTGAGGGTGGATACTAACATCAACATCAGCCAGCAGACCATACGGAACCGCCTTCATGGGTTTAACCTTCGTTCTCGTCGCCCAGCTGTACGGCCACGCTTAACTCCAGCCCATAGGGCAGCACGCCGCGCCTTCTGCAGACGTCACGTGAGGTGGACACGTCAGCAATGGTCCCAGGTCCTGTTCAGTGATGAATCACGCTTCACCATGAACCACAACGACGGCCAACTGAGGGTCTGGAGGCGCCCAGGGCAACGCTTTATTGACACCACTGTCCAAGAAAAGGTGGCCTTTGGTGGAGGTTCTGTAATGGTCTGGGGGGCCTTCAGCCTTCACCACAGAACACCCTTGTATCATGTAAGGGTAACCTGACTGGCCTCCGATACCGGGATGAGATCCTTCGACCGCTGGCTGTGCCTACACTGCAGCAGATGGGACCGACAGCTGTCTACCAGGATGACAACGCTCGCCCCCACAGGGCAAGGGTGGTCAACGACTTCCTGCAGCAGTCTGGAGTCAACAGAATGGAGTGGCCAGCATGCAGTCCCGATCTCAACCCGATTGAGAACCTCTGGGATGAGCTGGATCGCAAAGTGAGGAGCAACCACCCCCCTCCCTGGGATGCCCAACACCTCTACCAGATGCTGCAGGCTGAGTGGCAGGCGCTTCCACAGAGGATCTTCACCAACCTGGTCAACTCGATGAGGACTCGCTGCGTCGAGTGCCAGAACAGCCATGGCGGTTACACGCATTACTGAACTTTTGGGAGCATCAGAATGCCCTGTCTTGTGATTTCAATGACTTTGGGAAATCAAATTTCGATACGT
Source organism: Monoplex corrugatus (assembly GCA_030674185.1). NCBI lineage: Eukaryota > Metazoa > Mollusca > Gastropoda > Littorinimorpha > Ranellidae > Monoplex > Monoplex corrugatus. The sequence goes on from CM060313.1 coordinate 84,876,263, forward strand.
ACCCACTTTGATCAAATGTACACACCAAACGATTGCTCGAAATTGAAGGCAATTGTGTATCGTTATCACTAAAGCATGGAATTATATGTTTGCCAAACTTCAACGCATTGGCTTTCTTATTTTGAATTTTTGTGCAAGTGATCCTTAACTTTTTGTGCGTAGGTATATATATATATACAAAAAAACAAAAACAAAAAGTTATGACGTAAAACATGTAAAATGCTTAGTCATTTTCTGAGAAAATCGGACACCATAACACATTCTGAGTGCTTATAATCTACCATAACACATTCTGAGTGCTTATAGTCTGTATGTATATCTACCTGTCAGGTAGGGTTGACGCTCTCTTTCCGATTGCTTTTCCTGTAATAAGGGTTCTCCTTTTCTCTTCCACTCTTCCGCCCATACCTCCTCTGTCTCCTCCTTGTTCTCCACTCTTTGTTGCCTCTAGGGCCTGCTTCTGTGCTGTGACAATCCGCAGTGAATCTTTGTTCGAGACAAATTATTCCCAAGAAACAACGAGGCACAATTCTGCCAAGGACGGAGACCACTGACGTGCCGTGTGCGCGTTATTCTTTGAATGTGAATGAATCTCTGAAAAGAATCCTGGAAATGGAGGCTACGTCTATTCACCGTTAGGTTCAATGCATGTGTGTACAGAATTCACAGTGAGAATAATGAGCAGAGAGTTGGAAGGCACATAGTGAGGACGGAATGATTTTGTGTGTGTGTGTGTGTGTGTGTGTGTGTGTGTGTGTGTGTGTGTGTGTGTGTGTGTGTGTGTGTAGTGTATGTGTGTGTGTGTGTGTGTGTGTGTGTGTGTGTTGTGTTGTGCGGGTCGTGTGCGTGCGGTGTGCGTGCACGTGCGTGTGTGTGTGCGCGCGCGCGCGTGTGGGTGTTTGTTGTGCGCACGCATGAGTAAGCGTATTTGTCAGTACAACTTTTATATTAATCTAAAAACAAATGGTTGATGAGGTGATGGTGTTGGTGGTGGTGGTGATGATGATGAAAATGATGACGATAATGACGATGTTGATAATAGATGTCTTGTCTCTGTCTCTGCGTGAAATTGTGTGTTAAATCTTCGGGGTTGAGAAAACAAAAACAAAAACAAACCTGATAAGCAAATAAACCCGTGTGTTACATCATTATGGTTGAGGTGAGCTATCTGTGTTCTGCAGACTATGTAAATCTAAATTTTTAAGCAAGCAGCTTCTATATTCGATCAATAGTGTCTCTGTTGTATATTATATATGCACGTTGTCCTTGTTTTTGGCTAACACTGTGAGTATTGTGTTTGCCATTCGTACTGCATGCTCCATTTTTTTTATTTCTTTCTCTGGTTTACCTCCTACTCCGCCTCAGCGGTGCTGATATTCGCACCGTTCATTGCAGCTAGCTTTCAATACACCAACAACGGGGTGTTTTCAGGTTTCCATAACCCACCGGATACTGTATTGTCTTGTATTAAATACGCGTTCTTATTCTTTTTTCGTGTTTTTGTTTTTTTGTTTTTGTTTGTGTGTGTGTGCGAGTGGGGGGGGGGGGGGTTGTTTGCTTGTTTTGTTGGTGGTTGGTTTTTGTTTTTTTGTTTTTTGGGTTCCTGTTTGCTTGAACGCGAGCAGTCACACGTGTTTTGGACCACCGGATACTGACATATTACAGGATATTTAACGTGCGTATTTGATACCCTGCATACGTATATACACGAAGGAGGTTTAAGAACTGGCAGGCTTGCGCACGCACATGTTGATCTAGAAGATAAAAATATTCTCCACCCTTTAACCACCAGACGGAGATGTCTGGGCGGATCGAACCCGGGACTTTCCGATATGATATCCGACGTCTTTCCCATTTGATCACCTCGCCTGTCGGTATGCATCTATTCCTGCGAAGGTGATAGAAAGAAAGCACGAACAGACGATCTTACTGTCATTTTTGTTTAAAGCCCAGCCGACAACTAAACCTGTTTCAAAATATACACAATACTTGTTATTTTTGTTTAAAGCCCAGGCGACTGCATAGAGCCATATCAGGGCTATAACGCCTCAAAACATACAAAACTTCAACAGGAAAAAATAAAAACGAAAAGAAAATTAAGCATACATATCAATGCATTAGCGCAAATAGTCTAGGGAGATGCCCCCAGCGTTGACCACTCCGTCCAATTCATCACACAGAGGATTAAAAAACATACCTAATACAAATTTAAACATAACTAAGGACGCTAAAACATAAAATCAGGCCTAAATTACCTAAAATTGCTTCCGCATATCTCACCTCCCTAGGGCCAAAAATTCACTTAATACATGTACCCAATTATCAATCATAAGAGAACGAATGTAAGAGTTTATCGAACACATACAGGTGAATGGACCAACAAGGCAGAAAATGATAGGAAGAAATGACAAAGCAAAAGAGCAAGGCAGAAAAAAAGAGAATGGCAGAAAAGAGGAAATTTCTAGCACAGAATATCCAGAAGGTGGGGAAAGAGCCCCCGGCATCCCATGGACAACAGATGATAGATGTCCAATCCATCACCCATCCCATACAGCTGGCCCCGCAAATATATCTCATAACCCCACTGCCACAAAAGAGGGAATGTATGACCGTGACGTTATATAACGCCAGCAGATTGTATTGTATGTCAAATAACCAAAACAGCGTGACGTTATATAACGCCAGCAGATTGTACTGTATGTCAAATAACCAGAACAACATGACGTTATATAACGCCAGCAGATTGTACTGAATGTCAAATAACCAGAACAACGTGACGCATCCAAGGTAACACTGTTCGGAAGCCTGAACAATGAGTATCTCACAACAGTTTCAGTTTCAGTTTTTCAAGACGACGTCTCCGCGCTCGGAACGAATTCCATATGTGCTAACGTCACATGTGCCATGTGTATGGTGATCATCGTACAAGTCTTAAGCCTGCACATAAATCCATGAGCTGGCCAGATCCTGTGGTCCTACCTATCCTATGCTTTACCTAGTCTATATTCTATACTGATATTTTATTAGCCTATCACTGGAATAATCTTGTTTACATGTAAATGACATGTGTATCTGTGTATCTTATATCTAAAACTACAATAATAAACGATTTCATTTTAGTGTTCCTCTTTAACTAGTTCCAAGTTCACTGTGCTTTATGAGATAATTTCGTCTCATTGGATGCAGCGCATATGGAACTGTCCGAGTATGACGAATCTCTCTAGAATAAACTTCGAACTAAACTCCCTTATCACATTACTGTTACGGTTTTTTTTTAAGTTTGTGCCTTATTTCTTCCTCGACTTTTTTTTATACGTAATATATCAATTTCGGCCTCATGTTCGTCTTTTTATAATAGATTTCAATAAAATTACTTTAACTGATTTTCTCAGTAGCATCAATCAACGTGACAAAAATCAGTTTAATTCAACAATCACTGATTGCCTGATTAACGGATTTTGTACAGCAAAACAAGTCGTAGGCTTCCTGTGCACACAATGAACAGCCATGGTACTAAACCTACAATCGATCAAAAAAGCACTGAAGTAACATGATCTGGTGGGGAGCAATGATTGCTGGTAGGTGATCAGCTTACACTTCAACTGACTCACTGGAGATACTTTGTACGGTAACGTTCACATAATGGCAGAAACATTTGTTTCAAGATTTGACACAGTATTGATTCATACATGTATTAAGCTCTCCTAGCTGCTCGGTGTAATGAAACCTCCCATATTATGTGTGGTCTTAATGTCCTCGGTCCTAAACGCTTCAGAATAAAAAAAAAAATTAAAAAAACAAAGACCACAGAATAACATCGTTTCTTGTTGCTTGCGTTAATACAGTTGTCTGAATACGATTGCACTGTCAGAGGCTGTGCGCAGTTTGTTCACCCCCACTTGTCTGTTACGTATGTGTCTATCCTTCATGTTTTTGTGTGCTTTTTTCAGCCCATTAGGCTGCCAGAAAAAAAGGTTCTGCCATCTGCTAGATACGTTTTGCAGCTGCAGCTGCTCTTTCTTTCTTTCAAATTTCAATGCATTTTCTTCCGTTTCTAAATGCAGGTATGGAGTAATAGACGGCTGCTTATCGAACTATCTCACCGTGTACTCTACACTTTATACATTATAACACAATAAAACTCAATGGATAAAAGAGTCAAATCTACATCACACAAAAAATATTATTAACCCTTTGACTTCCGCACCCTATCCACCAGCTGAAAATCTTAATCCGCTGATTCCTGCACACGATCCCACCAGCTTCCTGCAGGAAGCTGATGAATAGTAGGGTGATGGAGTCAAAGGATTAAGTTTTTGATTTGGTAGCAGGTTGAAAATGCAGGATGCTGGTGGACATGGTGCAGGAGTCAAAGGGTTAAGAACAAACAGACTGTCTGACTGTGCAGTTTTATATACGAAATACATCTATCGATAGTTCGAGAACAACGTGCACGTTTTAATTTCAGGTAGGTAAATATATTCGCTGTATCAAAGCAAAAGATCGCTTTAGTGTGCACAGTGCAACAGTCAAAAACGTAACACCATGTACGTTGGCGAAATCCTATGTACACGCGTAGCAGTAACAAATGATATAAACGAACACAGCCCGGAGTATAATACGTAAAACATATATGTTAGTCGCTGTGGCCATAAGATCGATGCGCCTAGCCAGCCAGGATCTCTGGATTCATTGCAGAACAGTTAATTACCTTCATAGGAAATGGTTACCGTGGAGTGGATATAGAAAAATCGTACAGACAGAACGGCCGGTCACTCTGGCGTGGTCAGTTTTCTTCTATGAGCGGCCAGTGTCTATAAAAGATCTCGATCGACATGTTAGAGCCTACATGAGAATAAGTATTATTTTCAAATACTGTTCTCGGTACGCTCTCTGTGTTGACCAGATCATGCTCATTATCCAGCGTTCGCATCATTACCAAAGACAAAACTACAATTAGTAACATAAAAATGTATAATATTCAAGCAGTGTTGTTTTCAAGCCCCCTCTCCCATTCCTTCCTCCTCTTCCTAAGCACGTATCCCAAAGGAGCTGGACTTTTGAAAGACGCAGCTGCCATACTGATGTCACTAAGTTCACTGGCAATCGTCTTGGAAAAAAGCTGCAAGAAATTTTATGCCGTTACACAAGAACTAGAATTCTTTTTAATACGTCTATTACACAAGAACTAGAATTCTTCTTACTAAGTCTGTCTCTTGATCTCCATTACGAGGAAGAAATAATGATGATATTAATAGCTACCTGCACAAGGTCCCCTCTTGCCAGAAACTAGGAGACTTACAAAACTGACATAAGTGGACACAGGCACAGCAGATATATGTCAGTGTGAATTCCTCTCGCGCTCTCTCTCTCTCTCTCTCTCTCACACACACACACACACACACACACACACACACACACACACACACACACACACACACACACACACTCTAAGCCAGAAGGGAGGGAGAGAGAGGGGGGAGAGAGGGAGAGAGAGAGAGAGAGACAGAGATTGAGAGAGAATGAGAGAGAGAGAAAGAAAAGCTAAAACGGTCGAGTCTTGAAAACAGAAAATGAATGAGGATGAAGAAAACGCAAAACTACACACCAGATCGACTCTCAAAGAAAAATCCTTTCCATTTCACAAAATCATCGAAATATCCTTCCATTCTTTTCTCTTTAGCTCGTTTTTTACGTTCCATGACCTAAAAATAAACAAATAATAACTCCTGCAGTATCTCTCGATAGCGTCGTTAATAACCGTCTCCTGGAATAGCTTTATATTTGATAAAATGATAAAATGTTCGTTGACGCTGCATGTCGTCAAGTTTGACTGATTATGATTATCAAAAATCAACACGTGCATCTATAAATGTGTGCATATTTGCGTGTCTCTCTCTCTCTCTCTCTCTCCTCTCTCTCTCTCTCTCTCTCTCTCTCTCTCTCTCTCTCTCTCTCTCTCTCTCTCTTTTGTGTGTGTGTGAGAGAGATAATATTAAATAGTACATAAACTGACATACATTGGTAATGACTAATCATTATCTTCATCATCTTCAAAATCATTATTTGTGTGTGTGTGTGGTGTGTGTGTGTGTGTGTGTGTGTGTGTGTGTGTGTGTGTGTTGTGTGTGTGTGTGTATACACATATATACATACACACACACACATATGTATGTACATGTATGTATACAAAAACATGCAACTAAATGAATATGCAGGCGCTGATATGAAGCACACTGGACAAATGTATGCAACAAAACGTATGGTATGATATTCACAATGTAATCATCTGTTACAAGAACCATTTAGTTTTTGACATAGCAAATAACAACGACAAAGAAAAACAACTAACCAAAACAAAAAAGATATGATCACAGACTAAGATCGCCGAACCTGCAATAACATGAGAGATACGTTCAATAAATGCACCATTAAACATTACCGTGAACAAAAATATGGTTTGATAATAAAGTGTCTAGCTTCATTATACACTTACCAAGCGTTCGAAATATGCAGTTTCGTTGTGTATAAATTTGACAAAAGCAACTAAACTGTACTTAAGTCCTGCCACGCATAAAGCAATTCATACATTTTCCAAACAATACATTAAAAGCAATCAGAACTCTGTCCCATAGAAAGGTTTTCTTTAATCTACATCTAAATGTTCGGTGTCTGCTACAAAAAAAAAGTTTGTGAAATATTCTGTACTTTGTCCCTTTAAAAAGTTTGTATCTTATTCATACCCAAAAGCCTTTCTTTGGCTTATGTCAACCGTTCAGAATTTTGCCTGCTGAGGAAAATGTTTCATTTTATCAATACCTAAACATGAATAAAAACCCATCGTTGAGCACTGGGAAGAACGACGCAGGCACAGACTTTTCACCAGTCTGGCTGCAGCTTTATTCTACCTTCTTTGTCTGCCTGGTGTTCTTAACAGGCTAAGAAATGATTCATCTGCCCGACAGACCGATAACGATTTTCCTCCTCTTTTCGAGACGCCTTAGGGTCAATTGGGAAGATAAACGGCGGGACGGTGGAAAAACAAGCTGATGGCATGCAGCATAAACTTACCGATCAAGATAAATGACGATGCCATGGCGCATTTCCTAGAGCAAATTGGCGGATGATAATGCCGGCGTCGATGCTCATTTGTACAGTTCGTATTGGAGATACTCTTATTTTCTGTATAGGGATTCCGCTGCCCAAGAAGGATGGCTTGACTGAGACCGGTATTGAATTTACTGCCAAACATTGTTTCATGGTGAGCTGAAATTTCCCCTGGGCCTGGCAAGGTGGTCTGCCAAGAGCGGTGAGAAATTAACTTGATAAGCCTGTACATAACGCAGCTGCACGAGCAATTTCATGGTGAAGGGTTCTGCAGTAGTTTGGGTATGGAGACCTGCTATAAGGCTGACAATAGAAACAGTGGATAATGTTCCTCTCTCTCTCTCTCTCTCTCTCTCTCTCTCTCTCCTCTCTCTCCTCTCTCTCTCCTCATCCTCCCTCCTCCTCCTCCTTCTTCTTCTTCTTCTTTTTTCGTCTTTTTCTTATTTTGAACTTTTGCATCAGCTTTTACTCAAACTGACATTACCGAAGTATGAATATGCTGGCTGATGAACCACTTGATAAAAATGACTACTCTTATTTCTGTGTGCATTCATGTCTTCCTCATTACAGTACTTGCAATACTTCAATCCGAGCACTTTTACAATCACAGCACTTTTAAAGTTTCACATCTTTCATCCCAGTGCACCACCATCTCTCCCCATTATTACAAGATTAAAATTGTACAGCATAAGGACACAAAAGCACCAAACATTACCAAAAACTCCATATGGAAAACCCATACTGAAATCAGAATGAACGGAAATGTTAAAGAACAGTTGTGATACAGACTCTCAGGAATTTGATAAAATTGGGTGATGAACAACTGAAATGTGTACAGATCTGCCACACACACACACACATCCATACAGAGAGGGGGGGGGGGATGGAGGGAGAGAGAGGGAGAGAAAGAGAGACGAGAGAGAGAGAGCGAGAACGAGAGAATGAGAGAAAAAGAGGAGAGAGAGACTGAGACTGAAAGAGAAGAGAGAGACGAGACAGAGACAGAGACAGAAAGAGAGACATACAGACAGACATAACAAGAGAGAGAGAGAGAGAGGGGGGGGGTAAAATCTGTGGGATCAAAATTCTCTCAGGTAATTCTGTGGAAGGCACAGATCACTGACATACCACGTAAGCGCTTCTTTTGAATGCAAACAAGAAACTAAGAAAGACCTCTCCCGTCAATGGAGGCTACATCCATTCACCGTTAGGTTGCATGCCTGTACACAATGATTTCCAGAAAAGAGAGTTGGAAGCCACCTAGTGAGGATGGAATGTAGTTATGTGGTGTGTGTGTGTGTGTGTTGTGTGTGTGTGTGTGTGTGTGTGTGTGTGTGTGTGTGTGTGTGTGTGCGCGTGTTTGAGTGAGAAACAGAGACAGAGAGAGAGAGAGAAGAGGAAGTGAGAGAGAGAGATAAAAGAGAGAGAGAGGTGTGTGTGTGTGTGTGTGTGTGTGTGTGTGTGTGTGTGTGTGTGTGTGTGTGTGTGGTGTGTGACAGAGAGAGGAGGGGGAGGGAGGGAGAGAAAGACAGAGACAGAGAAACAGACAGCAGGACAGACTGAGGGAAAAGCAGCAAGAGAGAGAGCAAGAGAGAGAGAAGAGAGAGAGAAAGAGAGAGAAAGAGAGAGAAAGAGAGAGAGAGAAAGAGAGAGACAGAGAGAGCGAAAGAGTGTGTGTGTGTTTGTCAGTGTGCATGTATGCGTGCTGTGTGTGTGTGCGTGCGTGCGTGCGTGCGTGCGTGCGTGTTCACGCCCGCATATCTGCGTGCTGAAATGTGATTATTACCTATTGAACTTCGTAATTTCTTTCTTATGCATATTGCATGTTGGTCCCCACGCATTTTCGTTTATTTGCCGTTATCCTCCATGCCCCCCGAATGGGGTTAAAAGATTACTCATTGAACAGAACTTAATTGGAAAAAAATGAAACTGACAATACAACCACGATTACGCTAAATAATAAAGGACAAGTGTACTTACATACATGTACACATATTCCTTAGACAAGATGAATCAGAACTTGAAGTTAGCATCTCATCTTTGGAAGACGACAGGGAAAATGAATAGAAGACAACCATCAATGCATCCGTCCAACGAAAAAAGGAAGAAACAGTTAGTCGTGAATGTCTCTAAACAAAATATACTTTGCTTTCGCTTTCATGTTAATCAATTTGAAATTTTCTGAGCTTCAACCACAGACTTCACACTTCATTGTGATGCGCTCTTTGAAAGTTTATGCCTGATTTCCGCCTCCAGGGTTTTTTTGTTTTTTTTATCAATACGAAAAACGGTTCCGCTAAATTGTAATAATAACATTATGAGCTGTTAAGTGTCTTTGAAATAAGCTGGCAGGAAGAAACGATCACAACCCGAGTAAATACAAACGCACACAAAAAAGCAACAATAAAACCATTCAGTCAGAAGCACTGACGTAACATGATCCGGCTGGTGGCAGTAGACCTGACTGCTGGTAGGTGATCAGCTTTCAACCAAACAAAAAACTGATTTGGTTCCAGTGACTCATCATAGGATGTTCCGTCTCTGAATACCGTTGTTCATTTAATGTTTCAAAGACAAGCTGTTGTTTAAGAATTGATACGTTCATTTAATGTTTCAAAGATAAGCTGTTGTTTAAGAATTGATACGTTCATTTAATGTTTCAAAGACAAACTGTTGTTCAAGAATTGATACGTTGATTTAATGTTTCAAAGACAAACTGTTGTTCAAGAATTGATACGTTCATTTAATGTTTCAAAGACAAGCTGTTGTTCAAGAATTGATACGTTGATTTAATGTTTCAAAGACAAACTGTTGTTCAAGAATTGATACGTTGATTTAATGTTTCAAAGACAAGTTGTTGTTCAAGAACTCATACGTTCATTTAATGTTTCAAAGACAAGTTGTTCAAGAACTGACACTTGTCAACTTATTGATTCAAATGTTGCACTATTATCCTAGCAATTCCCTCCAATGGAAATCTTTCACATTACAGAATAAAACGTTCTCGTTCCTGTTAACTAAAGAGTACAAAGGACCAAGTAGCCTTATTTACTGTCACTGCTCTTTGATATCAAATTTTTTTTTTCTGTTCTTGTTTCTTCGGAGATTGCAGCTCGAAGTTTACATGGTAAAAGCCATTGCGACAAACGAAAAGGAAATAAAATGAATAATGCAAAACAAAATAAATTGTTGACGGCTGTGTGCAATTTGTTCACTCCACGTAAATACTGCATCTGCGTGATTTGTATTCATTTTTATGTCTTTGTTTGCTGTTTCCTGCTAATTAAGAATGCAAGACGTTCTGTCGCTAGCTATGTTTTGCAAAATCTGTTTTAGTTTTCAGTGCTGTTTCTTTGAATAACCCAGCACTTGGTTTCTTTCTTCTCTTCAAATTCAACGTGTTCTCTTTGATTTTTAAAAGTTGCATGTGGTAACTGACAGCTGCTCATTCCAATGTTTTGCTGTGTCTGACACTACCACTTTTAGTTAGAGTTATGAAACTACAGTTGTATATAAACACAAAGACAAAATCACTGTAAATACACTAACTACACGTTGTATATAAACACAAAGACAAAATCACTGTAAATACACTAACTACACGTTGTATATAAACACAAAGACAAAATCACTGTAAATGCACCAACTACACGTTGTATATAAACACAAAGACAAAATCACTGTAAATACACTGACTACACGTTGTATATAAACACAAAGACAAATCACTGTAAATACACTAACTACACGTTGTATATAAACACAAAGACAAAATCACTGTAAATACACTGACTACACGTTGTATATAAACACAAAGACAAAATCACTGTAAATACACTAACTACACGTTGTATATAAACACAAAGACAAAGTCACTGTAAATACACTAACTACACGTTGTATATAAACACAAAGACAAAATCACTGTAAATGCACTGACTACACGTTGTATATAAACACAAAGACAAAGTCACTGTAAATACACTAACTACACGTTGTATATAAACACAAAGACAAAGTCACTGTAAATGCACTAACTACACGTTGTATATAAACACAAAGACAAAATCACTGTAAATACACTGACTACACGTTGTATATAAACACAAAGACAAAATCACTGTGAATACACTAACTACACGTTGTATATAAACACAAAGACAAAGTCACTGTAAATACACTAACTACACGTTGCATATAAACACAAAGACAAAATCACTGTAAATGCACTGACTACACGTTGTATATAAACACAAAGACAAAATCACTATAAATGCACTAACTACACGTTGTATATAAACACAAAGACAAAATCACTGTGAATACACTGACTGTTGGACAAACAACTGTACAGAATTGTAAAGCTTTGTCTTCAGCAACAGTTTTACTACGGAATGGTGCAGGTATTCTATGATTCGACAGTACCGATCCCTCACTGCGTAACAGAAATCATGCTTGTGTAAACTTTACGTACATTAGTATGTTTCATGTGTTCATACAAACGATGCTTAAGTGTATACAGTTCCACAGGGAAGGATAATTACGAGCAGACTGGGAAACAATCTGGCATTAATCTGAAGCAGCAACAAATTTCCCAAACGAACACAATCTGAATTGTAAACATGGTGCATATTTGTCCATAAGGTTCTCATAAGACCGATGCATATCTAAACATCCAAAATTAGTTAATCAAAACATAATAATTAATTACAGGCTGTTGTGGTTTACCGTAGGGTAGACATGGATCATCTGAAGTAAAAATGGCCAGCCAATCTCTCTCTGCCATAGTCATTTCCTTCACAATACCAATATTTTTTGTTGTAACAGAAGACGCTAATTTGTGAACGAGTGTTGTTTTCAAATAACCTATTCTAAATTTTTCTTTATGCAACCAGGATACGTTTATAAAAATATTGTCGACATCACCACAAAAACAAACAAAAAAGCAATTGCAATGATATCATACCGAATGAAAAATGCTTACATTACATCGTTTTTATGCCTCTCCTCCCCTACCTCCTTTTCTCATGAAGTGTCCCAAAGGCCTGCAATTCTGATGGCATATTTCGATACTTCTCTTCGCTATTCAATTCACCGGCTATCGTATGCAAAAATGTTCCATAACTTTTAATATCATCACATGAGGATTTGCACATTTTATCCTTATCGGGTAACCACAGGAGATTTTTGACGCCAAAGATCAGAATTAATATGCCCCATGATCCCCATCAGGGGAAAATAAAGATTAACCATGGTGAAGAGTAGGAGGAGGAAGCAGCAAACATGCAGACATCAACTTTCCAGGAAAAGCAGCTGCATTTTACAAAAACATCTATATGACTCCTTAACCTTTTAATCCCCGCATCCTGTCTACCAGTATCCTGCATTGCCAAGCATGCCAGCAAAACAAAAACTGAACACCGATTCCGTCATCCAATCTTCATGTACCAACGTCCTGTAGTAAGGTGGTGGATAGGGTGAAGGAATCAAAGGGTTAAGTTTTAGAAGTTAGCGTATAGGCTGCAGGAGTCAAAGGGTTAAAGTCTTTTCAATTTCACTGTTTGAATAAGTAAATAAATAAATAAATAAACAAATAAATAAATGAGGGGGATACTGTTTCATACCAATCGAGAGAGAGCGACAGTGCGTGCGTGCGTGGGTGTGTGCGTGTGTGCGTGTGCGTGTGCGCGTGCGCGTGCGTGCGTGCGTGTGTGCGAGCGAGTCTGAATGGAGGTCCTACGAGTGACTACAATTTATTAGCAAGATTTTCTCAGCTGTATCAGAATACATATTTCCCAAATTTAGATCGAGGTGTGGGTGGGCTGCTGAAACGCTGTGAATGCAATAATAGTATGGAAGTCATGGCGCCAAGGTCATATGGACCCACCCAAAAAAATGCATGACATCACAAGCTTTTTTTTTTTTTGGAATGTGTATAAACAGCACTTTCTCAGAAACGTTTGATAATGTCTAAAACTTGTTTTCATTGTAACTGTCTATCACTGTCCTTGCTTCAAATCAAGCGTTATTTCATCCGATGCTTCTACGACATCACAGTGACCTTCATACGTTTCAAAAAAAAAAAGGATTTTCTGTAACATTATTTGTATAAACAGGAGATTGGTAGAATGGCTTGACCATATTTGCGGTTTAAACGGCTTGACCAGTTCTTACTGTTTTCCATCTCCTCTGAATATACATGTAGAAAATCAAAGAATAATAGCCAACAGCATTTCTTCATCGTACTCCTTCCACAACACTCTCCTAGAACAACATCACACCTGATCACAAGACAACATCTTCGTTGAAGTTTCATCGAAGTTCTGGTTGTGATTATTAAAGATGAGCGTGCACATCCATGCATGGTTGCTTACATGCTGTGTGCATGCACGCCTACGATACTCCCTCCCATCACTCCCTATTGTATTGTGGCCTAAGGCAGACGTACAAGTAAAACATCTGACTCTCTCTCTCTCTCTCTCTCTCTCTCTCTCTCTCAGAGATACACACACGCACGCACGCACACATACACACACAGAGAACATTACTGATGCAAAACAAAACAAAAATCATACAGGCAGTCATGTCAATTAAAAAGAAACCATCCCAACCACACTACAGTAAAGCGAATCTTCAAATATAAGTGTCAGATTTGGCAAATCTAAAGATTACATATCACTGTATTTTTTCACGATGAAATCAATTTTTTTTAAAATATCATTTGACTCATTCTTAATGTAAGCAAATTATTTACACACACACACACACACACACACACACACACACACACACACACACACACACACACACACACACAAACACAACAACAACAAAGAAAAAAGAGGAAGAACAAAAAGAGAGAGAGAGAGTGATGATGATCATGATTATAGAGAAAAGGAAGCATAATCTGGAGTAAACGGAGTGGGTCACTAAGTGAGCGCAAGGCTTTAAAGAAAAAGAAAGCAAACACAAACTGTAAAAAGTAGTACGGAAAAATGGGGAAAAGAAAAAAAAAATACACTCACGAAAACTGCGGTTTTCCGATCATAAATGAACTGTTTAGTCTCATCAGCTAGCTAATTATTAGATTATCTTCTGGGCCGAGCTCATTTGTCTTCCTTATCATGCATATATACACTTAGCAGGCGTTCAAAACATCCATCAGTTTGGAGTGGTTGTTCTTCAAGAAAGGAAAACGAAGCTTTTGTTTCGTTCTTTCTACAGCCAACTCGGAAGACAGGGCAATGCTTCTTCGTCTTTACTCGTCGCTGTCTGATTCTCAACTGACTATATATACATTCACAGTGAACAGCAATCAGTTATCATTTAAACGAATATCATGCCGTGCTGTTATCCGCAGGCTGATTACTGTTAACACACGTCACAGCTTTATCTAGCATTGTAAGCGTATACGAATGTAGATAGATAACACATTCACCAAAGTTTGATTTAAAAGCAAACCTGTCCGTTTAGTGTACGTCTAAGCTACTCAAGAAAATATCTGCTAAGAAAAAGTTTTGAATTAACCTGCCTTCAGTTTATATTCTGAATATGTCTGTTAAAAAAACAAGTCTGTTTTACTCTATGTAAAACAGTTTTCTTTAAGTCATGTGAAGGATAAAAAGTTTTTATATCCAGTTTACATATATCTGCATTCAAAGCCGTAATGTACTGAACTCAATTTTCTAGCAATGACAAGGAAGCAGGCACGAGACTTTCATCAGTGTGGCTTCAGCTTTGCTCGGTCTTCTTTGTCTGTCTAGGTTCTTCGACAGCCTCAAAAACGATTCATCTACCCGCCAGACCGATAACGATTTTCCCCCTTTGCAAGATCGTGTTCGGGCCAATTGGGAAGATAAGTGGTGGAACTGCGGGAAAACAAGTTGATCGCATGCAATATAAACCTTATCGTACAAGGTTTGGCGCATTTCCGAGAGCAAATTGGCGATGATGCATTGATGTCGTTTCTCATTTGTACAGCTCGTATTGGAGACATTCTACTCTCTGTCATGGTTCCGCCGTCCAAGAAAAAGATGGCCTGAGAGAGACTGGTATCGAATTTACAGCCAGAGTTTGTTTCTTGGGAGTAGGGGGTGGGGGCTAAAATTTCCCCTAAGGCCTGACATAGGCATTCCGCCAAGAGCAATGAAAAATTATCTTGATGTAAGTCTTCTGTATATACAGTAACTAGGCAAGCAATTTACAGCACAGCACAACGGACAGTAGGGACAGGGAGACTTGGAAGTCATGTCGATAACAGATCACTTTGTCTCTCTCTCTCTCTCTCTCTCTCTCTCTCTCTCTCTCTCTCTCTCTCTCTCTCTCTCTCACCCTCCTTTTGTCTGTCCCTCTCTCCCTCCCTCCCTCCCTCTCTCTCTTTTATCTTTCTTCTCATTTTTTTTCTTTTTGTTCTCAAACTGACGCAACCATCTTAACCTACAGAAATTATATGAATAGTAGATCAAGATGACCCTGAATAAATTCCGGTATCTGTGTACAATCCCGTTTGTGGGGGAGATGAAGTTAATCTTGCTGTTTAAACTGCATACAATACTTTGACATGATCACTATTGTCCCTGTAAGTTTCAATTCCCTTACCCTATCACAATACCAACCATTTCCAACATGACAAAACCGAAATCGAACCACACGTAACAGGAGACACAACACAGACATTTTTATGACCAAAAGCTCCGAAAACAGAACAAACGGAAATATTGATGCATGTTCTTAGATAGACTTTCATAAATTCACCTTGAAGGAGAAAGTGAACAGGCAAAAATGTACGATGTGGATTCAAGAACTGCAGTACAGTGTGGAATAAAATGACCATACAAACACAGTTCCATACGTACGGCTCATTCAGCAATGATCTCCAGACAACTGGGGACAGCACACTTGTCAATGTGCCCATTTTCAATAAATCCATAAACAGCCTGGCTGGCAGCACGCTGAACAAGGAAAGCGTGAAGAAAGTAAACATGAGGGAGAAACAGAATCTGCAAACGTGACAGGAATCCTTTTCATTTTTAAACTTACACGGTATAGGAGAGATATCTAGAGACCCCCAGATTCGTTATCCTCTTTTTTTTAACTAGTACAGGTATAGGAAGAATACCTTAAGATCCAGATTCGTTCCCCAACCTCTCCTATTATTTGTCAGGCCTGGACGGCTTCTCCTTTCCTCTTTTACAACTGCATACGTTTGAGTCTGGCTCGAGAAAAACCATGCATGTCGCTCCTGTCCAGTTGTTAATACAAAGCTAGCCGTGTTCTGGGTTGAGAAAGATTAAATGGCGAGGGACAGAGAAACCAGCATTATCCTGATAACAATGGTCTGGGAAATGTTTAAAATCACTTCCATGTTAGGTTATGAGACAATTCTATTGTTTTACGCAAAAAGAAGTCTCATACGTCAAGCATGTCTCCAACAGGGCAAGTGTTTCTGCTAAATGTACTTCATTGTTGTGTACCTTCCAAAGTGTTCTGATGAACGCATATGTTTTGCCTGAACATAAAACCAATCTGCAACCAATCGCTCTTTCAAAAACAAAAAAAATTCTATGTTTGCAGAGTAACTTTTGCATACACCTTAAAAAAAACATCAGTTCTCTTGGTGTCGTTATGTGCACCTTTTGGCAAAAATACTTGAGGTGGGTTACCATTACCTTCGCCAAGCGCAGTGCACATACTGTGCAGGTGTCCTGGCCACTGTTTCCTTGGAAATCCTCTGCCCACGACCGTGAAGTAGTAGCCGATAATCTGGCCAGTCATGACTTATGGTCAGTCATGATTTATGGCTGCGAAGCCTGGACTCTGCGAAAAACTGACTGCAGAACAATTGAGGCAGCAGAGATGTGGATTTATCGGAGACTATTACGTGTCAAATGGACAGACAGAAGAAGTAATAAAGTGTCCTGGAAGAACTTGATACCACCAGAAAACTACTAGCAGACATCAACAAGAGAAGACTAAAATACATTGGCCATGTGTCACGTAACAAGAACACAGACCTCATGGCAACCATTTTTCAAGGAAAAACGGTGGCAAAAAGGAAAAAAGGCAGACCTCCAATCTCATACATCGAGAATACAACCAACATCAGTGGCCTAAAAATTCAAGAAATTGTCCACAAAAGTCAAGACAGAGCAGCCTGGAGGGAGATGGTGGTGTCCACGTGTGCAGCAGCCAATACCGAATCCGATGACGTCGACAGGTGAAACAGATGAATCAGTTCTCTGCTTCAAACTGTAGCTTCACCCTTAATAAGCCCAACATAAAACTGTCAATGACCCGAATGCATGCAGCAAGACACCTGCATACAAGCGTAATTCTTTGTTAATCTCAGGATGCGATTTGTTTTATCCAATCTGTTTCAATCAAGTAAAACAGATCATAACGCACATGTTTCCTGTGATCATCAGCAATGGGCTCAGTCATGTCCTACTGTTTCTACAGTACACCACCACGTCTGTGCAAAGGAAGTGAGTTGGCAGTCATTACCATGACAGATGCCCACTGTCGCTTTTTTATATGAAGGTACAATTTTTTCACTGTTCAGTCACAAGAATTTTGAACAATTGTTTTTCATTCACATCATTTTTTCCAGTGAAAGCATGTGCGTGATATTTCGACGATTCAATAAATGATTCACAACTCAAAATACTGTATACTTTTTTTTACTTGTAAATGCGTTTGTATTGGTAGTGGCTTGCTTTCTTTCTTTTATGATTGTTCTGTACAGGATCTAAAGGCTGAAACATTAGTTTTCCATCGTTCTCTGTAAATGCTCATCATCATGTAAATCTTCACTGAAACTGGTTGGTTTTCACTGTTCTGTAAGTATTCTTTATGATGTCTATATTCAATGTCCTACAAATATTCAATGTCCACGCTAAGTGAATTCAGTCGGACTGTTTTCATATTTTGTCATGTGCCGCCTAAAATCAAAACATTCTGTCTATGAGTGAGCGCAGACAGCCCAGCGCTGTCTTTTATCGTCCACACTGTCGTCTGCTACGATGTCAGGAAAACCTATGTACGGCCTGATTGTATCAAGGATCGTGCCGTCTGTCGAAACGTCGTCTTTTCAGGATGAGGCCCACACAAAACAGCATTATGATAATAAAGTGGTCGAGCAATCCCAGTACAAAAATTAAAAGGTGTGCTGGAACTTCTTTGGGCCAACAGGACGTACTTTTCTTCGCAACGTTTGAATTCAGTGTTTCATTCCGTCTGTGATTTTTCCTATTACATTGTCTGTGGAGTTGTGCTTGTACGTTGTCATACCGTGATTATCATATTACCTAACACCAAAAGATAATCGGATTCAGACCATGGTATTTTTATGTTTTTTTTTGTTTTTTTTAAATTTATTTATTTATTTATTTTGTCTTACCACTTATTTTCATCATCACACAAACTGGACAAGATATACGAATGCAAAAGACTGATAATGGCACAACGGGTTTGGGTATTAATGGCTGTATGATTAAACAGTTACATTCTCCCAGCTTTAGCTACACTGGAAACACCTTTAATCCAGGCTGCTACAACGTTAAATTTCACGAAATTTTCTTGGGCTCATTTTTCCGTATAAAAGCGATCCAACAAGTAGTCAATTGAAAAAAAAGACATTAAAAAAGACAATGAACAAATATGTTACGATCAACATAACAAAATAAAATTCACAAACTCCTCCCCTTTTCTTTCACAGATATATGGACAGCAGACATCGTCAACATTCCTGACTACAATTTGTTAAGAAACAGTACACAAATCACTGTCAAAAAGTCTGACCGTTAATAAGAAAGTTAAGCCTTTGTATAGGACTGACTGTCCTTCACGGCAACATTACTAGCCAGGAGAAGAAGCAAAGCAAACGAGATACATCACGTCCAAGTCGATGCCAACCTCGTAAAGAAGCGTCAAAACCCTTGACAGCAAACATCCTAACTGATTCCCCCCATTCCCCGAGACTGTAGGGACCACGTTCTGCAAGAAAAGACTAGGAAAGTCCGTCCAATGGTAATTTCTTTTATTACACGACAACTCGTCGTGGTCTTTGAGTCAACAACAGTGGTGATGCGGAGAGTGACAATCTAATTTACTACGGCCCTAGTGACAAGCAAGTTTACGCCCTCGCAAAGCCCTCCATTTTCCTCCCTCACGGGAAATGAATGTCCATCGACCGACAGTTGCGCCCCCTTTTAATTCCACACAGACATGGCATGTTTGTTGGCAATGTTGCTTTCTTTGGCTGGCATTCAGTTTGTGATGTGCAAATCTTTGCTATTCTTCCGATGATCAATAGTTAATATTCATCTCTATGCAATCCGTTTGAACGGGATAGAGCAGGCGCTTTCCACAACTTAAGAAAAATTAGGCGATTCAAGAATATAAAGAGATTGATTAAACGCGCATGCGCACGCATGCACACGCACACACAACACACACACACACACACACACACACACACACACACACACACACACATGAATAGCACCCTCGAAAATGTAACTCAACTGAATGGAAGTGGCGAGTTTTATGTTCAAATCCGACTCTCTCTCTCGCTCTCTCTCTCTCTCTCTCTCTCTCTCTCTCTCTCTCTCACACACACACCACACACACACACACACACAAACACACGCCGATCTCTCCCTCCCTCTCTCTCTCTCTCTCCCTCTCTCTCTTTCTTCGTCACCAGCAGCACCTCCATCAACAACAGGGTCGATGAATCACACGGGCAAGGCAATTTTTCCGCCACTATTATAAAAATGTCATAAAAACACATCATTGTTCAGAAATGCAAGCTCTGTTCCCCCCCCCCCCCCCCCCCCCAAAAAAAAAAAAAAAAAAAAAAAACCTGTCAGGACGACTGCACGTTTCGCGTAACACCCGTAAAAATGTCTACCGGAAGACCGACGGTTTCGCTTAACAACCGTAAAAAAAAATCTGCCGGAAGACCGCAGGTTTCGCGTAACACCCAGGGCAGTAGTAGTAGCAGCAGCAGCGGAAGCGCCGGATGAAAATCATTAGGGAGAATGCGGTCTCCTTGACAGCTGAGGACCTGCCCAAGCTGATGATAGGGGTGGGTCACCCTGTAACCACCCACGCAAGAGCCGTGGCAAACCCCCACTACAGACAACAGAGGGGTAGCTACCCCTAAAATGACCGACTTCAAAGTATCGGGCTGTTATCTCGTAAGACACCACGCCTTTTCCGGCCTCAAACTGGTCAGATCTCTGATCGCGGAAATGCTCATTACTGCAATTTTCCGAAAGGTTATGCAATCTGGCCGATGTTCAAATCAAGAGTCTTTCTTTTTTCCTCGCCGCTGAGAGTAGACTCACCGCGGCAGATGTCTGGATGAAATGTACGCCTGAGGAATATTTCAACAAGGCAAACGACCTTGCCTTCTTCTGTTTTGCTCTGTTTTTTCTTTTAATTTTCTTTCTTTCTATTACGTCCCTCAGTGTCCTTTCTTACATTGATCAGTTTCCTTTTCTTATGCATATCCTGAAGGCTTTTTTTGTTTTTTGTTTTTCTTAAAAGTTTTTGAAAACTTCTTCTACTGAGATTACTATGATACACTGCATATGAATGGCGATACCCTAAAGTTAAGTTCGTACTTTTGTAAAACGAATCCATAAATGTTTAAACGTCTCGAGGGATGGAAAGTGAACATACCAACCCTTCGAGACGTTTTAACATTTAAGGAATCGGTTTTACAAAAGTACAAACTCTGATGAAAACTGACAGGGAAAGTATGGGAAAAGAAGTAGAAGACAAAAATGAAAACACGTACACACACATACGCAAGCGCACACGCACGCACAGATACCATTATTATTAAGAAATTATTATTATCATTAAATGTCAAACTCTCTCTCTCTCTCTCTCTCTCTCTCTCTCTCTCTCTCTCTCTCTCTCTCTCTCTCTCAAACTCGACACGTTACTCAAACGTTCCATCCTCGCCACTCCGAACTCAAACTTCAGATTGTGATTGCCTACATAAAGCCACTAGACTAAAGTCTTTAGCCTATATTCACTGCAATCCACTTTTTTCCTCAACAGCTCTCTCGCTCTCTCAAACTCAACACATTACTCAAACATTCCACCCTCGCCACTCCAAACTCAAACATCAGGTTGTGTATGCTTGCCTACATTAAGCCAATAGACCCCTTGGCCCATATTCATTGCAATCCACTTTACCTTCAACAGCTGCACAGACCTGGACAAACATCACTGATTCAACACAACTTAAGACTGAAGGTGAATTTGTTGTTCTCTGACATGCTATTGTGAGGGACTGAGGGCTGTTTAACGACACAGAGACAGAGAAAAACAGACAGACAAACAAAGAGACAGATATAAACATACACATACATACTGATGCACATACGTGCGCGTGTTCGATCATACACAAGCATATCACCACATGTTCTATATGTGTATACACATACATAAGCATGTATGCGTGCACGCATATGTATCAGACCACACCATTCCACACAACACACACACACACTCTCTCTTCTCTCTCTCTCACCCTCTCTCCCCCTTTCTCTCTGTCCCCTCTCTCCCTCCCCCCGTCTCTACCTATTTCTCTCCCTCCCTCCCTGCCTCTCTCTCCCTCCCTTCCCCTTCTCTCTCTCTCCTTCCCTCCCTGCTCCCCTCTCTCTCTCTTCTCTCTCAGATTGTTACAGTCTCACTCCCCTTACTCCAAGTTCCACATTCAAGCTGAAATAGACTGCCACCAAGCAGCCACAGAAATCTTCAGTCTTCATGTGTTTAAATCAATCTCTTCCCTCAACAGCTGCACAACACTGGACAGACATCCGCTCAGTCAACACAACTTCAGCTTTGTGAATTTCGATTTTTCCAAGTCAAAGGAATTTGTTCACCTCTGACTTTCGTTCTCAAGGATCGAAGAATGTTTAACGGCACAGACACGCAGAGAGTCATACAGAAACGCGCCCCCCCCCTCTCTCTCCTCTCTCTCTCTCTCTCTCTCTCACTCACACACACATACACACACACGCGCGCGCGCGCGCGCGCGCACACACACATATGTATAAAATACATATACACATATTACATAAAATTATACATAAATATCATGCACAGACATTCTCTCTCTCCCCTCTCTCTTTCTCTCAAACACACACAAAAAATGCAGCAATGAATAGGGCTGGCAGTACTAAACTTGATTTACCACTCTCTGAACATGAAATGAATGCTATATTAGAAAACAAAGTAAAAGCGCAATGTGACCTTCGCTCCTTCTCGGTAAATTACCAGAGTTTTACAAGACAAGAGATAACTTTAGCTTACAGATTAACTCTCAATTCACTTCGAACTAAATTTAGTAAAACCATCAATTGTATCTGTGGTGATTTTAACATTGACACCTTTTGTGTTGTCAGCGAATGCGACCTTATTTCCCTGCGTCATTTACAAACTTAAAACAGAAACATACTGATTTCACTCTGTATTTACACATTGCTAGACGTTTACTGCACAGTCCTGTATGTCGTTTTCTTTGATTCAGCCCAACTGTTTTATACCTGTAACTCCCACACAGCCCCGAGAAATCCGATGAAGCCTGACTGATATAATGTTCTGATTGGGGTTTTTTTGTTCGTTAATTTGTTTGATGTTACATTAATTGTTACCTTAATTGATACAATGCCTTCATGATTACATGGATTCATTCATTCCTTACGCACCTTTTTTTTTTTTTTTTTTTTTCCCCCCGTCTAAAAGCACATATGTGAATAGACGTTAAAAGAAATAACGAACGAACACACACATACACGCGTGGGCGCACACAGACTGCAAGTATTATTAAATTCCAATCCTTAGTGGACCTTCTTGGAAGAGGTAACACACAAATTAGGGGATTGTTGGGTCTGGGCGAAGGACGGTGTGGTTTTATGTCACGTAGGCGTTATACCGGCTTTTACGCCGTGAAGGTCTGCCTGGGTCACCCCCAAACATGCTGGCTAACGGGACTCTGGTGACCCGTTTAGACAGGCCTGGCAAGCCGGCAGTGGATTTAAAACTTGTTCAATACACAAACAGAAGACACAGACAGACAGATCGCTTACTGTAAAGGACGAGAGAAAAAAACAGCGAGAACATGTACATGGAATGATTCGAATATCTGCGGACTGGAGGAAAAGGAACCAGAAATTGTTGATTTCATGATCCAGATATCAGTTCTGGGCATAGCAGACACCAGAAGAAAAAGAACAGGGACGACGGAAATTGATTCCAATTATGTACTCAAAATAAGTCAAATGGAGTGGAGTGAGTGGAGATCAGAAAGTGAAACATGAAGTAGGCTTTATACTTCATAATGAAACAGTAAAGGCTCTCTTCACAGCATAGAATATATCTCACAGAGGACGATTAAGATAACAATGCGGAATGGTCAGAGGGTCAGAGGGTCATAGAACACATCCAGATTCATACACCGTGTAATGAGTCGTATCCAGAAGATGAGAAGGACGAATTCTCCGAGAAATTCTCAGACACCACCAACAACATACCAGACATAGAAGATGTAGATGTAATTGTTATGGATGACTGTAAAGGCAGAGCGGGGTAAAGAAGAATACCGTGGGTGACACATCTTGGACTACACAGCGACAACAGAACCACACGCAACTGTAACGGAACCACATACTGGAACTATGCAGATGGGCATCCAGGAATCACGACCTGGATGTAGCCCGGGCCCAAACACTTGCTTGACGGGGGTTTCTCCTCTGAGGGCCTTCTGCTGTTTGGCTCTCCCCGGAGTTTCTTACTACTGTGCAGAGCACAGGCTCATAGTTACCAACACCAAGCACAGAGCAAGTCAAGCCTACACCTGGTTTAAATGGAACAACCTCAGTGTCTGCTCACCGGCTTCATCCTGGCGAGAACACATGAGAAAATGGATCACGGGCTCAACAGCCATCCCTGACGCAGACCTTGACACAGATCACAGGTTGATTGTACTTAGCTGCACTACAAACAAACAAGCAAGCAAGCAAACAAACAAACAAACAAACAAACAAACAAACAACAAACAAAAGAAGAATGGTCCAAATAGGAGGAAGCAGCCGATTATAATCAATAAAAAGACACTCCACGGCGATGAAGTCCCACCATCCTCAGCATTCTCATGAGCACAAAACCAAAGCGTGTTAATATCTTTCTCCCCAAGCTTACGTACCAATGCCGGACTTGGTCCCTGAAAAAAGCACAGAAAAGAATAAAGTCACTTGTGAGATGTAATGTTTGAAGGAGACCTGCCAACAAGACAAGAACGGATAAGATCAGAAACGAAGCAATGAGATGGTGGAAGTAACATCGGTCCCAAAACACACCGAGAAACAGATAAAGTGGTTCGGGCACGTCATACCAATGCCTGCAGACCAGCCCCCTCAACATGCCTACAACACCAAATAGCAGAGCCACAGGATGACCCAGGCGAAGCTAGAGTGACACAATGGCAGAGACCCTTCATGCTAGAAATGTGACCCTCCCCTCGCCGAAGCCTCTGGCCTGACAGTAGACAGAAGGTTGTATCTTCCCGCAATGCCTGACAGTACATTTGGCCAGAAAAAGTAAAGTAGACGAAACGAAACGTGCACGAACACACGCTGCATGTTCAAAAACCCTACAAAAAATTTATCACACAGGCACTACTCTCTCGGGTATCTAACTGTTGATCTATTCTACATCTACAAAGACACATACTGACCCCAATTTTTTTAATCCCTCAACTCCCCCCCCCCTCCTCCTCTTGCTCATCTTTTAGTCGCTCTTGAACACAAACACGTATGTGCACACACACACACAATCTCTCTCTCTCTCTCTCTCTCTCCACACACACACACCACACACACACACACACACACACACACACACACACACAACACACAATAATATATATATATATATGTATACGCGCGCGCGCGCGCGCAAATACAAGCAAGCACAGATACACGCGCACATCCACATGCATACAAACACACTCCTACAAGATCAATCACAAAATACCCATGCTCTCTGTCATTGAATTCTCTGTATCAGAACGTACGCGGCGTGTCACACACACACACACACACACACACACACACACACACACACACACACACACACACACACACACACAGTGAGAGAGAGGGAGGGAGAGAGAAAGAGAGAGTGCGACGCACTCGCGCATACGCACAGATGCTCTCTCTCCCTCTCTCTCTCTCTCGCTCGCTCGCTCGTTCGCTCTCAGTACATACTCCTGTTCTCCCTCTCTCTGTCCTAACTTTCCCTCCCTTACCCAATCATTCCAAACATGCAATTCCCACACACAGAGGGTCAGAGAAGAGAGGGGAAGAAGACGTGTGCGCATGTGTGGCGTGAAAAAGGGAAGTAAACTGTGACATAGAACAAGTGGATACAAAAAACAGACACCCAGTAAGCTATCTCGTTTCCGAAAGCTCTGCCTTCTTTTTAATCAATCTCTCTCAAATGAAAAGAAATGTTCAAGCGATTCTAACATCTTTTCTACACTCACTTTTTTTTTTCATCCGCAGTACGTGCTTTTCAAAGTCGTGATTTTTTTTTAAAAAAGCTTCGATTGACATAAAGCTTCATGTTCACTGAAGGTAATGGTAGACTGTCGTAAATGTGTAAATAGATTTACAATGAATTTTTGAGAAAGCGCTACTTGCTATCCTCAGAAAGTGCTATTTGCATGCACAGGGGCCTACAGAAATACGAAACCAGGATTTTTCTGCGATAATTTGAAGTACAAACTTGGAATTTTCTGCGATCAGTTTTGTTATAACTTGACAAAGTCAGAACGAGCGAGTGAAGGGAGGGGAGTGCCCGCACGCTTCTGCGTGATCAGCGTGCGTACGTACGAGTGTTTGTGCGTGTGCGTGTGCGTGTGAGAGAGACACAGAGAGAGAGAGAGAGAGTGAGAGAGTGAGAGAGAGAGAAAGAGAGACAGAGAGAAAGAGAGAGAGAGTGAGTGTGTGTGTGCGTGTGTGTGTATGTGTGTGTGTGTGTGTGTGTGTGTGTGTGGTGTGTGTGTGTGTGTGTGTGGTGTTTGCATGCGCGCGCGCGCGTGCCCGCTTGTATGTGTATCCTTGCGGTGTGCAAGATTGTGTACCCGCGTAAATCTGTATGACACAGAAAAAGGAACAGAGATGAACAGTGAAAACAAAACAAAAAACAGGAAAAGAAGAAGGCACAGCTGGTGAAATCAAAACCACGCGTTTAAACAAACAAAAAATGTCAAAATGTATGGCTTCTTCGACCTTTTCTTCGAAATATAAAATAAACTAAATTGTTTTTTGTAAAACAGTTTCGTCTTTTGTTTTTGTTTTTTGCATCAATTACCTTGCCTATAGACTCACAACAGATGACCTATATCTTGTGCACAGCCAAAATTTTCTTGTACCTGCTGAAGGAGATCGCTGACAACAGAGTTGGTAACGGGAGTAACGACGCACTGGGGGCGCATTCAAAACCCATGAACCATTGAGAAGGACGAATTTGTCACTCTGATGTGTTGCTCGACGGTTGTCGCCACAAGCGCTTGAGTATGGACACGATCTATTTGAAACGTTTTAGGAACACATACCGATTTATTTCTTTTATTTTACTGGGTTTTTTTTACCTGTCATTCGACAATGAGATCTCTCTCTCTCTCTCTCTCTCTCTCTCTCTCTCTCTCTCTCTCACACACACACACACACACACACAAAACACACACACACACAACACACACACACACACACACACACACACACACACACAATTTTTACTTGACATTCGACCTCTCTCTCTCTCTCTCTCTCACACACACACACACACACACACACACAATTATTTTTACCTGACATCGACAATGATCTATCTCTCTCTCTCTCTCTCTCTCTCTCTCTCTCTCACACACACACACACACACACACACACACACACAACACACATACACACACAAAATACAGGGAGGGGAGGTGAAATGAGTGGGTGGTGCTGGTGTATGCGTGTGGGCGCAAGAACGCCAACATATGTGTGTATGCTGTAGCCGGGTAAGTGGTTGGTTAGGAGTGGTATAATCTCTGTGCGTGTGTGTGTGTGTGTGTGTGTGTGTGTGTGTGTGTGTGTGTGTGTGTTTGTTGTGTGTGTGTGTGTCAGAGAGAGAGAGAGAGAAGAGAGTGTGTGTGTTTGTGTCTGTGTGTTTGTAGGTGTGTCTATGTCTGTGTATCTATGTCTTGTTTGTATGTGCATGCATGTGGTCAAGTGGTGTGATCGCGCGGTGTGTGTGTATGTGTGCGTGTGTGTGCGCGCGCGCGTGTGTGTTTGCGCGCGCGCGCGTGCGTGTGTGCGTGCGTGTGTTTGTGTGTGTTTGTGTGTGTATGTGTGTGTGTGTATGTGTACGCGCGCACACGCGCGTGTGTACATGTATGTCTGTGTGAGGCGGTGTGATTCCATTCCAGTACCCAAGGTACGTCTGAGCGCTACAAGGTCTCCTACTGGAAATAAAATCCGTCGCTTTGACAGAACGTCTCTTTTCCTTTCTTCGATTCCACTCCGCACCCCGCTACTCCACTCCTCAAAACCCTTTGACTCCCGCACTCTGTTCTCCAGCATCCTGCACTGCCAACCACACTAGCCAAGTGAAAAGTTTCTTTTTGCAGTTGATAGATAGGATGCGGGAGTCAAATGGACAAATACGGAACTTTCAATTTTCACTGACGTGGAATCTTTAAAGTATGCCTGTATGTATGTATCCGGTAAAGAGTAAAGTGAATGTGGCTGCAATCACCTGTGAAGGACGTTTGCGTACAAACAACCGTTTTGACGTTTTGGTCGTGAAAAAGAGGGTTGGGAGGCTGGACGAAATCTCTGCCCTTTTGCGGTTCAGAGCAGTGACCTCTCTCTTCCTACAATCTACTCCTAAGCCACTGTTAAATCCGATACAAATACTAGCAGCAAACAGCACAGTCACAGCCTCTACTTCATAAGTTTACATGAATACCCAAATTACCCCACGAGCATACAGTACAATCTCAGTCACAGTCTCTTCTTAGTTACCTGATACAAACACTCGGAGCATACAGTCACATCTCAGTCACAGTCTCTTCTTAGTTACCTGATACAAACACTCGCAGCATACAGCACAGTCACAGCCAGTCTCTTCTTAGTTACCTGATACAAACACGCGCAGCATACAGTACAATCACAGCACAGTCTCTTCTTAGTTACCTGAAACACTCGCAGCATACACACATCCAGCCATTACAAAGTACAATCACAGCCACAGTCTCTTCTTAGTTACCTGATACAAACACTCGCAGCATACAGTACAGTCACAGCACAGTCTCTTCTTAGTTACCTGATACAAACACTCGCAGCATACAGTACAATCACAGCCACAGTCTCTTCTTAGTTACCTGATACAAACACTCGCAGCATACAGCACAGTCACAGCTACAGTCTTCTTAGTTACCTGATACAAACACTCGCAGCATACAGTACAATCACAGCTACAGTCTCTTCTTAGTTACCTGATACAAATAGCCGCAGCAAACAACACAGTCAGAGCCACAGTCTCTTCTTAGTTGCTCATAGGCGAGAGCGGTAGTCAAGTGGGTAAACGTCAAGACTTCCAATCAGAAGGTCCTAGGTTTCGATCCGTCTAGACATCTCGCCTGGTGGGATAAAGGGTGGAGATTTATCCGATCTCTGAGGTCAACATGAGTGCAGACCTGCCAGTGCCTAAACTCTCTTTGTGTGTATATGTATGCAGACTACTAAATACACGTGTCAAAATCCTGTAAGTCATGTCAGTGGCTGGCTTATGGAAACAAAATAAGGCATACACATGCACTAAAGATTCAGACTGTCCAACAGGTTGAATTCTCCATGCTCCACTAGCAAAAAACTGCTTATGTGTAATGCTCAATGAGCCCAAATAGTCTGGAGAATAGAGCTCTACAAAAATCATTTATGAAAACAATGTAAACAATGTTTACCAATTTCAAACAGTACAATCTTTAATTACCTGCTGGCTGGCTACTTGATTGATCTAATAATAAAACTAAGTTGTCCAAAGTACAATCCCAACGAAGTTGTTCAAAGTACAATCCCAACAAAGCTGTCCAAAGTGCAACCCCAAAAAAGAAGTCCAAAGTACAATCCCAACAAAGATGTCCAAAATACAATCCCAACATGCAACTGACTGCAATATAAAAACTTACCTGTTTATTACCCGCTTGAGTAATCTGTAAATAATTCTTGTCATAACTGTTAGATACAAATTATATATTTACAGGTATCTGAGACATACTCTTTAGTTGGCCAAAAGGCAGAGGGCAGTCGCATTTCAGTTTGCAAGATGTTGCACTGGTGCCCATCACGCCCGGGTAACTTTGTGCACCCTGCTATCACAGGGTCCCCCTCAGACCGTATTGTTAGACGGCCCTCAGGCCGTATTGTTAGACGGGTAAGTAAGGTTTGCGTAATGATCACGCCATCCATGAATTAATTGGTTACTCGGCGTGTTCCACCGAGCAGGATCTAACGCTCACATTGGATAAGAATGGTCTTATCCAACTATAGAGGGTAGGTTACCTAGTACACAAAAGGTTTCAGCAAATACCAACGTCCAAGCGAAAAGTCCAGGGCCGCCAGGTGCCAAAGATTGCTTGGTTATTCAAATTTCGATGTCCAATGAAACACAGGTTAGTTATTCAAATTTCGATGTCCAATGAAAGACAGATGGGAAGGTTTTGTGACAGAAACAACAGAAACGCACTGTATAAAAGCCAGAAAGTCAATCATTATAGAATAGACCCATTCGATTGCCACCCAGCGAGAAACCTTCCAACCTATCTTAAAGGTATGTAATCCTGCGTCTCATTTTATACTTTTGTCAGGGTAGGGATAGAAGTAGGTAATATGTTTTATTTTCCATGAAGCAAAGAGAGAGGGAATAGAGTAGGACATAAGAAAGTGTTCAGCATTCTAGTGATATGCAAGTTCTGATGATTCGTAGTGCATCTTAGGATTTTAGGAATAGTAGGACCCAGGACAGTAGGAATGGTGAATCACGTTTATGCTGAAGTTGACTGCTTAAATAAATACGTCGTAGTTATTAATCTATGTGTGGACTGCTTATGAGAATCATGTCTAGTGTGGTT
Source organism: Monoplex corrugatus (assembly GCA_030674185.1). Lineage (NCBI taxonomy): Eukaryota > Metazoa > Mollusca > Gastropoda > Littorinimorpha > Ranellidae > Monoplex > Monoplex corrugatus. The sequence continues at coordinate 84,906,577 of CM060313.1, forward strand.
AGTGCATTTCTTCTCGTCACTCTCCTTGTTGTGTGTGTGACTGCTAAGTACAGAAACACTTTCTTCATATACATCCCCAATACACCTTCCTGTTATAGATGACAACACACAAACCCCTTCTTGCCATAGATGGTGGAGGATACACAAACAACCTTCCTGTTATACTGCGGTGAACAGACACCTGACTTACTTCAAAAATTTTTTTTTAATCATTCCATTATCGCATTCAGGAAGGTTACCTTTGGAATGGCCACAGAAGCTGGCACAGAGTTTATAATGCCATGATGATGGTGTCGATGAGGATGATAATCATGCTGCTGTGGAGCTCCATCTGGGATTGAGACTGCGTGACAGGGCTGCACTCCACGCTTACTATCATAATATATCCTGGTGTCAAACGAGTCCGAGAGATACAGACACCTGCGGTGCTGGTCAGAAGATTTGAGCAACACCCTCAATGACGCATCCGTGAAGTGGATGAGATTCGACTGTGTGGTCCCAAGTCTTTCCAATGAGCCCATAGCACGCCCAACTCTGGGTAGGGGCCGAAAAATCCCACAATGATTTTTGAAGGGACTGATGTGGATTCGAACCCACAACCTTCCAGTCGGTAGTCCGTTGGGCTGATCACTACACCACTGCGCCTAGTCAGACTTTCATCCAAATTAGTGATGGTCAAGCAACGAGAGAAAGGAGATAAAGACCGATCTCACAATGGTGGCCCCGAGAAAAATGTTGAGGTCTCTCCCACCTCAATCCACTACGGTAGAAACGTTACTTTTTACCTATGCACTTTCACCTCAAGATCTTGCATGCACACACACATATATTATGCCTTTGTGCAAGCGCGATGAGTCTTCCAGATTATAATTGGGCTGAGCGCATGTGATCTGTGCCGGAGCAAGTAATCCGTCTTGAATGAATTCCTAAGTATTTCAATTCGATTCTGTCAACTAAAACGACGAGGCCACCCTACCCACCCCACCCCCGTCTTTGACCTTGTGTCAGAGGTGGGTGTGCGCGATAAGAAATAAAAACTTGGCATTTATCAGAAGCTTGAATGGATTTGGCCTCTCTCTCTCTCTCTCTTCTGTGTTTGTGTGTGTGTGCGCGCGCGCGTGTGTGTGCGTGTGCTAGAGAGAGAAAGTGTGTGTGTGTGAGTGTGTGTGTGTGTGTGTGAGAGAGAGAGAGAGAGAGAGAGAGAATGTGTGTGCTGTACCCTACAAATGTATATTTTGAGATATAATGCATAAGTTAAGCTTAAACATCGTAAAAGTGTTCAAATGTGTCCACGAATTAGAAAAACGAAAGTGAAGCAATAAACAACATTTCTGTTGATATAAAAAGCGAAAAATACACGGCAATAAAGATCAAACGCAATTCACAAATATTAAACAAGTTGTACAGCCGACTTACGGTTTTTATACGTACGTGGCACTTGTTTGTAGGACCAACGATATCGGTACACCTTGATCAAAAACCAGCACACACATAAAAGGGCCCACGCTGTTCAGAGCTCACAAGCCACACACACCTGTCGCTACTAGACAGGTCTTCTACTACTACATGTAGTTCCAGACTGTGGCTGCAAAGTCTTTGTTTTGTCAACCCGTATGAGTCATGGCTGTCCGCCGGAGCTTTCCAGCCAATGCATGTGTTTCAATTAACTTTCGAAAGAATTATTGTTGCCGTGCTTCTTTTTTTTCCCCACCCCACAAGCGATAAAGCCAAAGGCGCGTACACACGCAGCGTGAGTAAGAAAGGCGCGCACACAAGCTGGCAGGTATTCCAGCGCCAGTGCAGACAGGGCCGTGACATTCATTAAATAGACCTGCTTTTTTCTGCCTGCCTCATCCACAGCGCCGTTCCTGTCACTTCATTCAGTTTGGCCGTCTAAAACACATAAAAACCTACTGAAAGTAACGTTACCACGACAAGCAGAGCAAGAAGGGTCTCTCTTCTCTCTCTCTCTCTCTCTCTCTCTCTCTCTCTCTCTCTCTCTCTCTCTTTCTCTCTCCCCCCCCCCCCTTTCACAACGTTATGATGATGAAAATGGAGAAGATAATAACGTTATGATGATGAAAATGGAGAAGATAATAACGTTATGATGATGAAAATGGAAAAGATAATAACGTTATGATGATGAAAATGGAGAAGATAATGACGATGTTTAAACAAAAAGTGTGAAAACGCATGGTTTCTTCAACCTTTTCTTTGAAATGTAAAACAAACTTAACTGCTTTTGTGAAACCGTTTTCGTCTGCTATGGAGCTTCGTTTCGGATTGAGATTGTGAGACAGGGCTGTATCTACACGTTCACTTTCATTGTGTCTCCTGTTTCAACCACGTTTCTGGTACTGGTCAAGAAACTGGACCAACACTCAATGAAGCATCCATAAATTGGCTGAGATTCGACTGTGTGATCCCCGTCTTTTCAATGAGCCACAGCACGCTCAGTTGTGGGTAGGAACCAGTTTTTGCGAAAACTCCCACATTCATGTTTTAAACTGATGGTGGCTCGAACGCAGTACCTTAAAGTCAATAGCCCGATGCTCTAACCACTTCGCCACGTGAATGAACAGATCTGCAGTACTTAACTGCAGCTGGAGGGAACTACTAATACCTCGTAAATGTCAGAAACACCTGCAGCTGGCGACTAAGTATTGCTAAAGACGTTCTGTACAATAGAAACATTTCAAGACAAATGGAGTATCACCGGGAGATGCTTTTCGTACTTAACATCCATTAAAAGAATCAACTGCTGAAAAGAACTGGGAAACGTCTATCGCTGGAGAGAAAATACTGACACCGACACTCTCCACTCGCACTATATGCAATAAACTCAAGAAATTAGTAAATCAACATCGAAATGACTTCTGCCGTTGACATAGTCAACAGTTACTGAAACAGCCAACTGTGATTGCGAAGCCTATATATATAATACATGTACTCTGACCAAACTTCTCATTATCATCTGCATGTAATTCCTTGCGTGTGTTGCCCTACAACACACACACGAGCGTCAGCAATCGTGAACTAAAATGAAGAGAGAAAGAAGGACAGAGAGAGAGAAAGAAAGAGAAAGAGATAGAGAGAAAAGCGAGAGAAAGAGAGAGAGAAAGACATAGTAAGAGAGAAAAGAGAGAAAGAGAGAGACAATAGAAAGAGAGAAGAGAGAGAAAGAACAGAGAAAAACGGAGTGAGAGAGAAAGAGAGCGAGAGAAAAAGAGAGAGAGTGGAACTGGGGTGGAAATATAGAACAGAGAAGACAGGCAGAGGACTAGCGACACAGCATCCCCATAAACAAATGGCAGACAGACACGCAAACTGTAAACCAGACAAGCACACCTGCGTTTTGACTGAAGCCGAACAGCTGAACGCCAAGTTCAAAGATATCACAATGATGTCCCTTGATTACTCGGTCACAAGCATCACCACCACTATATAATTAAATATTTCTGTACGATCTTTTACCGACGTTATCTAAATGCATGCGGCAGGGGAGCGTCATATGACAAAGCTTTACAATTGTGCTTAGTATTGGTTAAAGAAAACCTAACATAGACGGTTGCAGAACCGCTATTTGCTTATGAAGTAACAACATTTAAAGGCTGCAATCCATGCACAAGAAAACCTAACATAGATGGTTGTCGAACTGCTAACTGCGTATGAAGTAACAATTTTTAATGGCAGCAATCCAAGCACGGACATCTGTGCCTTGCACACATGGCGCAGAGATGAGTACACAGCTGCTGTAAGCGAAAAAAATCCATCCATACATGACAACTGTTGCATGAACCCATATCGTAAATTAAACTTTAAAAAGTCCATACAGATAACGGACTAGCTAAAAGCTAACGCTCATAGTAACATCAAGAATAAAACGCTCATAGTAACATAACACCTAATAGGTGCGTACAGGAAAAATATTCCTGCGTCCCACAGGTTCAAACTAGACCCAAGAAAGCTCGACTCTTGTCCACGCGGCTCTAAATGGCTGCATGACCCTGATCACAGTTAGAAAGGTGAAGCAAGAAAAGCAACGAGGATAGAAAATGAGTACCACCTTAACCCTTTGACATCCCGTGTTCTTCCTGATGTCTTTTACTAAATCAGGTTTGTGGAAAGTTCATTAACCCTTTGACTCCCGCACCCTATCCACCAACTGCAAAACTGAACCTTTTGATTCCCTCACCCTATCCACCAGTTCCTGCAGGACTGTGGGAGGGAGAGCTGGTGGATAGGGTGAGGGAATCAAAAGGGTTCAGTTTTTGCTTTGCTAGCATGATTGGCAGCACAGGATGCCGGTGGACCGGGTGCAGGAGTCAAAGGGTTAACGATGACGACCCCGACAAAAGAGAGAGATCTTCATCACTTCAGTCCCCAACGACCTCAAAAGTGTTGGGATATTCTCTTCCTTTTCATTTAGACATACGATATGCAAGTGTTTGTATCACGACAGCTACGACAAAAGCTTTTACAATGTTCACTACCGCAACTTGCCAACGCTCGATCGTCGCCCAACACGATGATAATGCTGAGGCGTGAGGCACTGTTTTCTCAATCTCCCTTTTCATACACACACACACACACACACACACTACACACACACACGCACACACACACAACACCACACACACCACGCACGCAGCACGCACACACACACACACACACACACACACCACACAATTATAGGGTTAGGGAGAAATTCATGCCGAGTTTCGTAAGTGTCCATCGCCCGCGCGTGGTGCTGCGTGAGAAGGGAAAAGACACGGAAGAGAGAGACAGACAAAGGAAAGAGACATAGAGAGAACGAGAGAGAGAACGGACACAGAATACAAGAACAACACAGAATAAAGAACGAGAGGAGAGGAGAGAAAATATTACAGTTACGATTTTAAATAAAAATTACAAATTCTATAGCGCAAAATCTGATAAAATCAATCGAGGCTGAGCAGACACACGAAGACGCACGCAGAGAGCACCCCGCAGACGACAGAACAACAACACAAAACACAGATACACTAAAGAGATAAATGGGAGAAGAAAAAAGCAAAAGCAGATAAAGCATGAAATTAGAGAGCATAGAATATAGAAGAGAGACACAGAGAGAGGGAGAGAGAGAGGGAGAGAGAGAGCGTGTGTGTGTGTGTGTCTGACAAAAGTGTCCGAACATTTTCTCAGCCCTTCAAAGGTGGACGTTACCAAATTCAGGTCAAAGTTGTGAACTGTTTGAAAAACCGCGAAGGCACGTGTTTGGCAGTTAAAGCTTCAAGGTCACACGGATCGAAAAACACGTGCTTTAATCAAAATCTACACTTTCCGAGGAAGACGTTTCAACAGTTTTCTTGGGAACCCCTGAAATCATTTAAAAATCGGTTGTTGCGACAATCTATCACTGTCTTCGACGGACGTCAAATATTACTTCAATCAAAGCTTCCTAAAGATCATTGACCTCAAACACAAAACATGGAATTTCTGTGATAATCTTATAACAAGAGCGATTGTTAGAATAGCTCGACTATCTAATAGTTTTAGTGTCCTACGCATGCAGTTTAAAGACCAACGCAATGTTTTCACGACGTTAGGATTGAACGGGGAAAAAAGGGGGGACTATTCATACCTACTGCTAGGGGAATGCTTTCTTCGCCGTCACACCTGCCTTGTTTTGAAACAGCTGTCTTTTCGTCTTTTGTGAACGTCGAACGTCATTCGCACAGCAAGGCGGTGGTAGCAGGCAAAATGATGCATTGCGTGCTACATACAAGTATGAATGGATGATACCTTGGGAAAACACACTCACTCACACACACACACACACACACCACACACACACACGCTACTGACAACGAACCGCTGCACCCGAAAACTGACAAGGTCCCTACCGTGTGTATAAGGACACCTGTCACTACACTGCTCTCTCTCTCTCTCTCTCTCTCTCTCTCTCACTCTCTCTCTCTCTCTGTATTCGCGTGTGTGTGTCCGTAAGTGTGTGTCCGATGGGGGAAGGACGGTGAGGGAAAGGGCTTCCAAAGGGAACACAGGTAAGAAGATAGATTAGAAATCAAGAACCAAAGCCCCCCCAAATGAAACCTGATAAAAAATCATTCTTCCGTTTCTGTGCAAGCGTGCACGTGTGTGTACGTGCCTGTGAGAGAGTGCGTGAGTATGCGCACGCACCCATCCCAATCTTATGGTAAACTAAGTAACTTTAGTAAGTCTTTAAGGGAACAAGATCTAACTGAAAGTCTTCTTGACATTTCCACAGAAACTCGTAAACATTCTAAGTACGCAATCCACTTGTACAGAAAATGATTAGACACACGCGCGCTCACACACACACACACACGTACACACTCTTTCTCTTACACGCAAGCACGTGCACACACACTTTCTCTCTCACACACACACTCTCACTCTCTCTCTCACACACTCGCTCTCTCATACACACACTTACACACACTTACACACACACACACACACACACGCCACACACATATACACATGCGACGACGATGACTACAACGACGACCACAATTCGCATCATAAATTACAGTGACCTTAAATGAATTTACTGTCACGCTGTATGTTTTTTAATACAGGCCAATGAATATTACCGACAAAGTAATTGCATTATGTAGACTTACTCGATCTCGGAGCCTCAGAAACCTAAAACACTTCAACATTTCGAAGCAACCTGTGCACAGTAAACTTGTCACCGCTCATAATAACGAAGCCGTTCATAAACCTGCTGTTGCGTTCCCGGGATTAGCCTTATTTTTTTTTCAACCTAGGTTTGCTAAGTAGATCAACAACTGACATTGCACAGTAGGAAAACGTAATGCCTACTGGATATTTTGTACTATACAACACAGTACGAGGTCCAAATGACCTAAGGTCTGTTGTTAATAGTTGTATTTTATCCGCGAAGTTAAGTGTGTTAATAGTTCTGTTTTATCCGTGGAGTTAAGTGTGTTTTCTACTGCCGCAAGGTTTCGGTTGTCATTGCATATTCTTTCCTGTAATGTAAATACTTTTGAAAAAGTGTTCGAAAAATGCCTGTTTCATTGAGCGTATTCCCTTTCTGTATGTTTACCCAGCCGTGGAAACATGCCACTGAAATATGATAGTGTTAGCATGTGTTGGGGTTTTAAACTGTGTGATGCAATATCATGGTCACAAGCCCAATGGTGCAGTTATGAGCTGACCGATGTACGATGCTGTGTGTGTATGCGTGCGCGCATGTACATAAAGGGTACATTTTTGGTCATTTATTTATTCTTCGGGGGAAAAACTAACATGGCTTAATGGTTTTATATTATTTTAGCTAAAGTGTGTTTAGTTTCTTTACTCTCTGCACATTCAGTTAGCAGCTAGTTTCAAAACGCGTTTTTCATACGTATTACTTTCACTGATGAGTATTCCTGTTAAGTCGGAATTTTATCAACCAGGCAACCATTCAGTTATAGGACAAGACGACATGATCTTCGTAAAACAGTAGCTTCTCAAGTCAGCTCTATTATCAGGAAATAATAATTTACAGAACTGAAATTGCTTTGCAAATAAAAACTGTTGATATGAACAAAGTGGATCGTTTGAATCAGTCGAAATGCATGACCACTTTTACTCAGCCACTCTGCTCTGAACTCTCCGACAACAAAAACAAACAAAACAAAACAAAATGGGGGGAGAATACAAATGCCGTGAAATGGGGGGGGGGGGGGGGGAACGAGGTAAGAAATGTTTAAAAAGTTTCCACACCATTCAATATCTCGACCAGCAACAAACCTTTAGTTGTGAAACAGAAGACTAAAAATTCAGGCAAACAAGGCCGACAATGACACTCACTGAGTGACTGACTGACACATGAAGAGACTGATGTGACAACAGTCACACACACAGTGGCAAACGTCTGCAGAAGATCGATTGAGTTGTCGGAGGTTCGGTCCAGTACTCCATGCAACAACACTTCGTTCTTCTGTGCTTCCTACAACGGGACGACGAAACGAGACAACCAACCAAGAAATAAAACCTGATAAATCTTTTCACACAAGTTTTACATCCATGTTTCTCAAACAACTCACAGTAACAGAAAGTTCTCATTCATTCACACGCTTTCCTACTTACGAGTTTTAGTAGTTGGCGTCCATTTGAATGAGGGGAAAACTCGATACAAACCAAAACTACAACAGTCCAACTAACACACAGATCAACAGGCGTGTGTACCAACGACCCCGGAGTGGATCGCTTCAGCTTGCGATCAATGGCCATTCATCTCACCGCGCTTGTGCGCGCTTGTAGCAGACGACCGCCAGTCTGCCACCTAGCGAGGCCGTCAAATTGTCAGAGGGGATAACTCGTGCAAACTCAATCACGGGAGGGTTTGCTTCACGTTCTTTGTTAGCTCCCATCTCCAGCTCCCGTCTCTCTCTCTCTCTCTCTCTCTCTCTCTCTCTCTCTCTCTCTCTCTCTCTCGTTTCATGTTCTTTGTTAGCTCTCATACCTTGCTCCCATCTTCTCTCTCTCTCTCTCTCTCTCTCTCTCTCTCTCTCTCTCTCTCTCTCTCTCTCTCTCTTTTCTGTCTGTCTGTCTCCCTCTCTCTCTCTCTCTCTTACTGTGCCTTGCCGTTTAGTGCCTATGTGCTTATTATGTGTATAGGATAGCAAGTTGTTGCAAGACAGATTCATTTTGACCTGTTGCCACTAACGCTTGATCAAAACTAAAGAAACAAATAAACAAAAAACACTTCGTTACTGAATCAGAGCTATGTCAGACTTATCTTTTTGTAAACAGAGAGTTTCGCTTAATTGTGCTCAGAAATTAGAATTATTCGTTTCGTTGTGTTGAGTTTAAAGTCCTACCACTTTCAGAGTATATGAGGATTAGCTATAAGAATGTTATTGAAAGAAGCCCTAAAACATTTTGGTTGCGTTGCGAGATACCGATGCTATTGTCAGATTCTCCTGTCTAATGCTAAATTAGAATTATTTAATGCAGCAACGTATCAATTATCCGTGTGTGTGTGCGTGTGTGTGTGTGTGTGTGTGTGGTGTGTGTGTGTGTGTGTGTGTGTGTGTGTGCGTGCGTTCTGGGGAACGAAGGAGATATTATGAGGAATGTGCTGTGAGTGATCTCTTTACGAGAAGCATAATCATGTTACGAGTGCGTAAGTTGCAATACAACTTTGTTTTACGCCTTCATTTCATGTACTGTGTGTGGGAAGGATTCTGTTTAGCTCATCTACCATCTGCGAGGGTGTGGGAAATTATAGGCTGCGTTTTCCATATGTTCTAGTGGAATATGTGACTACAAGAGAGATCGAACACACACGCACGCGCGCGCGCACGCACACACACACACACACACACACGCACACACACGCACACACAGAGAGACACACACTCACACACACGCATGCGCGCGCGCACACACACACACAAATATAGACAGACAGATAGACAGACATACAGACAGACAGACGGATAGATAGGTAGATAGATAGATAGACAGACAAACAGATAGATAGACAGACAGATAGATAGACAGACAAACAGACAGACAAACAGACAGACAAAACAGACAGACAGACAGATATTATTTTCTGGCTAATTTCTTGGTCACTGACCACTGAAGTCTGCAAGGCCATTCCAGGGTAGGACAATTTACACAGTAAGTTGGATAATGACAGAAATCACGACCAGTATGATTCACACAGCGGCCGATACAGTTGTGGTCAATTATCATCCAAGACCAACAATCAAAGGGCCGCATTCCACGTTAGCCTGACATCAGCTGGACATTGGGAACGTCCAACACATTCCTGTGCTCTCTGGTCAGTCAACTTGAAAAAGGTAATGAAAAAAGAAAAAAAAAGTAACACATTACAAAACATTTGGGAGGGGAAAGGATCAAAAGTGGAGGGGGTGATGATGAAAGAAAAACTTTAAAGAATACAATCAAATAGAAAGAAGAAGAACAAGAACATAAAAGACAACAACGAAACAGAAAGAAAAACAACAAAATAAACAAAACAATTAATATGCCTATTCTAACAATCACGTTTTGTTAGGTGCAAAAAAATTTCTTTACAGAAAATCCAGATTTTGTACTTCTTAAGGTCACTGTGATATTGACGAAGCATCGAATTGAATAACACTTGATGTGTTGATGTGAAGGGAAGACAGTGGTAGATTATTCCAACAGTGGGGACAAAGCTCCCCATATTGTTTGAGGTTCCTGAGACAGGGCTGTTCACATATCTTCCTCAAAGAATGTTGATTTGGGGCACATCATCATCATCATCATCATCACCATCAACATCATCATCACTACTACTACTACTACTACTACTACTACTACTAGTAGTAGTAGTAGTAGCAGTAGTAGTAGTAGTAGTAATAGTAGTAGTAGTTGTAGTGGTGGTTGTGGTGGTGGTGGTGGTGGTGGTGGTAATAGTAGTAGTAGTAGTGGTAGTAGTAATAGTAGTATCATTATCATTATCATCATCATTAGTATTGTGGTGGTGGTGGTGGTGGTGGAGGTGGTGGTGGTGGTGGTGTGATGATGATGATGATACCGATACCACCACCACCACCATCATTATCATCATCGTCGTCGTCGTCGTTGTTGTCGTCGTCGTTGTTGTTGTTGTTATCATCACCATCATCATCATCATCATCATTATTATTATCCTTGTTATTGTAATTGTTCTCATCATCATTATTAGTTCGGTCCACGTGACTTTGATCTTGACACCTTGTCCTCCAAACGTATGCATTCACAACACTACAGCGGTCCCGCGCGCATGATGCCAGTCAAACAAGCAGCTCGTCGAGCCTACAACAGCAGATGCTCGGGCTTTGAGAGCCAGAGCAAAACCAGGGCATCGCTGGATAGATGATAGACGGGGAAACACACTCCACACCTACAACATTGCTCTGCGCCAGGCATCCTTTCTAGCTGCAGACCGACAACTTCATCGCCTCTTGACTGCTCCCCGGTGCAAGATTACGGAAAAAGTGTCAAAACGTGACGGTGAATGAGACCGTGGTAGTGTTTGTGAAGGAACGCCCCTTACTACTCTGCTGCACGTTTTATTGATGGTGGCTGGAGGTGGGTTTTTTTGTTTGTTTTTTTTTACCCCCTTTTCTGTTCTTTGTTGTTGAGTATGTCCTTTTATATTTCTCTCTTGTTGGTCTACTCTGGAATTAAGAAACGGAATTGTCCATTGAAGGACGTTTATAATATATCTCTGCTGGTAACTTTTTTTTTTTTTTTTTTGATCAGGTCAAGTCTGTTTTTATGTAAGATAGCGACTAACGGACAATTTGGTTTGGGTTTCCACTCGAAGTTAAGTTGTAATCCTTTAGAGTGATTTCTTGAATAACTGTTATTTTTGGTAATAATTGTCGCATCAAATACCTCCCACTTTCCCTTGTTTGAAACGTCGCGTGAAAACTTCCAGTTTCTGACAGCAAACGCCACGAAAAGAGAAACATTGAAACGCTACCTGTAAGAAACGCGCTGCTGACTGCGTTGCATAAGAACTGGGTGGCTAGGATCTAGCTAGTGCAGGGTAACATAAAGTACGTTGCAGTTGTTTAACCCTTTGACTCTTGCACCCTATCAACCAACTGCAAAATCTTAACCCTTTGACTCCCTCACCTTATCACCTTATAGGGTGAGGGAGTCAAAGGGTTAAGTTTTGCTATGTTAGCATGGCTGATAATGCATGAGGCTGGCGGAAAGGGTGAGGGAATCAAAGGGTTAAGTTTTTGCTTTGATAGCATGGTTGACAATGCAGGATGCTCCTGCACAGGGTTCTGGAGCCAAAGGGTTAGTTAAACAAGGTTGGGATGTTTCGCCTTCTTTAATACTTTGGTAATACGGACGTCAGACCTGCCTAATCTCCTGCCATTCCTACTATAATATCACTTTGACTCCTGCACCTGTCTACCAGCATCCCGCATTTAAACTATACTGGCAAAACAAAAACGTAACCCTTTGACTCCCTCACCCTATCCCCCAGCTTCCTCCTGCAGGAAGCTGGGGGATAGGGTGAGGGAGTCAAAGGCTGCAGAAAACTGGTGGATAGGGTGAAGGAGTCAAAGGGTTATGCTTTTTGCAGTTGGTGGATGGGGTGCAGGAGTTCAAAGGGTTAAATAAAGCCAAAGTACTAGCGTTGCACACTGACCTCTTGAAAAACGAAATGACAAGATTTTGGACTAGTTTGGCGAGCCACTCTTGAGTCTGAGTCCTATGTTATGTGTTTTTGTTTTGCTTTATATTTTTTCAACATAGCATGTTTTTAGACATCGATGTCAGCCAACAAGGCGTGTCATCAAGAACTGTTCTTATCTCAGATCTCCTTTGCTTCTTCACCTCTCTCCCTCGCCGGGATCGCCGGTAGGAGCCACGCTCGACATCGCAAGTCTTTTCCAGGTCACACGACTGAGACATCTGTGGGCGACCTTCTGGATCTCCAGGCCACAGACATCAACAATGTTGTTAAAGTAGGTGTGCGGTCGTTCCTTTCTTCTTCTCGCCTCAACTTTCCCTTCAGGACCATTAACATCAAATCTGTAATCTGTTTTAGTGTTTCTGATCGTATGTATGTATGTATGTATGTATGTATGTATGTATGTATGTATGTATGTATATATGTATGTATGTATGTATGTATGTATGTATGTATGTATGTATATATGTATGTATGTAATTTCAGCTGTCTTTTGTTGATCTCCGTTAGCAGTTGGCGATTGACATTCAGTTCCATTAATATGCCATCGTTTGTCCTTCTGTCTGCCCATTTGACTGTCAGAAGTCACAAATCTCCCTAGTGAAATGATATTGTCTTACTTTGATAGTGAGGATTTTTAAAAAAATCAGATTTCACTAAGATGACGACTGGTAACAATAACGAAGAGTGTAAACGAGGGTAAACAGCTGTATTGACGACACCACATATCCACACAAAATGGGGGCTTAGAGTATCCTCTTACACATTAACAGGCTGGTTAATTCTTGATATACTACCATGACTCAAGATCTGATATCTGGAGTTCAGTCACTACCTGTAACATGGAAACAGGCTTGCTCGCTGCCTATCTTTACGCTTCCTATCACTCTGGTGGTGGCAGCTTAGATTTCAAAGGTCCTGCCCCCTTTCCTCCTTCCATTTCAAGATCTTGCCAACACATAGGGGTTTGCTTATGTTCAAGGTATTTCTTTAGATAACAGATAGTAGATCTGGATGGAGCACATATGGAATTATCCGAGTGCAGTGACTCCATTGTTAATAGCCACAAAACTACAATCTAACGCAGTAGCCCCTAACAAGTGTGACTGCCCGCGTTGAAGCAAACAGGAACAAAAACAAAAACAAAACAACAACAACCCCAAAACAAAACAAAACAAATGGCTACCTGGCTGAACCTGTCTCTCAGTGACAAAAAAAAAAAGCTACTTACTGCGTAGCTTTCATCGGCGATCCGGCCGACTTCTTCAGCGCAACTGCTGGGTTGAGAACTGGCTTCAGTGCACACCGCCGTGAGCGAACTCACGACAGCGCGACTGAATAAGTGAGGAGTACACCGATGGCAGGTTGTGTCGGCCCTGGTCACGGTTGAGGGTGGGGTTCCTTGCGGCGATGTAAACAAAACAAAACAAAACAAAACAAAACAAAGCAAAACCCACGAAAATAGAATAAGAACGCGTATTTGATACAACAAGACAAGAACCAGAAGAACAAGAAAACCAATGTAAGCGCGTATTCAACTAAACAAGACAAGACAAGCGCAAATTTTCGGCCAACCGGCCTTTGTCAAGCGCGAACGCACGGTCACAAACAGATCACAAACACCAAACAATGGATAATAAAAACAGGACTAAAAACTTCCCTGCCGCCTCGTCCAGTGGGTAAGAAGGGGACCAAATGGAATGCCCATGTCTTCATGAGCAGTAGTAAGAAGTGGGGAGAGGGGAGGCAACTATGATGTCAAAAGGGAAGTGAGATGAGTTCTGCAATTTTGACAAGTGGACATGCTATATCGGTATAGCCCTGTTCTGAAGAAGGCCCAGGTCAAGAGCCAAGAGGTAAGGGAGTAGATTGTGCCCAGTGCCATGAATCTGGTAGGCCTGGGAACAGGAAGAAACATGAAACGGCATGTCTGAATTCTGTTGCGCAATGGATTACTTATAGTTTGTCATTAAGACCATATGGTTTGCGTGTTCCAAGTTTATTTATGAGATGGGATTCTCTGTCTTTCCTGTCTATGGTGCTGTTATTGTATAGAAGCCACAGACCTTTCACTCGGATGTCATTGATTGAGTGGTCTGATTGGTTGAAGTGATTGGGGATAGTTTTATCCCTTTGATGACGGATATCAGCCAAGTGTTCTTTGAAACGTATATCAAGGGTGCGTCCAGTTTCACCAATATACAGTTGGGAACATTTAGAGCAGCTGATCAAGTAGACGATGTTATAAGTTTGACAGTTGAAATGTTTTGTAATTCTCATATGAGATTTGGGGCCTTTGACTGTGGTGGCTGTGCACAAGAAAGGACATGTGTTGCATTTAGGTTTGTTACATGGAGAGGTTCCTGGAGGTTGGCTGACTGGTTTGCTGAGATTTGAATGCACCAGCAAGTCGCGGAGATTTGTGTCTCTCTTGTAGACGATCAAAGGGCGCTGGTCAAAGGTTTCACCTGTAGTGGGACTGGATTGCAGAATGTTCCAGCTGGACAAGATGATCCTTTTTACGAGGTACATGGACGGGTGGTAAACTAGACTGAGGACTGGCCGATCCTCTGTGGCAGCTTTGGGCTTCGAATGGAGAGCATTTGGCCGAGAGACAGAGTTGACTTTTTTCCGGGCTTCATTGATGACCTCGAGTGGGTAATGTCTGCGCAAGAAAAATCTAGTCATTTCATCTGCTTTGTCCTGGAAATCGTCTTCGTCTGAGCAGAGGCGTCGTAGTCTCAAGAACTGCGAGTAGGGAATGCTGTTTCTGGTGTTGGAAGTG
>CM060313.1:84934099-84936599 GCA_030674185.1 Monoplex corrugatus
CACAACGGGAAAGCTGGAGGGAAAGAGAGCACCAGGTAGACCCAGGGAGAGAATGCTGGACGGACTTGCAGAGTGGCTGGGGATGAGGAGGGTGGGGGAGATGCTGGGGGCAACGAGAGATAGAGATGGTTGGAAGTGCATGGTCGCCAACGCCATGCGGCAGGGCACCTGATGATGATGATGATGATGATGTATGCTGGGTGTTTTCTTGTTCCCATTAGCCACTGAATGCTGATATAGCATACAGGATCTTTGATACCGGGAATAGACATTAGGCGTGCGTACACACGTAGGGGGGGGGGGGGTGTCATTGTTATTGTTATTTTTGTTTAAAACCCAACCGACTGTGTAGAGCCATATCAGGGCTATAAACGTTTTAAAATATACATGTACACAATACGTCCACAGTGGAAACAAAGGAAATGAAAATTAAGTACAGATATCAATGCATTTGCGGACATAATCTAAGGAGATGCCCCTCGCGTTGGCCACTCTGTCCAATTTTTCGGACGAGGGATTTGAAAAAAAAACCCACCTCACCTGACAACAAATTTAAACATAAGTAAAGAGACTGAAACATATATAAAAACGGGCCTGAATCATGTAAAATTGCTTCCGCATATATCATATCCTTAGAGTAAAAAAATTAACTTAATACATGGACCCAATCATCAATCCTAAGAGAAAGTATGCAAGAGTTTATCGAACACATACAGGTGAATGGACCAGCAAAGCAGAAATTGGTAGCATGAAATGACAGAACGCAAAAGAGGGAGAAAGAAACAAAGAGAGCAACAAAAGAGAGGAAATTTCTAGCACAGAATTTCCAGAAGGTGGGGATACTTTTCATACTGAAAGAGTCTCTGGCATCCCTAAGGGGGGTGGGGGTGGGGGGGGGGGGTCAGGCACTAAAACGTCTACACAACTGTTGATCTGGGACATGAGGAAACTTCTTCACCTCTTGCTCACCAGCTGCTATCCAGACTGTTTTATCAATATTCTTTAGGCCCTGCATGAGGAATGTCCATTATGACTCTGCAAGAGCCATGGGAGTTAGCAAAGGTCGTTTCTGTTACCATCATCATCATGTGCCCTGCCGCGTGGTGTTGGCGATCGTGGCCCTCCATACGATTCTACCCTTTGTCGCTGCAAGTACACCTCCTACCCTCTCTGTCTTCATCCACTCCGCAAATCAGTCTACTATTTTCTCCCTGGGTCTACTTGGTGCTCTTTTTCCCTCCAGGTTTCCTGCTGTGACCAAGTGCTCTAATTTCTCTTGCCTCATAAAATGTCCTATAAATTTTGCTTGTCTCTGTTATCAAGCTTACAATATAAAAAAAAGGTAGGGGTGGGACTGGGGTTCCGTTCCGTGCACGCACATGCATACGCTCAGTGTTGGGATAGGCAAAGTAGCCAGGGAGACGAGATTAACGAGAGTAATGAGGCATCACTTTAGCACCCAAAATCCCTAACCCTTTGACTCCAACACCTTATCGACCAGCTGCAAAAACTTAACCCTTTAACTCCCTCACCCTATCCACCTATTTCCTGGTGATGGGTGTGATACTGTTCATTTGATATAGTATCACGTGTTGTTTTCGCTATTTGTTGTTGTTGTTCCTGTTCATTTGTTTGTTGTATTTTGTTACTCATGCATTGAAATATCTTTTTCCTTTGAAGTAAAAACAATGAACGGTAAAACTCTCCTTCTACATTTTTCAAACGACAAAAAATGTGACTTTCTCATTTCCTCACTGTAGCCACCTCGTCTAAAAGTACAGATGTGAATTGACGTTATAAGAAATAACGAACGAACCCTATCCACCAGCTTCCTTAGCATGGTTGACAATGCAGGATGATGGTGGACTAGGTGCGGGAATCAAAGGGTTAAGGTCATGATACTGTTCGTTTGATATATCATCACGAATTATTCTTTTTTATTTTTTGTACATGTAGCTGTTGTTGTTTGCTTGTTTGTTGTATTTTTGTAACCCTTGTATTCAAACATTTTTTCCATTTCAACTGAAAACAGTGACTGGCAAAACTTACAAATATATACTAATAATTCAATCCACAATAAATTAAGGATGCTTTCATAGGTTTCATAGTCTTTTTTTTTTCATGTTTCATAAGTGTATATTATCCTGCTAACATCTTTTGTCTTGACATTTATTATGATATTTCGTATTACATACAACACACGCGCGCGCTCGATTGCGCACACATACACACATGCAACCCACTCGCAACACCATACCGCAATATACGCGCACACACAACACACACACACTCACTCCACACACACACCAACACCACACACACAACACACACAACACACACACACACACACACACACACACACACACACACACACAACACACACACACACACACACACACACAACACACACACACACCACACAACACACACAACCACACAACACAAATACACACAACACACACAGAACACACACACACACACACACACACACACACACACA
>CM060313.1:84944099-84951599 GCA_030674185.1 Monoplex corrugatus
TCTGTGTGTTCCTCTGTCTGACCTACTTGTTCTGTGTGTTCCTCTGTCTGACCTACTTGTTCTGTGTGTTCCTCTGTCTGACCTACTTGTTCGGTCTGTTCCTCTGTCTGACCTACTTGTTCTGTCTGTTCCTCTGTGTGACCTACTCGTTCTGTGTGTTTCTCTGTCTGTCCAACTTGTTTTGTCTGTTCCTCTGTCTGTACTAATTGTTCTGACTGTTCCTCTATCTGACCTACTAGTTCTGTCTGTTCCTCTGTCTGACCTACTTGTTCTGTCTGTCTGTTCCTCTGTCTGACCTACTTGTTCTGTCTGTTCCCCTGTCTGACCTACTTGTTCTGTCTGTTCCTCTGTGTGACCTACTTGTTCTGTGTGTTCCTCTGTCTGACCTACTTGTTCTGTGTGTTCCTCTGTCTGACCTACTTGTTCTGTGTGTTCCTCTGTCTGACCTACTTGTTCTGTCTGTCTGTTCCTCTGTCTGACCTACTTGTTCTGTCTGTTCGCCTGTCTGACCTACTTGTTCTGTGTGTTCCTCTGTCTGACCTACTTGTTCTGTCTGTCTGTTCCTCTGTCTGACCTACTTGTTCTGTCTGTTCCCCTGTCTGACCTACTTGTTCTGTGTGTTCCTCTGTCTGACCTACTTGTTCTGTCTGTCTGTTCCTCTGTCTGACCTACTTGTTCTGTCTGTTCCCCTGTCTGACCTACTTGTTCTGTGTGTTCCTCTGTCTGACCTACTTGTTCTGTCTGTCTGTTCCTCTGTCTGACCTACTTGTTCTGTCTGTTCCCCTGTCTGACCTACTTGTTCTGTGTGTTCCTCTGTCTGACCTACTTGTTCTGTCTGTCTGTTCCTCTGTCTGACCTACTTGTTCTGTCTGTTCCCCTGTCTGACCTACTTGTTCTGTGTGTTCCTCTGTCTGACCTACTTGTTCTGTCTGTTCCTCTGTCTGACCTACGTGTTCTGTGTGTTCCTCTGTCTGTCCTACTTGTTCTGTCTGTTCCTCTGTCTGACTTACTTGTTCTGTCTGTCTGTTCCTCTGTCTGACCCTCTTGCTCTGTCTGTCTGTTCCTCTGTCTAACCTACTTGTTCTGTGTGATCCTCTGTCTGTCCTGCTTGTTCTGTCTGTTCCTCTGTCTGTCCAATTTGTTCTGTCTGTTCCTCTGTCTGACCTACTTGTTCTGTGTGTTCCCCTGTATGACCTACTTGTTCTGTCTGTTCCCCTGTCTGACCTACTTGTTCTGTCTGTTCCTTTGTCTGACCTACTTGTTCTGTGTGTTCCTCTGTCTATCCTACTTGTTCTGTGTGTTCCTCTGTCTGAACTACTTGTTCTGTGTGTTCCCCTGTCTGTCCTATTCGTTCTGTCTGTTCCTCTGTCTATCCTACTTGTTCTGTCTGTTCCCCTGTCTGACCTGCTTGTTCTGTCTGTTCCTCTGTCTGACCTACTTGTTCTGTCTGTTCCTCTGTCTATCCTACTTGTTCTGTCTGTTCCTTTGTCTGACCTACTTGTTCTGTCTGTTCCTCTGTCTATCCTACTTGTTCTGTCTGTTCCTTTGTCTGACCTACTTGTTCTGTGTGTTCCTCTGTCTATCCTACTTGTTCTGTCTGTTCCTTTGTCTGACCTACTTGTTCAGTGTGTTCCTCTGTCTATCCTACTTGTTCTGTCTGTTCCTTTGTCTGACCTGCTTGTTCTGTCTGTTCCTTTGTCTATCCTACTTGTTCTGTCTGTTCCCCTGTCTGACCTACTTGTTCTGTCTGTTCCTTTGTCTGACCTACTTGTTCTGTGTGTTCCTCTGTCTGACCTACTTGTTCTGTCTGTCTGTTCCTCCATCTGATCTACTTGTTCTGTCTGTTCCCCTGTCTGTCCTACTTGTTCTGTGTGTTCCTCTGTCTGTCCTACTTGTTCTGTGTGTTCCTATGTCTGACCTACTTGTTCTGTCTGTCTATTCCTCCGTCTGATCTACTTGTTCTGTGTGTTTCCTCTGTCTGACCTACATGTTCTGTGTGTTCCTCTGTCTGACCTACTTGTTCTGTCTGTTCCTCTGTCTGACCTACATGTTCTGTCTGGTCCCCTGTCTGACCTACTTGTTCTGTCTGTCTGTTCCTCCGTCTGATCTACTTGTTCTGTCTGTCTGTTCCCCTGTCTGACCTACTTGTTCTGTGTGTTCCTCTGTCTGTCTTATTTGTTCTGTGTGTTCCTCGGTCTGACTTACTTGTTCTGTGTGTTCCTCTGTCTGTCATATTTGTTCTGTGTGTTCCTCTGTCTGACTTACTTGTTCTGTCTGTTCCCCTGTCTGACCTACTCGTTCTGTCTGTTCCTATGTCTGTCCTACTTGTTCTGTCTGTTCCCCTGTCCTGACCTACTTGTTTTGTGTGTTCCTCTGTCTGTCTTATTTGTTCTGTGTGTTCATCTGTCTGATTTACTTGTTCTGTGTGTTCCTCTGTCTGTCTTATTTGTTCTGTGTGTTCATCTGTCTGTCTTATTTGTTCTGTGTGTTCCTCTGTCTGTCTTATTTGTTCTGTGTGTTCCTCTGTCTGTCTTACTTGTTCTGTGTGTTCCTCTGTCTGTCTTATTTGTTCTGTGTGTTCATCTGTCTGACTTACTTGTTCTGTGTGTTCCTCTGTCTGTCTTATTTGTTTTTGTGTGTTCCTCTGTCTGTCTTATTTGTTCTGTGTGTTCATCTGTCTGACTTACTTGTTCTGTGTGTTCCTCTGTCTGTCTTATTTGTTCTGTGTGTTCCTCTGTCTGACCTGCTTGTTCTGTGTGTTCATTTGTGTGTCTTACTTGTTCTGTGTGTTCCTCTGTCTATCGTATTTGTTCTGTGTTTCCTCTGTCTGTCTTACTTGTTCTGTGTGTTCCTCTGTCTGACTTACTTGTTCTGTCTGTTCCCCTGTCTGACCTACTTGCTCTGTCTGTCTGTTCCTCCGTCTGATCTACTTGTTCTGTGGGTTCCTCTGTCTGTCCTACTCGTTCTGTCTGTTCCTCTGTCTGTCCTACTTGTTCTGTCAGTTCCCCTGTGTGACCTGCTTGTTTTGTGTGTTCCTTTGTGTGACCTACTTGTTTAGTCTGTTCTCTTGTCTGTCTTACTTGTTCTACCTGTTCCTCTGTCTGTCCTACTTGTTCTGTGTGTTCCTCTGTCTGACCTACTTGTTCTATGTGTTCCTCTGTCTGTCCTACTTGTTCTGTCTGTTCCTCTGTCTAACCTACTTGTTTTGTCTGTTCCTCTGTCTGACCTACTTGTTTTGTCTGTTCCTCTGTCTGACCTACTTGTTCTATGTGTTCCTCTGTCTGTCCTACTTGTTCTGTCTGTTCCTCTGTCTGACCTACTTGTTCTATGTGTTCCTCTGTCTGTCCTACTTGTTCTGTCTGTTCCTCTGTCTGACCTACTTTTTTTGTCTGTTCCTCTGTCTGACCTACTTGTTCGGTCTGTTCCTTTGTCTGACCTACTTGTTCGGTCTGTTCCTCTGTCTGACCTACTTGTTCTATGTGTTCCTCTGTCTGATCTACTTGTTCTGGTGTTTCCTCTGTCTGACCTACTTGTTCGGTCTGTTCCTCTGTCTGTCCTACTTGTTCTATGTGTTCCTCTGTCTGACCTACTTGTTCGGTCTGTTCCTCTGTCTGACCTACTTGTTCAGTGTGTTCCTCTGTCTGACCTACTTGTTCTGTGTATTCCTCTGTCTGATCTAATTGTTCTGTCTGTTCCTCTGTCTGTCCTATTTGTTCTGTCTGTTCCTCTGTCTGACCTATTTGTTCTGTGTGTTCCTCTGTCTGTCCTAATTGTTCTGTCTGTTCCTCTGTCTGTCCTAATTGTTCTGTGTGTTCCTTTGTGTGACCTACTTGTTCTATCTGTTCCTCTGTCTGTCTTACTTGTTCTACCTGTTCCTCAGTGTGACCTACTTGTTCTGTGATAATAACAATAATAATTTTGATAACAAGTATTATAATGAATGATTGTAACAGCAGCAGTAGCAACAGCAGTAGCAGCAACAGCAACAGCAACACTACTACTGCTACTACTACTGCTACTACTACTACTGCTGCTGCTACTACTACTACTACTACTACAACTACTATTGATGATGATAAATCGACTCCAGACTCAAAACTGTTGTTTACGTAAAGCAGTTATGTAAAAATCTATGATGCTTCATTGAGCTAAATTCTGCACATGTTTGTAATTTAAGACTTGATATTTCCTTGTTTAAATTAATCATATATTGCTTGCGTGATCTTGTTAATTGTTTGTTTTTCCATTCGTAGCCCAACAAAGCAGCAAGGAATTCATTGTTTACTGTCTGTGTGTTCTAACAGTGAATGCACACTGAAGTTTCATTGTTTCACTGAACTGCGGGACCAATAAACTATCTTGTATCTTCCATTTCCAATGGCATGACCTAGTTTGATGGCATCGTAGCTGAGAAAATATCGATCCCATAGGATGGTGCAGAGCAACATAAATCCAAGGTAAGCAATTCTTGCTCGACACAAGACACACACACGGTGATTTCCCTTGTGTATGCATTGAGTTTCCGCCCTCCCCACCCCAAGTCCTCCCCACCACCCCTTTTATTTTGTTTTGTTTTGCTTTTTATGTTTTGTTCAAATTATTACTCTCCTTGCTTGTTTTTCATTTTTTTCTTTCTTTCTTTCTTATCTTATTGTCAGTGTTTTTTAAAAAAAAAAAAATCCTTTCAAAGGATCATTCAATATCGACACTAGGGATACGTAACTGCCTGAATGAATGTATGTTACCGTTTTGTTATTTTTGTTTCAAGTCCAGCCGACAGCGTAGAGCCATATCAGGGTCATAGTCGTTTCAAAACATACATTATACTTCAGCAGGAAAAAAAGGAAAAGAAAATTAAGTATTTATGGCAATGCATTCACGCATATACTCTAAAGAGATGCCCCTGGCGTTGACCACTCCGCCCAATTTATCACACAGATCTAAAAACATACCTGAATACAATTTTAAACACAATCAAGGACACTAAAACATGTATAAAAAACATACCTAAATTACGTAAAATTCCTTCCGCTTGTCTAATTTCCCAAGAGCCAAAAATGCACTTACTACATGTATGTTCCCAATTATCAATCTCAAGAGAAAATAAAAACAAATGAATAGATAAATACATAAGTATATGAAATAAAATAATATACATAAATAAATGAACAAATAAACAAATGAATGAAAAGACAAGTTGAGGTTTGTTTGATAAGGGAAGAAACAACTTGCATCACAGCATAAGAAGTGGCACAAATGTTACAGAGTTACTTCCCTTCACTCTCTCAACCGCGCAATTCTACTACTAATAATAACAAAACAAAACAAAATCAAAACCGGGCTTTAAACAAAAACTTTCATCACTGGAAAATAAAGCATAATCATCTTTGTTATCTCTATTGTTTTTTTCCGGAACAGGTTGCTTTCACAGTAAAAGATTAGTGTATTTTCCTCGTTACGATATTTCACTTTGAAAATAATAGAACGACAAAAAACAAAAACAAAAAAACAAAAACAAAAACAAAAATAAACAAACAAACAAACAAACAAAAAAAAACAACCTTCACCACCAGGATGGAAATATCAGTGGTGGCAATTTCAAATGATGCTACAATCAAATAGCAGAAGTGTCTTTTCTATTTTATCGTAGTACTTATACACATTTAATGTTTTCTTAACCCTTTGACTCCAGCACCCTGTCCACCATCATCCTGCATTGTCAACCATGCTAACAAAGCAAACACTTAACGCTGTGACTCTCTCACACTGTGGACAGGTTGAGGGAGTCAAAGGGTGAAGTTTTTGCAGTTGATAGATAGGGTGTGGGAGTCAAAGGGTTAAATTGTTCGATTTGTAAAAGTTACAAACACGGTGAATTTTGACAAACTGTAAACTTTCGGACTTTCGTCTATTTTTGATAAGCCTGACAAAAGCATTAGAATCAGTTTGAGCAATACATTGCACAAATAACAGCCTAGTTATCATCTTCATCCATCATCATCGTCATCACCATGATGAACAAAAAAAAAGGTGTGGGAATGTCAATATTTGTAGGTGGAAAACTATACACGATAAAAAGCTGGGTAGTTCAAATCAGCTGTTACATTGCTTTAATATGAGCCAATGACTAAATATAGATGGAACATGGTTCACGCGGTTAGTTCCCTTGGACAACAATGAAGGAAGCCAGTTAAAAGAGAACTCTCCCCTTTCCAGTTTGACTGCACAAACACTTTCTAGCTTGGCTCGCAACCCGATTTTTGTTTGTTTGTTTACTTGTTTTCGTTTTTGCTTTTGTTTTTGTTTTATTTTGTATTTTTTTGTTTGTTTGTTTTTGTTCTACTTTTAAAACATTTTGTTTTATACAACAATCATCAAACATACATTCAAAAAAAAAAAAGTGATGACATATGAAAACTTTGTACATGCAACATCTGTTTAACAGGTTGTAAAAGAGTACCTGACTTCATTCATTGTTGAAGACGACAAAGGAACAGAGTGTAATGGTCATCTGAAGAAGTGTGGTCTCTACCACCTCACCTTGCTAGCAATCTTAGTATTATGGACAATCATTCAACAATCATTTATATTCAACATTTTCGAAAAAAAAAAAACTAATTAAAAAAAAGAAAAATCTGAACACCTAACAGTATAGCACAGTTTTTGGTTCACCCAGCGGAACAGCTATGGGTAAAGGGAGACAACATAAGTTTCCGATGCATGCTCTATTTTACTCGCTTATTTCCCTTTAACTAGAATTTGGGGTCTGCTTGGTGACACGCGTACTGTATTGTGTTGATTTGTGTTATACGTGTATGGAATTGTAAAGTTACGACAAACATATGTTGTAAAGTTTAGCTACCTCCCCCAAGAAAATGTGTCACCGGTACTGCACCATATATTTATTCATTTATTTATTTGTTCATTTATTCATACATTCATTTATATGTTTGTTGCATTTTCTGTTTGTGTGTGTGTGTGTGTGTGTGTGTGTGTGTGTGTGTGTGTGTGTGTGTGTGTGTGTGTGTGTGTGTGTGTGTGTGTGTGTGTGTTTATGTCTTATTACAACAAATTCACCGTGTGAAGTTTACCTATTCCTCCAAAAGAAAGTGTGTCACCAGTGCAAAGCCATTTATTTACGTATTTATATATTCATTCAGTTTTCTATTTCTTTGTTTATGTATTCATCTATTTAAGTGTGTCTGTACTGTGTTAGATAACTTGTTTATTATTTGTTTATGAATGTCTTCATGTATGTTTGGTATGTGTGTGTACGTGTGTTCTTGCGTGTGTGCGTGCATGTGTGTGTGTGTGTATGTGTACGCGCGTGCGTGCGTGCGTGCGTGTGTGTGTGTGCGTGGTGTGTGTGTGTGTGTGTGTGTGTGTGTGTGTGTGTGTGTGTGTTTGAGCTCCCGCACGTGGTTGCGCTTTACGTAATTACGACATTCTATTTTGCTACAGAATTCAGCCATGGACTGCTCTTTTGTTACCGTGAGTTCT